>OU342540.1:1800000-2318770 GCA_910589475.2 Bembecia ichneumoniformis | reverse complement strand
TATGTAACTTCTCTAAAACTTGACCTACTACATGAACGTGATCGATCACCGAGTAGTCTTTACGAAATCCGGCCTGTTCGATGGGTTGATGTTAGTATTCTTTTAATCCGTTTTCAGATGATCTTAGCGAAGATCTTATACGTGTATGTTGGACATAAGGACGATAGTTTCCGTTTTTATGTTTATCTCCTTTCTTATACAACAGGATGATGATAGATTCTGTCCATTGCTGGGGTATAATATCAGTGTTTATGATATAATTAAACAGTCCGTAAGGATAGATATTAAGACTTCCTTGCTTTGTCTTAGGATTTCGTTATTTGTGCCATCTGGACCTGGTGTTTTTTGTCCACCCTTTGGGTATCTAGAGCTTTCTCGACTTCTGCTTGAAGAATGTTAGGTATGTCTGAGATTTCCGCTAAATCAATTCCAACGTTGCTTTACCACCTTTTTTATCATCAGTTCATGCCTCTCTGAATCTCGTAGGTAAAATCCTATGTTCAAACTGCGAAATTCAGGACCTGGACGATGCTAACAAAGCCTGGCTAATTGCTTGCCCTGGACAAAATTCAGTACAACTTTCAAATTCTCAACGTAGCTGGGACGATATAGCCTGCAAATTGACATTAGATTCCCTGCTCAGCCAGTGCTGCACTACGGGAAGAACCAGACTCCTCGCTGCTAGGATTCTGGCTCCAAGCACATCCATCAGCAAGCACTGGTACTTTTTTAGATCCCACAACCTTTAGAATTTCCATTTGCCTCCGCCTAGGGGTCCCGGTCTGCGCCCAGCATCAATGTCCCTGTGGCAGTATAGTCGACCGTCTTGGTCACCACGGACTGTCTTGCCAGAAAAGTGCTGGCCGCTTTTCAAAGCATGCTGCCTTAAACGACATCCTCCGCCGGTCTCTTGCGTCGCTAATGTACCAGCTATATTAGAGCCTGCAGGCATCTCGAGAAACGATGGCAGGAGACCGGATGAGAGGTCCCTGATTCCCTGGAGATTGG
Organism: Bembecia ichneumoniformis; assembly: GCA_910589475.2. Classification (NCBI taxonomy): domain Eukaryota; kingdom Metazoa; phylum Arthropoda; class Insecta; order Lepidoptera; family Sesiidae; genus Bembecia; species Bembecia ichneumoniformis. The sequence goes on along the minus strand of OU342540.1, from coordinate 2,317,762 downwards.
GAAGAGTGCTGGTGTGGGATGCTACCTGTGTAGACACACTAGCCCCTTCGCATCTCCATGGAACATCCACTAAGGCAGCAGCCGCAGCAGAGGCGGCGGAAAAAAATAAAATGTCTAAATATAGTGGCCTCGGCGCCGAATATGGTTTTGTACCATTCGGAGTCGAGACACTCGGTCCGTGGGGCCCTGCAGCAATGAGCCTCTTCAAAGACATCTCGAAGAGGCTTATTGATGCGACGGGAGACAACTCCAGCTATATACTTTGTTATATATGTTTTTTAACAATAAATCCAACACCATGGTGGCCTCGGATCTCGCTTATATGGTAAAGTATGTAATCTGGATGAGATATGATACTTTCACCCATTCTTCTCACTTCACTTAGGCCATCGACGTCCCGTTTTATGTGTTTTAACGCATACCTACTTACATTAAGTCTGTAAGATTTTCTTCATTTTTCATGCGATTTAAGTAGATTTTATATTTTTCATGTTTATGATCATGATTTTTGTTGTAATAAAATTATAGGCTTAAATACAAATTTAAACCTTTTTTATTCAATTTTTTTTTCTTCTAACTTTATTGCCGGGATGCTACTTCGACTTTTATTGGCGTAGGCTGTGCCTCCTTTAATTGCGGCGGCATCTGCCATGTTGTTTTTTCCTGTTCCTTGTGGTGTGTTTTTTTCGGTGTCTGCCTCGTTGGAGGCCATGTAATATAAAATAAATAAAATAAATATTAGCTACGCCCGCTACTTTGTCCGCGTTGAAAAAAAAAAATATTTGAGCAACAATTTATTCAATCTTTATTGCTGTTATAGTTTTGTCAGGCGTTGGATTTTCATTTTTATGATCCGTCGGGAACAGTACCTACCTACTTTTTTTCTCGAAGAAAGGTATTTTGACGAGCCCTTTGGATGAGTGGTTAGGGCGCTTGGCTTAACGCTCTGTTCTAGGGTTCCCGGGTTCGATTCCGGCAGGGTCAACTTTGAAAAATGAACTTTTCAAATTTGGCTCTGGTCTGGATTTGGAAAGTAGTGGCAGGGCACACTGCGTTTTCGCGTCATTTGGGCAGCCCGTCTGGCGGCAGTAACCACTCTCTTACAGAAGACCAACGTGAAATAACAGCACGTGTGCTGTTGTGTTTCAATGAGTGAGTAAGGGATGCCAGAGCCCATTTCCCTATCCACTCCAAATCAAATCCTACTGCAGTCGGCAGCGCACTTGCAGCAGCTTTGGCGTTGCTTGTATTATAGGCGACGGTAGCCACCTACTATCAAGTGGACCGTCAGCCTGTCTGCCGAACTTAACATTAAAAAAAGAAATTCTATGTTCTTTCCTGCATCCCTGACGTGTATGCAAATTTAGGCGTGAAAAGGTAACAGGCAGAGTTAGTTTCACATTTATAATATTAGTATGAATTATTAGGCTCTTTAGATTTTAAAAAATGATAGTGTCCACTGCTTGAAATTTGACGGTGATGAGGAGAAAATAATTTTGTTTTTCGACGGGTGGTGGCTAACATGAATACATAGTTTAGAATAAATTAAAAATTTTACTAAATCTACAGGTACGTCGCTTTGACCGAATTTGAATCAACATTTTATTTATGACTAGCGACCCGCCCCCGGCTTCGCCCGGCGTGCAATTTTTATATATATATGAACATTTCCCGTTTATCCCTCTTTCCATTAGTGAAAACCGAATTAAAATAGGTATATAAAGATAAGCAAGTAGTGGCAGGGCACGCTGCATTTCGCAGTCATTTGAGGCAGCCCGTCTGGCAGCAGTAACCACCCAGAGAAGACCATGAAACCATGTGCTGTTGTGTTTCGGTGATAAGGAATGCCCAGAGCCTATATCCCTATCCTTAATCCTACTACGTTAGGCAGCGCACTTGCAGCACCTCACCTGTGTTATAGGCGATGGTAACCACCTACTCTCAGGTAGACCATCAGCCGTCTGTCGATTAACATTACAAAGAGGCTGACGATCTACTTGACGTCAGGGATCTATTGTTAATTCAGTTAGGTGGGTATCGTCGCCTATTTTATCAAAAACGATGTCATAGGGGCTGCAAGGTCCAAATTAGCTTAATCATTTCGAACGTAATAAAAAAACTGTTGCTATTTTTTTTTTATTGATACACAAACTGACCGTCTAACTACTAAAAAAATCGGTTCACAAACAAATAAGAAAAATGTGTTGAATTGTTTTGTTTTTGCCATTCTTATTTAAGTCGCTGTCCGCGTCTGTCTGTTTACTTATTTGCTATATAACTCCTCCTGAACCACGTTCCTGAATCAGTTTGGTATTTTTTCAGGGTAGGTTTATATATATGTATATAATAAATAAAACCAAATTGCATACGTGCGAAGTCGGGGGCGGATCATATATATACGACTAGCTGAGCCCGCAACTTCGTACGCGTGGTATTCGGTATAGCGCGTAATATTTTTGTTTGTAAACCGATTGGAATGAAATAAACACTTAAGTGTCATCTCTGGTATACCGATACCCATGGTCATGGCAAATAAATTATTATTATTATTATTATAATAATATAAATTCTAAACAAAGACCCTTGTCTATGCAAGGGGTATATGTATAAATACCCCCTCCAAAAAAGGAAAAAAAAATCACTGGGGGGATGTGGAAACAATAAAACAAGAAACGACGAGCAAACTAAAAAGCATAACTGCCGAGGACTTTCAGGGGTGCTTTGGACAGTGGAAAAGAAGATGGGAAAAGTGCCTAGCGACGAATGGAGAGTATTTTGGAGGAGGATTTTTGAAAATTTCAACTCTGTGGGAAACCTGGGGCAGGTCACTACTATATGCAAGATATATATTCATTTTCCTAAGAATCCTACTATAATGCGAAAGTTTGCGAGGATGAGTGTGTATTTTTGTTACTCTTTCACGTAAAAACTACTGAACGGATTTGGATAAAATTTAGCATACAGATGGTTTATTATCTGGATTAACATAATGTTACAACTAACTATGGAACGTTCTGGAAAAAGCGTTCGCGCCGGCCGAAAGACTCGAACGTCCCACCCTATCGATGGTAGCCACGCCCTTTTCCGATTAGTGTCAAAGGAAACTGGTCCTTATGTTTACAACATAGAGTTTACATTTACCGAATAGAGTTTACAGAAATGGCATTCCCGAACTTTCAATGGTTTGTTTATAATCTTGTTTATATATCTAGTAAATTCGAAATACATCGAGGCGTTTGGCGCCAAGTATAAATAAGAGGCGGGTGTGAGTCAGTGGTGCACAACCAGCGATACAAAAGCGACTCTTCGGAGCTTTTGCGAAGTTATCTGCGACAGTGAACCGGCGACACATTATTAAGGGAATTATTGACGACCTTTGGCAAGTTTAACGGTTTCATCGGACAAGTCTGGTGATTTTGGAAGTCGTCTTGGTTTGTGAAAATAAATCGTTCATTTCGCCCTTACAAGGCATTTTAACTCACCCCGCACGTAACAATATAATATACTTATTATGCTGAAAAAAGCTTAGGTCCCCGAGGGATCGTCTAAAAATATAAAACCGTCGTCCAGCGATTAAGATGTCAGGCGTTATTTTTCAAAACAGACGAAGTCGCGCAGACCAATGCAAATTAAGCCAGAAAATTAGACCAAATTAGACCACAAATAAAGGAGATCAATCAGTTTTGTATGGAGGTCGGGCCATCAGTGTATGGTATTTTCGTTTTAACTGCTGAAATTTTATACCATTAGGTATGAAGAATTTATAGATTTTATTGAGAAAATATCGTGTAATTTGGTAATGGGGTTTCATGGATATTTAAGTTTGAATATATTAAAAAATCCAATTTTCCCAATAAAGTAATAAGGTTTTTAATGTTATCCCCATTTACAAAATCTGAAATATTCACAGGAAATTACTGAAAAGTGTAAATAAAAATAAAAAAATGGCCTGGTTTTGAACGATTTCCTTTTTACATTGTTTTGAAGTCGCTTATAGTGTAGTGTTGACAAAACACATATGCATTTTAACATAATTTAATAAATCAACTCTTATACAATTTATCACATAAAAAAAAAACATTTCAAACATGAATTTCACTTTTTAGACTTAGCATTTTTATACTTTGCTTTAACTATCCCTTTGAACTGCTTTCTGTTGATCACCTTTTTGCTGAAAAAGAAAAACAACACTAATTATACATTAATTAAGAAGACAGGCTGACGGTCCACTTGATGGTAGGTGGCTACCGTCGCCTATAACACAAGCAACGCCAAAGCTACTGCAAGTGCGCTGCCGACTGCAGTAAGATTAAGGATAAGGGATTGAGAAGGGATATGGAAATGGGCTCTGGGGCATCCCTTACTTCACTCACCGAAACACAACAGCACACGTGCTGTTATTTCACGGTGGTCTTCTGTAAGGGGGTGGTTACTGCCGCCAGACGGGCTGCCCAAATGACTGCGAAACACAGTGTGCCCTGCCACTACTAATATTGATCTAATGCTAATAATAGTAGCGCAGCTGCTTAATGCTTGACTGTCTACATGGCAAGCACAGGTTGGAATCTCGGTTGGGCCTGCCCAAAACGTCCTAACCTTTCGGCGACCTCCATGGCCCATGCAACGCAACCAGTAAGAAAAAGAACCTAATCGAAGCAGCGAGGACTTAACACTCACCGTTTATTAAGATTCTTCCTAGACAAGGGTAGATAAGCATACGGATCGTGTTTTCCTTTCTTCTTCACATCGCCTTTGGCCTTTTTGGACTTATATTCCGTCGCCAACGTGGACGCTACTGAGGCTGCTGAACCGATAGGTCTGAAAATAAAAAAATAAAAAATGTGAACAGCAATGAACAATAAGATTGCCAGTGAAGACATATGCCGCTGAACCGTGGTCTCTAACTGTGGATCTCTTAACTAAGCTCAACGTCGCTCAAAGAGCTAGGGAGAGAGCTATGCTCGAGGTTACTCCGAAGAGATCGGTAGACGAACGAAAGTTACCGACATAAGCCGGCGGATCAATAAGTTGAAGTGGCAGTGGGCAGGAAACATAGTACAGAGAGCCAACGGCCGCTGGGGCCGGTAGGTTCTCGAATGGAGGCCACGGACCGGCAAGCGGAGCGTAGGAAGTCCATCCACGGCACCATAAAGCGTGTTATGATTGCAATATTTTATTTTTATAGATGAAAATATAAACCAAATCGCAGGTATTATTAAAATAATAGTTGAAGCTCCCCAAATATCTCCTGGGGAGAGGTGTAAAACAGTGGAAAACCTATTAATGGACGATCATCTCAGACGTCTACTGCTGGACATAGGCTTCCCCCATAACTTTCCAATAGGAGCAGGCTTTATATATTATTTTTATGTATTTACATAAAATAAAGTCGCTATCCGCCTCTGTCTGTTTCTTCGCTAACTTCTATACCACCAAACGTACTTTGATACGGTTTACATAATAATGTTATATTCCATTAGGAAAGAGCGAAAAATAAAGGTTTGTGAAAAAATTTGCATTCTTGCAAATACGATAGCAACTCGGTAGTAGATTACAAATCTACAATCTTTGACCATATTGCGATAAATTAGACTTTTATAATCCATTTTCAACCTATAAAAACTGTAAGTGTTGTTTGACAATTCCTTTATTGTCCATAGGTCGCTGGTTCAGATCCGGCTCGAAGGACCATATTGTACGGTGTCCCGCACATGAAATGATAATGCTAATGAGCACGCGCAGTCGCATGTACAATCGAACACGGACCGATTGTTTTATGAGCGGGCGGCGCTATTGTACGGACCTTGCACCGTACATGTACCATACACGTTTTTGGGGCATCAACACCATAAACTGATCTCTTTGAAAGTCAAAGCTGAATTTCTACTTTTCTTTAAATAAAAAAAGTCTTATTCATTTTAAATCTTTTATAAAGAGTCAGGTGAAACTTAAAATTTTCTAACTATCTCAAAAATATGTTTATAAAGTGCATCAATGCCGAAGGCTTTGTGGCGAACCCAATATTTGGAAAGTCACTTTATGTCACTCGGAACTAAGTCACTATTTTGAACGGATAATGTAGCTTACCTATGTATACCCTTCCCACCGGCCTTATATTTAGTGACCGTAGATGCTCGACTTCTGTTCGACTTTCCACTCTTTATACTCAATATATCATCGTATCGCCTTTTAGCACCAGTCTTAAGTATCGTTGACCTCTTTTTCTCGGCAGTTTCATCATCTGCAATTAACAACATTCAATATTATAGACTCAATTTATTTCATGTTAAGAGTTTTTTTTTTTGTATGTTTTATATTTTGCAATCAGTCTATCGACCATGAGTAAAATGTGTTGAAAGATTATGGCAGGTAGAGATGTGCCCCATCAGAGACACCACACTATGTGTCAGGATGCCCATTACAGTCCATCTAGTTGCAGAAGTTTTAACATCTTTACCGTATTGCACAGGGGGTTGCAAGCAAAATAAAAATAATCAAAAGAATGAAGGATAAGATTAGGATGTGGAACCCAAACTTGGAAATCCTTCAGTGATTCCAATTAAAACTATTCAGAATTATGGTTGACACACCAACGGAGGAGCCGAAATATTAAGATTCCCACAGTAAAAGAGGATATCAGGAATAGAATGCTGATATACAAGGACCCCGCATAGCGAACCACATGAATAAGCTTGCAATGGATCTTATTGAGCAGGAATTCACTTTCTTCGGGCTAAAGACGAGAAACCCACTCGATTAACGCGATACAAACGGAACTTTAGTATTCGACGTGGCCACAGAGCAGAAAATAACTAGAGATGGTAGTAATAAAAATACTGTGGCACGCCAGTTTCTATTTGTGTGCTTTGTGCTGTGAACAAGTGTAATAATCAAAGTAAAAACGTGAATAAGCAAAATTCTGGTGTATCATAATACAAGTCTAATGTAATTAGACGCAATTTTTAACTTTTATAAAATGAGAGTCGAGATTGTCTTGGAACACAAAACCGAACGTGTACTTGTATTTGTTGCTACCGTACCGAGTGAAGGTGTGGAAATAAATATATAGACAACCCATAACGGATAAATTGGTTATAGCTCTGAAAAGAGCTGTTTATCAGCCTGTTTTGTATATTATATTTATTTGACCACTACCGTTGAATTCACGACGGAGGATGAATGGGAGCCAGCAGCAGGCGTCACACCCAACGCTGCGGAATTTCTCAGGATAGATTCTACGGAGATGCTATCTCAGGCAACAGGCATACGTTGTCGCATACCTAATACCTATCGTTATGCCAATGTAAATACTGTATAGGTTTGGACCACAGAACACTTCTACAATTTATACACCTACTGCTGAATGTCCTAATATGACAGATTGCAATATTAAGGAGTAAAGAAAAAAAAAAATAAACAAGGATGTGGAAATGGACTCTGGCTTTTCTTACTCATTTATCGTCACACAACACCACCAATGCGAAGTACGCAACCTGCTTGAGTAGGGTAGAGGTATTGCGGCCACGACTGCTTAGGGAAGAGCGTATTGATGATGAAGAACAAGACACAGACACCCTCTTACCGCTTAAAAGTGGCACCGTAAAAACAAGGTACGTATTTGCAATAATCCTAATTTCGGTTTAATTTGTCAGGGTCTCATTATGATGACTGAATTTGAAACAATTTTTTACATATATTATGATATATTTTTTTAAAGAAATTGTAAAGGTATAAAATTTTGAATTATTTATGTATGGAAATATGCATCTACGAATTAATATATCCGACTGTAGCTCCCAGAAGAATTAACTCGAAAGAAACATGTTATTTGATTTTATAACCAATTTAGAACGTAATCTTTAATATTGATAAAAATAAAACTAATCCAACTCCCAATGTGACTTTAAATGTTGTTTAAAAAGCATTATGACACAACAAAAATGTTTCAAAGAAATATAGTAAGCAAAGTACTGAAAGAAATTCCTCACCAGTATCGTCTGTGTCCGTATCGATGTCGCCGCTAGGTTTCACCACGTCGTCATCACCATCATCATCGCCGTCATCATCGGCGATGATGAGCCTTCCGTCCGGCGCCGTCTTGAATCCGCCATCTTTTTTCTTCTGTTTCACTTCCACCAACTTTTTCTTTTGGTTTGGATCCGTCGCTGCGGAAAACACAAAAAATTGTTGTCAAGATTTCACCAAATTTATACAATAACTAGCGACCCGCCCCCGGCATCGCACGGAGTTGATATTTTCAAAAAATCTTTCTTAGTGGATGCTTACCTAAATAAAATAAACATAAATATATAAACATAACATAAATTTCTGCTTTCTAGACATAGTAGTTATGGATGTGCGTTGATAGTTGTCAGGACAAACGATTTTAAAAGTATAATAGATTAGATTACTGTTTTTTTATAATTTAATGCAGGACTAGGGTCCTTTAATAACCACGCAGACAAATTTTGCTATGAAATCAGCACCATTTGTCTCTGCTTTTATCAGTCACGTTTCATTTTCAGTTCATGCAGACCAAATTTGCGTCATAACAATGGGGTAAAAAACTGACTTTTGCTCACTTCAGATGGCAGCATTGTTGGCTGTTCCCTACATCTGACAAATAGCTGTCATTTTCCATAGTAATTTTGTAAACGAACAAAAAGAACTGAATTTATTTAATTAAAATGACGCTTATGTTCAGCTTTGGATTGCAAAAAAACGGGAATCCATATATTTCCTAAAGATTTCAAAAGAAAAAAAAAACAAGGGATAAAAGCTTTACGAAGAAAAAATTGGGAACAGACTAAATATTCAAGGTTATGGTGCAGTAGATGCTTTTCTTTTCCTCAACTATTCTTTTAACTGCTTAACACTCTATGTCGAATACATTTTTGTAGAAATACATAAAGGCAAATTCGCTGATAAATACAGGGAACCAAAAAGGCAATATGGCGGCGATTAGGATCACTCAACAGTGGCGCCACCTACGAAATAATTACCCAAAAAACTGAAGTATGCCGACTTGAGGAAAATGTATAAAGTACATAATAGAGGTCAGCAATGATGCAATATTCTTTAAATATCTGATTCGTATCCTCTTTTACTTTACACATTAATTACTACAATCAATCGTACAACCTATAAATTAAGACTCCCTGACCAACCACAAGGCTCAATAGGGCGAACGATCCAATCCCAATAAGCAGGCCTCTGAAGCTTTTCGTGCGAGGATTAAAAATAATGATGACTTGCTCTGACATCGAAAGAAAACATTGTCGTGCCAACCCATAGTAGCTATATGACTATAGCCCATAAGTCCTCACAAAGTGGAGAGGTCTGCGTCTACCTGTGGGATGAAAACATACCAGTTATCTTCCTCGCGGCAGATACATCGGCTAAATCAACAATGTTCTCCGGATCGTCCTGTATCCACGTTTGGTTCTTGCCTCGAGCCTTCTTTGCTTTAGGCCTAGAATCTTCTTCTTCATCCATAAAGTCCAAATCAGAATCGGAGTCATTCAGGATGTCGTCTATGGTCTCAGATGTGCCTTTTACTGAATCCTTGTCGGAGTCATTTTTAGATTGGTCCCTGAAAAGTTGTGCAAAAGGCGTTCGTTGGTACACGTTTGCACTGGAAAAACTTCGTTAGGCTCATTTTTACCGAGGAGTGAACGTAATTGAACCGTCACGCTCGGGGTCGATGACGCTGAATCGGGTTTACTCGGCTAGTCGACATCAAGCGCGCTCGGATTGGTGACGCACTGAATCGTGTATAAATTAAAACGATATTCATAATTTTAAAATTATACTTCTATCGTGTGGTCATGAGCACACATTTTTAAAATAAATAAAACAATTTCAAAGTTTTATTTCGGAATTCCGGTCACACAAAATTAATGTATTTTGAAGCCAATATTTTTTTACGACATTAGGCTAATCTTTATAAATAAAAAAAATATATCGATGTATGCATGTATGTCCTATGGACACCAAAGCCGTTAAACCGATCACCGTGAAATTTTGCATAGAGGTAGTCAGAACTATGGAAAAGGACATAGGATACCTTAAATTGAGTAAAAAAGTACTATTGCCGAGGAACGCGGACGAAGTCGCGTTCAATACTATCTATTTCTGTGAATGTAATGATGAATGAATAAATAAATAAAAGGTCACACAACGGCGTAGTGTTGTCTAGCAAAATCTTGACGCAAGTACCTTTACTGTAATTATTTTTTATACCTTTTTTTAAAGTCGATCTACGGTCTCTTTTCTGTGGCACTTCATGTAGTTTCCAAACAAACGAGTGCAATTGTTACAAGAAAGGTATCAAAAATAATTACGGTAAAAGTACTTGCGGCAACATATTGCTAGGCAACAATGTGACGTTGTATGACCCCAAGTTTAACCTTTTATATAAATCACAAATGATAAATAGATGCAGAATTTTACGGTAGGATCTTACAGTAGTACATGAAGGTGATCTTAATAACCACTCCTTTTTATTAATAGTTGCGCTACTAGATAAAATACGTACTATTTCTATTTGTACGTGTTACTATTTGTTTTATTGAAAAAATGTTATCAACACCTGAAAGTTTGTTTACATTCCTTGCATTGTCTACCTAAATAAACTTGATTTAGTATAATATATTAGTATACTATTACACTATAATATAGCCTGACTAAAAATTAGAATCAAACTCATACTTTTCCTGATCCTTCCTCTTTTTCCTATTCAATCCCTTCCTGATGTTCCTGAGTTGTTTGATCATAACCTCGTCACCGGCCAGCAGATCCTCAATTGTCTGCGCTCCGAACTTCCTGGCGAGCCTCGTGAGGAAGTACTTCATTTCTGTACGCGAGTGCCTCCTGCAGTCCGGTTGCATCGAAGATAGGCTCTTCGTGATGAGGGATAGGCTACCCGCCAGGGCTTCGTTGGGCACCACCTTCGTGTATACCTTAGAAACGAATCATGCTACAGTTAAAAGGTAATCGTTCTTAGTCCAATATTAACTTCTTTGCAAATATTTTTTAATATAATATAGATATCAACAACTAATACTATGTCTTATTTTGCGGATATGTTCCCTTTATAGGAGGTAGGACACTCCAAATATCCTTCAAAACTCGTTCAATACACAAATAAAGTAAAAGTAAGTATATGTATTGTTAAAAATAAAATGTTACAGTTGGTGAAAAAAATAGTTAAAATGAAACCAATTTTTGAGAGAATTTTCTACTTAGCACATTACCAATATTTTTATTTATTATTCACTAGGGACCCACTCCGTCTTCGCACGTTTGCATTTTTTTCTGCAATTTATATAAACAAACCTTCTTCGTTTATCACTCTTTGTGAACACCGCATCAAAGTGGTACCATTGGGTGGTATACAAGAAATTATAGTCCAGTCAATGCGTCGCAAAAAAAAATACTAGACCTTTTATTTTAATCATTAACTAAAGCTTGAAGAATAGGGGTAAGGAGGACCTACTCTATGCATGAGAAAGTGTCGGTCGGCTACCATTGAACAGGTGGCGCTGTTGTAGCAACTTATTTACGGTGGCTTCGTGAACTACGCAACCAATCATATAAAACCTCAATGCTGCACAAGCCCCATTCTGGCCAATTTATGAACCACTATTTAATGGTTGTGAATTCGCGCGCGAAAGAGACAAAGAGCGTTTTCATTATGCGTATAGTAGCCGGCAAACTTCTTGGACAAACGACCTTGAATGCGCAGAAACGAAAAATAGGTCTCTTTGTCTCTCGTGATCTCTTTTCTCTCTATACCACCAACTAAAACGTTATTAGCTCAATCAATAAAAACCCAGTAATAAAAAAATAGCGTTTTTCAATGAAACAATTTCAGTGTACCATGCGCAAACTTTCCCCCACCACCTCACGCGATGGCCAAGAAGTTTGCCGGGTACTATACTGAGTGTGACGTTGTCATGCGCCTATAGTCGCAATGTGTGTGTATGCGTCAGCTTTAGGCCCGGACTCTACCAAAGTGGAGAGGAGACGCTTAACAGCTAGGATGAATCCACTGAAACTGGGCGGAGATGCGTACCGGCCTAAGGGTCACAGCACACATATCAACTCGGAAAGGGATCGTCACCGTATCGCCTTTCGCTTCGCCGTCAACGAGGCGTCAACCTAACGTAACTCGGCTACGGCTAGGCGACGCCGACTGCTGGTTGACCTGGCTGGCACCAGATCAGGGGCAAGAGTGGACGAAGAGATGTGAACTCGGGTACAGAACTGCAAGTTGACCACGCACCGCATCGCAGTTCGGATCTTGTCACGAGGCGAGGCTTTACGTTACGATTCCGATTAGTGTGAGTTGCAGTAGGGAGTTTCATACAAAGAATACTGAACGGCTCGAGTTGATACAGTGACAATCCCTTTCCGAGTTGATATGTGTGCTGTGATCTTATAGCGAACGTTGAATGATGAGAGATACAAATATGACACATCTTCTGTCCTCTCCACTCAACCATATCCACTGAAGCTAAGCACAGACAAGATAAGTAAATAACGAAATCCTATTGGTTGTTTTCACCACATCTTCTTAACTCCCGCCTCGTCTACGCTTTGGTTGAGTACGGGCCTTATTTAATCGAGCTACACACCTCGCTGCAACTGTGGTAAAAAAAATGCCTACCTTCACAAAACTTAAAGCACCGGTGACAACCTCTCTATTTGATGTGACCATTAACTCGGTCGCCTTTTCCAATAGACTCTGAAGTGTTTCCAGGCCGAGCTCTTCGGAGAAATTGTACAAAACCGAAGCGAACGCTACGAGGGTGGCACTCACTATCCTCGGGGCTTCCGCGGAAAGTCCGGGCTGAAGCATGGCCAGGTACGATTTAAGATCTAAATAGGAAATTTTGAACTTTGAGTTACAGATAAATAATGGAACGCTTTTAGTAATAGACGAGCGTTAAGTTATTTTTATTAAGTAGATAGATTTTATAAATAATAGGTGTGGTATTTCGGTATTCGGTATCACATTTTTGTTGGTAAACCGATTGGAATGAAACAAACACTAAATGTTACGAGAAGCTTGCTACATAAATGAAAACCGCATTGACATCAGTTTTGAGATTAACGTGCACAAACGCACAGACAAACATTATAAAAGCTATTTTTTGTAACCTTGGTAACATAAGCTCGTACAACGTGTACAAATAAAATTGTTTTTATTGCTCATTTACAATTTTATTATATGGTATTGATAAGCCAATTTAGGGCATCTAACATTAGTCTTTAATATTATGACCCATTCACACATGCCGCCGGCTTTACCGCTGGCCTGTCGCTAATTTTGTCTTGCCGCAGTTGACCAAGTTTTGTCTTCAAAGTTAGTGGATGTAGGAGTGAAATATGTCTGTCGATTAACAATTTTTATTTATTTATTCATTTTGCAATACTGTCACGAAGACATTTGGCTCCTAGAAATTGACTATGATAAGACCGAGAGTGTTTTAACTTAGTTTAATAAATAATCACACACAAACACACACTAACACGCACACACACATCATACATGCACATCCTATATTTATTTATTTATTTATATGTCTATATTATATGTCTTATATTAATTCATTATCATAATCATTTAGTTAATAACGCGAACATATTGTATTAAAGTGGCACTGCTTTAAATGAAGATCGGCTGCCACAGCGCGGGGCTACTGATCTCCAAAACACAGGCAAGCCTAGCTTGGAGGTCAGGGGACAATTAACTATGTACGTATTTTAGAGCCTAAATATTCCATCTAGCTTTGTTATAAGTTGTAATGTTCTAATGTACATATGCTGGCTTAAGAAATAAAAATAATAATAATTATTATTATTTAGCAAAGGGTCACAAAAATGTCATTCGCCTTGATGGTCATGCTGTCTAGTGACAAATGACTAGTTTCACAGTATTCATACCCAGAGGCTAATACCAATCTCTAGAGGCTCATTAACAATAGTACTGCACTATCATCCCAATTAAATTCAGACACTTCGCACTCAAAACACCCCTAGTACCCTAAGTCGAAATTTAACTCGAGAGCCGCGGTTGCCTTAAATATAGCCGGCGGACGGTCATGTGTAAATGCACCGAGGAAGTTTCAGGTTTTCGGCGTCCAAGTGCTGGAATGATCTCCCTCCTCCTATCCAAGGAGCGCCTAGCAAGTATACCTTTAGACGAAAGCTGTTATTTGTTTATTTGTTGACGCTCCAAAATTCATAATTCATCCAGCATTTTTAACCGCATTAATACACCAACATAACATGTAAGTTTTAACGTTTACTGTAATTACCAAATTTATTATTGATTCCTTTAGAATTTCCTTATTATTTCCGCGCCTTTTCTCTGTCATTGAAGCAGTGCATTGTGTATAGATTGTATATGTATTTTGTTATAACTTTTTATATTATTTCTTGCTTATGTATTTTTCGATGTATTTAAATGTCTGCATATATGTATGCATATGTTTGTATGTATTTATGTATGTATGTGTATATAGTAATCTATAAAGTATGTTTGTATCACGGAGCATATACAAAGAGGAGATGGCCTAAACAACTGTGCACTGATTTCAAACTAGGTCCTGACGTCATTTTTTGTGGGCGTGGTCTTGGTCAGTCTGCTGTCGGCACTGGTCACGGTGTGGCGGCGCTTGTTTGTTGTAGACTACAGTCAGTTTTCATTGGCAATTTAAGATAATTGGGCGGGGTCTAACTTCCTCCTTGCCCCGCGCAGTAGTCACGCGATGCTCTAAAGAAAAATTCAATAACAACATCTCCTCTTTGTATATGCTCCGTGGTTTGTATGGTGCTCAATGAGTCACATACGGTGCTGGCTGAAAATCAGCGCTTTAGGTGTTTGTCTAGCACTTCAGTCTTTCGTGCAGTGAATAAAAGTCTTTCTTTCTTTCTTTCTTTCACCATTACAATTTCTTGGCCCACTTTTTTTTGTGGAAAACCAATAATCGTGATATTCCTGTTCACAAAAAAAAAACCCTCCAGAAGACTTCGGCCACTTCCTAACTTGTCTGTGGTCCGCTTCTATTTTCAGTATTGAGTCTATTAAAAAACAATTGTGCATCCGAAATGGACAAAATTATACTTTTTAAAAATAAGCCTGTGTCCGTACCAAAGAATGAGTCTCACAATAACGTATTTTAATTGGCGAAACACATACCGCCCTCTTGAGTTTTCAGACGAAGACCGACCGTGTGTATAAGGCTGAATGCGGCCTGTCTACATTTCGAGTTAATGCCCTTAGTGGAGATGATGGCTTCGGCGAGCGCTTGCTTCAACAGTTTGCTGTCTGCACTCAAGTACGTCGTGTGATTGATTAAATGTTGCATACATCTGAAAACAAGATCAGCTCTCGTGTAACATTCTCGAGAATGCAGCTTGGAGAAGACATTAAAAATTAATTTTAAAATAAAATTTTGGTAGTGTTAAAATTTAAGCGTCTATATTTATATTTACAAAAAAAAGACGTTGTACGCCCCTGACTTTTTCTCGCTAACTTCTTAACAGCTGTGGGGAACAGCGTCCCATTCAAACATTGATATTATTCAAAGATTTCAGAACAAAATGCTACGATTAATTGCAAATGATAGTATGTGACCAATGAGCAACTACATAAAGACCTCAAAATGTCTACCGTTGGCGAAGAAATATTTAGGTATACAGTAGCATATAGGAAAAGGATTGCTAACCATCCAAATCTACTGGCTCAGAAGTTAATAGATGCGAGACCACTTAAACGGAGACTCAAGCGCAAGATGCCCCAGGATGTGATAAGTTGAACATCACAATATATTAGCAGGATGCAACACAGGTCGCACTCCGAACATGTCCACGTCACTTGCCAAACATACTGTTGAATGTCCGATCAATGAGACAGATTGCAGTAAATAAGTGGAGAGAAAAAAAAAAACTTCTTAATTAAAAACGAATTAATAATAGTTATTGATTTTATCAATGAAAATTTCAACTACATATTGTTATAGTAGTCCACGAGCCAGGTACAAGGTTTTTGAGATCATCGCGAGAGACAGACGCGGCGGGGGACTTTATAAAGTAGTATTATGGGGAATTTTAGTTAATACTAGCTGAGCCCGCAAGTTCATACGCGTGGTGTTCGGTATAGCGCGAACTTTATTGTTTGTAAACCGATTGGAATGAAACAACACTAAATGTTACGAGAAGCATGCCACAATACATCAGTGAAAACCGCATCCAAATCGGTTAAGCCGTTTCTGAAATTAGCGTGCACAAACGCACAGACAAACAGACCTCGGTAACATAAGTACCTCGGTACAAATTGTTTTTTTTGAAAAAATATTTAATGTACAGGCTCGCTTACGATTTTATTATATATATATAGATTTAGAAAAATCTGTATTCTTAATAGACACAATATACCGATTTGACGCTTACCTAAGCCTTGCAGCTTTGCTGCTGTCTGAAACTTTGTCAAAGGAAGCCGTTAGAATTTTCTTGATTTTCTTTAGGTCATTCTTTACGTAATCATTGCAGCCACTATTATCAGTTTCGAACACTTCCTCTAAAGCTCTGTAAGCTTTCTTGAACTCCATCTCCAGGAGCCTAGACTTTTCTTTGCGACTGAAAAAAAAAGGTTAGTTCTATTATTTTTCTTAGTTTTTATTTTTAGTGATTGTCTAATTTCTTAAAATAACTCCCCATTTATCTTGTACTTTTAATGCTTTCAATTAAGCCTTCTAACAACATCTTTTTTTTTTTTTTTTTTTTTTTTATGTTTAGGTCGACAGACAGGCTGACGGTCCACTTGATGGTAGGTGGCTACCGTCGCCTATAACACAAGCAACGCCACAGCTGCTGCAAGTGCGCTGCCGACTACAGTAGGATTGTATAAGGGATTAGGAGGGGGGTAAGGAAATGGGCTCTGGCATCCCTTACTCACTCACCGAAACACAACAGCACGTATATGCTGTTATTTCACGGCGGTATTCTGTAAGGAGGTGGTTACTGCCGCCAGGCGGGCTGCCCAAAAGACGCAGTGGTGCCCTACCACTCTTTAAAGCAAATAGTCAATGTTGTTACGATATCCATACTAATATTATAAATGTGAAAGTAACTCTGTCCGTTACCATTTCACGCCTACAGTGCTGAACCGATCATGAAATTTTGCATTCACATTGTAAGGGATGCAGGAAAGGACATAGGTTACCTTTCATCCAGAAAAAAAAAGTTCTGTTCCCGAGTGATCGTCTAACGCCTGGCAAAGCTATAACTGAAATAAAGGTGTTAGGCGTTACATTGCTCATTTATTTAGTCATAAATATGTTATATGTTATAATGTTATAAAAACAATAGAGATCCATAAATTGAAAATTTTTCGAATCACAGCTGCTTTTACAGCAGCTTAGTTTACCTTAAGGCTGAATGCAAATAAGCTAACTTAGTTTCTCAGCTAAGCAGCATAGCTCAGCTGCATAGCTGTTGCAGTTTCTCATACTTGTGCAAACAAAGTTTGCCTAGTTTGCAGTCTGCCCACAAGTACGCGAGCCAAGCTAAACTAAGTTAGCTTAGCTTTCGATATCTCGCTTCAAACCAGCTGTTCGTGGATAAAAAAGAAATATGTTGGTTTTACCTCATCCCTGTCTTATCCTCCTCCATGGGTTCCGCTTTTCTTTTATCCTTCTTCGGAACCGTCCTCAATTCCGCCGACAACGACTCCAAATGCTTCGTCCAATACTCGAACACTTGTGCGATTTGTTCACTACTCTGGTACACGAGAAGCACTCTGACCACATCCAGTATAGATTCTCTTTGGAAGTGATTAGTGACGGGACTTTGCATTTGTTCGAAAGCGCTCTTGAATAATTCCTCGCGTAGCGTCTGATCGCTTATGTGTAAATAAACCTGCGTATTAAAAAGTAACTTAACATAAATTTGAAGTGAAAACTTCTTTAGGCGCGTTTATTGCTGAGGAGTGAACGCATATAAACCGTCACGCTCGGGTCGGTGACGCCGAATCGGGTTTACTCGACTTCAGTCGTCATCGTCCTCGTTTTGCATGTAATCAGTATTTTAATATAATACGCGTGTTTTATCTTATAATGATCCGCTTACAATTTGTGTTGCATTTCACTAATAGCGAAAAATTTATGTTGCTTCGAGGCGAGTTCTCGCATTTCTTCAACAATATGAAGAGCTTTCAATAAGTTAAGAGGCTCTACGCCATCGATTAGAAAAAGTCACTGCTTTGTTCTCTGATTCAGCTCGTTCAAACATAAAGCCAATGTAACAAAAAAAAAATGTGATACATAACTTCTTGGTCTATATTTCTGACGAGGCATTTTTGTTTTAAGTATTATGGTTTACGAGAAATGAAATAAAATTTTAATGTCCTATTGCTTTGTTACAAAACTCGATTCAACTTAGTTGTTTCAAGAAGTAATGCAATGTGTATATAATCAAATATGATAGAGTTTCATTTACACTACAAATGACACGAACAGTTTTTCATTTAATTCAACAGTTTCAGAAAAACAAAGGTTTTTTTTGTAATTTTTGAGTAGCGGATGCCCCTAGCGAGGGCCGGTTGTAGAGAGCCCAGTTGCTCAAGGTCATTCGCGTAGTAGAGGACGTTAATAACAATATTTATAAATCATAATTTAATGTCAGATTGAGAGGGAGGTAGGTAGAGAGAGAGAGAGAGTAAATATGTTAAATTATTAATACTACTAACTTTTGTAGTAACGTAACAAGAAGCGTCACGTGAACATTACACTAAGGCATCATCGCTAAATCGAAATTTTACTCTCATGCCCGGTTTACATTTTAAAAGTACAGTAGCGAGTTAAGTTGGTATTGTCGTTTGAACGCCAAAAGCGAGTTAAGTAGTAAGTTGTTGATTAAGTCGAGTTGAATAGAATGCGATCCTATGTTTCGGCGAGTCCAGTGCGAAGTAGCCCCTCTCCCGCGTCTCTCGCACCCCGCCAACTTAACTGACCGGCATGTGAACCGACGAGTTTAATTTAGTACAGTACCATATTTGCTAACACCGGCCGCGGACACGTGCGATTTTTGTTAGTGTAAAAATGAAATGGTCTGATGAAACTACATTTATATTTATACAAAAATACTTCAAACATTAGTGTTTGTTTAATTCAAAACGCAATAATCATCACAACTGGCTAGAGAGGCAGCTATTATTAAAAATTTTGAGGTTATATGTTACACAACTGATTTCGGATCGAAGGAGTTTCGAACATAAAAGATCGACATAGTTTGGAATTAAAAAAGTAATAATGAATTTGCTGAAATAATCAATAATGAATTGCTGTTTTGGAGGCCCTTTGAGTCGAGTAAAACAACCGTTGACGCGACTAGTCGTCTTCTTGTTCAGGCAACTTATGACTACTGACTTGCATATGTTTGAACGCTACTTACTACTCGCTACTTATTACTTAACTGACTTATTTCTTAACTCCCTACTGTACTTATTGAAATCTAAACCGGGCTTCATCTCAAGTGAATTTTTTTTCACTTAAAAAAATATATAAGTACCAAAATGTCCTACCTGAATAGTTTCTAATGCCGCCAACCTTTGTCCAGCCGCCGAGCTACCCTTGGCTGGTGACATGTACAGATTCAACAATATTGGGATATAATTCTTCGCGAACCTCCCCAATTCAGCCCTATCATCCCCTTCTGTGCACTGCACTAGTTTCCTCAACCCCTGCATTATTGACAGCCTGAATTCCGGGTTGTCCTTCAACACATTACCAAGTACTCTCGCTACGGCTTTAAAATTGTCTTTTACGTCGCGCGGGTAGTTGCAAAAACTGGGCCAAAGCGACCACAGTTGATTGCATAACAGTTCGTAAGTGTGAGATCCCGGCACGTCTTTCAAAACGGTCAACTCCCTCGATTTCTTCCGGCAGAATGTTGCCATCTCCAAGATGTCGGTCGCGAAGAATTTCAAATTAGAATTGCTAATTTTCTCTTTCAGCACTGGCAATAACCAGCTTCGATCCAGATTTATTCCGTCGTCTGTGCGCAGAGGTATAATTTTCAGGACGAATTCGGGCCCTAGAGATTTCACCGCTTTTCCGGTTGCGTGTTCGACCTCCTTGTCGTTGTTGAAGTTTCTAGTTTCGTGGCGCTCTATCAATTTCTTCAAAAGAGGTCCGAGTACATAAGAAACTTTTTCATTTGCGATCTGTTGAGAAAATGCATAATTTATCCATTATTTAAATAAGAAATAATTTTTTATGTTAAAAATTTGAGAACTGCAGATCTATAACTCGAGATTTGGTAATAATTATCTTGCTATGAACTAACCTCAAAGCAATTAGCTATGGTGAGTATAACGTGCTTGATGGCTTGATTGAAAGGATTGTCCAGGCCCGTTCCTATACTCTTCAACACTGCGTCCACATTATTTTTGTATTTGAGGAAATTATCCGAATCTATTGCTAATTTTATACAGTCCTGAAGGATTGCCTGTGAAATATTAAAAAAAATATGTTGTAAGTATTTTTTCAAAAGCTATGTTCTATTTTAAGAGTTTGGATAAAAAAATTAGACGCCATTTTTTTTTTTTCAAATTCCGAGGAAGGTTCTTACAAAGAGAATGATTTGAATACTGTTCAGAAAAACGTAAAAACCTCTGTTTCCCATACAAACATTCCAATAAAATATTAATGTTAAATACTCATTAAATTACACATCAGCTGCCACTATCCAACAGTTATTGACAGAACGCCTGTGGAGTGGAGTCAAGCTAGTTTAATATAGAATCAAATAATAGGAACCAAAATTATTTGTTACAAATATATGCAATACAGAGAAATCTTGAAATAGCGATAGTGTGCTAGCGAAAGATAAATATATTGCGACGCCATTTGCAATCCCGTTATTATTCTAAGCTAGAGTTGTACAAGATATGAATTTTTCAATTTACCTTCAAAGCGACAGTGGCCGCAGTGTTGACGTCTTGATTGTCAGAGAGCCATAGTTCAGTTACACATATATTGACAAATGTCGGGACGTTCAGCATACACAGGTTCAAATCGGCGCTGTTCAATAATAATTATTTTTAATTTAATTCAAACCAATAAAGAAAACAAGTAGCGAAGAAGAATCCTTTCACTTCACACGTTTAGTTATTTATTTTATTATACACTAGCGTCCCGCCCCCGGCTTCGCCCGGGATGCAATTTTTATATACCTATATAAACATTCCCCGTTTATCCCTCTTTCCATTAGTGAAAACCGAATTAAAATCGTTCTACCCGTTCACACGTGATGCCGTGACCAAGGGAAATAGGAATTCATTTTTATATATATACTACTCAAAACAAAATAAGGGCCACTAAGATTTTTTGCTATACCATGAAAATAATAGAGACATTAAATTGTTTAACTTATGTAACTACAAAATAATGTTATTGGTTATAATATAGGCTAACAATTGTTTAAAATAATGATCATGAACTGTTTTTTTAAAGTTCATAATGAAATTGGCCATTTTGAATGAAAAACATGAACAAAAGAAATCACCGGAAAAAGACAAAATACTGTTCTTGTCACTTTTGTTTCTTCTTTTTAGTAACGAGTATGTCCTCCTCTCTTAACAATACACTCCTGAAGCCTCGTATGCATACTCTGGATCAAATTCCTCACGATTTCATCTGGAATCTCCTCCCAGACACGTTTTAAAGCGTCAATCAGCTGCTGTTGGTTGTAGACCCCTTGCTCATTCTCTCTAACCCTTCGTTTCAATTGGTCCCACAATTGCTCGATTGGATTTAAATCCGGACTGTTAGCTGGCCACGGTAATACCTCAATATAAGACCCTTCTAGGACAGTTTGGGTCGATCGAGCTGTGTGTGCACGGGCATTGTCTTGCATCAGGATGAATCCAAGCCCCACTCGCTGTGCAAATGGGATCACTTGAAGCCTGATGACGTCTTCGATGTAACGTTCTGCAGTTACGGTATCCGCATTTAAAATGGTGAGCTCGGTTTTACCGTGTAAACTAATCCCACCCCAAACCATTACGTTGGGACCACCGAAACGGTCAACTTCGTGGATGCAGGACTCTGAAAAACGCTCGCCGCGTCGTCTCTACACCCTAACACGCCGATCATCATTAAAAAAATTTACTTTGCACTCGTCTGTAAAAAGCACCTTGCCCCACTGATTAATCCCACAGTTCAAATACTGACGGCAGAATCTTAAACGGTTTGCACGTTGAACCCTAGTCAGAGGAATTCGAACAACTCGACGTCTTGACATTTGCTGGTCTTCGTGCAATCGATTAGGTATAGTTTGATCACTGACACGGGTACCCGTTGTTAGCCGTAGGTGGTGTTGTAACTTACGGGCCGTTACTGTACGATCACGACGAGCACGACGAGCGCATCCTCGTGCGCCGTTGTTACACGAACTCTACCTGAACCGGGTCTCCTGGCAACACTGCCGGTCTCTTGGAAGCGATTCCATACATTTTGGACAGCTCTTCGAGAAAAACCCAACTGCAAACCCACGTAACGCTGAGAACGTCCTTCTTGAATCATAGTTATGGCTCTGGTTGCTGTAATTGTATCCATGTGCCTTCGTACTGGTAGCATGATTAGCGCGAGATGATAAATGAATCAATTAAAATTGAAAAAGTAAAACTTTTTTCCTAAAATAACCGAAACAAGTTAAGAAGACAATCGAAGAAAAACATAAGAAATTATTTCCAATTATTTTTTTTTTCTTAAAACGATGGCCAATATTTTTCAAATTAGGAAGCATAAAAGAGATCAAACACCAAAGAGTTCGTAATATCAATATAATGCTACTTATCAGTTACTTTCAGTTTACTAAAGTGCACTTAAATGTAAATAAACTAGTGGCCCTTATTTTGTTTTGAGTAGTATATATATAGATTACTCGATATGCCAATCGAAGTCTATCATAACTTTGTTGTTAATTAAGACTAAAATGAAAATCATAATAAATCATAGAACGAAAATTTTCTCTCGTCAAATTATTTTTTTCACACAACACACACTTTTTAAATGAGCACAAAGGACAATGCTCAAAAAAAACCCAGCCCCGGCGCAAACGAAATGCAACTCAAATTATAGGTAAAAATGAGGTATTATAACTATTAAATGCTCGTTTTACTGAGTACATTAACATGACCCCTGTAAAAATAGAATAGCAATTTCACACATTTAGCCATCGATTTCGATGATGCCCCTATGCAGTATTTAATTACCTCATTTTTACCTATATTTTCAGTTACAGTTCATTTGCGCCGGAGCTGGGTTTTTTTCCATACTTCATGAGCATTGTCCTTTGTAAAAACAAATGTCAACTGAATGAAATTGCATCGACAGCTTCCTAAAGAGTTCTAATTCCAAATTTATATTTATTTTTCATTTACTTTCTGGCCAGTTCTAAAAACTTTCAATGAGTCAGTCCTCTAAGTACATAATACTGAACATGCCAAAATGTCCGAAAATCTTACGTTCCGAGAAAACAGCAGGCCTTCTCCATTACCGCTGTCCAGGCCAACACCTGTCCGTGGTCCGTGGCGGCCGGTCTCGCTGCCACCAGAGCTCTCGTCACTTGCACTGCGAGGGTTGCTGTCAAATTGGTGTGTTCGCGAGCAGCGAACATGTCGTGAAACGCGTGATAACAATTAGTCTTAATGAAGATGTTGTTGTGTGTCATCAACGACAACATGGCTTCGCAAAGAGCCTGAAACAAATCATAAGAAATCTAATTTAACTTTGAACATGCGTTTTATGCAAATATTTACATATTTACTTTGCTCGGAGGATGACTCAAACAACAATTTGGATTTAATTTTTTGTAAAAAATTACCTGTTTTTGAAGTATCTAGGGATCTATAGAACGTACTCGTTACAGTTTTTTTTTACATTATGTTTATTAAAAAAATTTTAAAGAAAATAACTGATAAACGTCCGAAAATGCCGACGTTTTCCGACCAATATGCGGTTAGTATAAATCTTATGAAATTCTAAACTCGGTTCTACACTATTGGTATCATCACCTCAAAAATAAGTTTAGTGCAATTTCTGGGGTCAAACGATCTCTTAAAGACAGTGTTATTGGGATTATTTATTTTTCTATTCAGGGCTTATATTTTTCGTACTTAAAATAGGTTTTTCGTCTTTTTGAGTCAATCACGGATATAAATGTTAGTTATATGTTTTATTTTCTGTATTTTACAATTTAATTTTCTAAATATACTGGACACAAGTAACATGATATACAACTATGTTCATGTATATGTTACCGGAAATGTGTGAAACCTAGGAAATTTACACAATTTCAAGCTTAATTAGTAAATGTGTAAAATAATGTTTCAAAGATCTTTAATGCAGACATTTCGACAGTATTTTTGCCAAAACCAGTATTCCGGGTGTGCTCGCTCCAGTCGCATTTAATTTCATAAAGATTCCAGAACCTAACCTAACTTTGTTTCCAGTACAAATAAGTCTTGTGACACATTTTGTAAATGGCGCAGAAATGGCTTGGTGATGAATCGTCCTATCTCGCCTCTTTGTACCCACTGACGATATCCCGAATGTATTTTAGGAATTTCCTATCTATTTTAGGATCGGACAGTAATCAGATTGAAATCTAAAATGTACTTAGAAAGAAAATATATAATTTTTTACGATTATTTGTCGAATAATAATTTAATATAATTCATTTAAATATTTTTAAATAAAGAAATAAAATTTTATTATCTACAATATTTTTAATCTATACTGAAACACCAATCACAGTGCGTGACGTCATTTGTGGGCAATCATTGTCTTATGCCAATGCAGCTGTTTTGTTATGATATGACCACAAATGACGTTACGCGCTCTCAGATGAACTATCGTGGCGTTTTGGCGGCATTTTCAAACAAACAATATTAAAACATGATTTTGAGTACCTAAAAGGCTATAAATAAATAAAATAGTATTTTTTATGGGAATAAATATCCATGAAGATTAATTTAAAACACTTTCTGAAAATTTGTCCGATCCCCTATTGTACATATTTCCTAGGAATTGTATACAATGACGGGTTACATACTTTTCCGTTAACTATATATATAAAGTCGGTACATTGGCGCTGTAGCGTCATATTAGTATCTACTATCTATCTATCTATTGGAAAATAACTATATTTTATCATAAACATGTCATAGATATGATATGTATATAGTCTGTGGTTAGCTATAGCAGATGGTCTGTAATCAGTAATAATCGGTATTAAGAAATAAGTAATAATAAAACATGGACACGTAAAGATTATTTTATTTATAAATTCTTTAAATAAAGAATATAACATGGCGCTGAAAACAGGATTCTAATATAAAAAGGGAAAAGAAATATAATGTTTACAGATTTTGTGTTAACCTAAACAATCTGAAAACGTAAAATAAAATACAAGGAAATGGCGGATGGTCAAGGTGTAATCGGATTAAAACCCCCTACATCGTTAAAAGAACTTCACGCAGAAGAATTTAAAAAGTGGATTAGAAGATTTGAGATAATATATAGAAAAGCGTCAGGAGCTCAAGAAAAATCACAAGAAACACAAGTTGCTCTGTTATTACATTGTATGGGAGAAGAATGTATTGAAATATTTAGCACGTTTGATTTGTCGGAAAAAGATCAAAATGACTATCAGAAAGTTGTGCAAAAGTTTAATGAGTATTTTATACCTATTAAAAATGAAATTGTATCATCGCACATGTTTTTCAAAAGGGATCAATATGATGGAGAAACATTTGAAAGCTATCTAACCGAGTTGAGAAAACTGGCCAAAGATTGTGAATTTGGAAATTTAACAGATCGAATGATAAAAGATAGATTGGTGACAGGAATTTTGGATGCCAAATTAAAGGAAAGATTATTGAGAGAAATTGACTTAACCTTACAAAAAGCTATTCATATTTGTAAGGCATACCAATTAGCTGGTCAACAGATCAAGCAAATGGATAATAAACAGGAGGTACAAGTAATTAAGAAAAAACAGGAAGGAGTAGGAATGTCGCAGAATTACAGAAATAATACAAAGGTACAAAATTTTAATTACCGAAACAAAGGTTGGACAGGAAGATACAAATCGTTGCCGAATGTCGAATGTGATCGTTGCGGATATGTACATAAGCCAAGAGAGTGTCCTACATACAAAAAGAAGTGTTCAAAGTGTGGAAAATTAGGACATTTTGCAAGAAAGTGTAAAACAAAGAATATCGTGAAAGAAATTGTTTGTGAAGTAAATGACTCTGATAAGGATTCTAGTGATATTGATATTAATATGCATAGTATAGTTATACGGAACATAGAAACTAGCTGGTATGAATGGGTAGAATTTATGGAAAAGAATAGAAAAATAAAATTCAAGTTAGATACTGGTGCACAGTGTAATGTGATACCAAGAAGTTTGTGCCATAGTATGCAAATTTATTCTTTCAGTAAATCACATCTGAAGTTAACTAATTATAACGGTGACAATATAGAAACGGTTGGTGAAATAAATTTAATGTGTAAAATAAAAGGTAACATTGATAAAATAACATTACAAGTTTGTGCAGGTAATTTTACACCTATTTTAGGATTGCCTACAATAGATCTATTAAAACTGATCAAGAGAAATATATCAAATATTTGTAGTGAGGATAAAACTGGCTTAATAAATAAATATAGAGATGTTTTTCATGGCATAGGTAAAATTAAAGATTTTGAATATAAAATAACTTTAAAACAGGGATGGCAAGGTAAAATTGAACCATGTAGACATGTTCCATTTAAATTAATGAAAAAATTGAAAAATGAGTTGCACTCCTTGGAGAATAAAGGTATAATCTCTAAGATTGAAAAACCTACTTCATTTGTTAGTTCCTTAGTAATGACAACAAAACCAAATGGTTCGCTTAGGATTTGTTTAGATCCACAATATTTAAATACACAAATTGAAAGAGAGATAATAATGATACCTACAATAGAGGAAATAACGTCTAAATTAAGTGATAGTAAGGTCTTTAGTACTTTAGATGCTAATTCTGGATTTTTTCAAGTAAGTCTCTCCGAAGAGAGTAAGGAACTTACAACTTTCAATACTCCTTATGGTAGATACCATTTTAATCGATTACCTTTTGGTCTTTCATCTAGTCCAGAGGTTTTCCATAGAGTGTTCAGTAATATCTTCAAAGATATTGATGGAGTAGAGATATACATCGATGACGTATTGATTCATGCCATATCAGATGTAGAACATAATAAAATTTTAGAAAAGGTGCTTCTAAAAGCCCAAGAATATGGTGTTAAATTTAATTTAAGTAAGTGTCAATTTTTAAAACATACAGTTAAATATTTAGGACATATTTTGTCAAGAGAAGGTATAAAAATAGATAAAGATAGAATTAAATCCATAACAGAAATGGAGGTACCAAAAAATCAAAAAGAATTATTAAGATTTCTAGGAGTTGTAAACTATGTGTCTAGATTCATACCAAATTTTTCTGAATTGACAGCTCCATTGCGAAAATTAATTAAAAATCAAGTTCCTTTTATATGGTCTGAAGAACAGCAACAAGCATATAATACATTAAAACAAAATTTAGTAGAACCTCCAATATTAGCTTATTTTGATATAAATAAAAAACTAACTTTAAGCGTAGATGCTTCAAAAAATGGGTTAGGTGCAGTGTTACTTCAAGAAAATAGGCCAATAGGATATAGTTCACGAGCAATGACAGAAACAGAAAAAATGTACAGTCAAATAGAAAAAGAAAGTTTAGCAATACTTAATGGATGTAAAAAATTCCACCAGTATTTGTTTGGTCAAATATTTATAGTTGAGACAGATCATAAGCCTTTGGTGTCTATTTTTAGTAAACCATTGAATAAATGTCCTGCAAGATTGCAAAAAATTAGAATGGCGTTGCAACCATATGATTTCAATTTAAAATATAAACCTGGTAAAGAATTAATTTTGGCTGATCATTTGAGTAGATCTTTTATTAATAATAACGAGGACTTAAAGGATATGATAGATGTTGATAATAAAGCACATGTGGCTATGGTAATGGAAAGTTTTAAAATAAGTGACAAAAAATTAAAAGAATTTATTCAAGAAACTAAAAGTGATAAAGGGTTGGCAACTTTGCTAAAATATATTAGGCAAGGATGGCCACAAAATAAAAATGAATTGGAGAGTGAGGTTAAAATGTATCATTCATATGTAGATGAGTTAAGTGAAAATGATGGTTTGATATTCAAAGGAACACAGATAGTAGTCCCTAAATCATTACAAAAAGGAATTTTAGGCAATATACACTATGCACATCTAGGGATGGATAAGTGTAAAGCATTAGCTAGAAAAACTGTATTTTGGCCCAATATGTCAAAGACATTGAGAACATGTTACAAAATTGCGATACATGTAAAGCTTTTCAGCACAACAACAAAAAAGAACCTATGATTTGTAAGGAAATACCAGAGGGTCCATGGCAAATATTAGCTGTAGATATATTTTTCTTATATAAAAATCCTTATCTTTTAGTAGTAGATTCATACAGTAAATTTGTTGAAATTAAACAACTAAAGAATTTGTATGCTAAAGAAACAATTAATAACTTAAAAGAAATTTTGTCTAGAAATGGTGTACCAGAAATAATATATACAGATGCTGGATCACAATTTACTAGTTGGGAATTTAAAGATTTTGTAAAAACATGGAATTTTGAACATAAGGTTGTTAGTCCTAAACATCATCAGTCAAATGGGTTAGCTGAAAGATATATACAAACAGTAAAGAATATTTTAAAAAAGCTTATATATGACAATAGGGATATATATTTAGGTCTTTTGTTATACAGAAATACACCAATAAATTCTGATGGGTTAACACCTGCAGAACTGTTGTATAATAGAAAAATTAAAAATGTTTTACCACATTATGTTAAAAATAAGAAACAGGACATGACATGTAATTTTAAGAAAAATTTGTTTGAGAGGCAGCGAATTCAAAAGATGTACTATGATAGAGGTAGTAAACAATTACCTAAATTGAATACAGGGGATGTAGTTAAAATAAAAAATGAAAACAAGACTTCCAAACCTAATCAAAGTGGAATTGTATTAGAA
Source organism: Bembecia ichneumoniformis (assembly GCA_910589475.2). Taxonomy (NCBI): domain Eukaryota; kingdom Metazoa; phylum Arthropoda; class Insecta; order Lepidoptera; family Sesiidae; genus Bembecia; species Bembecia ichneumoniformis. The sequence goes on along the minus strand of OU342540.1, from coordinate 2,288,570 downwards.
AAAGGTAAAGGACCTAGATCTTACATATTAAAAAATGATAAGGGAGAAATAATAACTAGGAATAGGAGAAGTTTAATAAGAGGAGGAAAATATATAAGTCAAGAAAAAGATTATGAGGATAATTTTGGTTCAATTAATAATAATAATGGAGTTTCAAAAGATAGTAGTAATAGTGATTTGATTATTGATGAAAATGTAAACGTTAATTCTAAGGATAATAATGTTACTCGTACTAGGAGTGGTAGAATAAGCAAGAAACCTGCATACTTAAACGAATATATATAAGTATTAGAATGTTATAGAAAATAAGGTATTACTTTATAATTTGAAATAAGTTTTTAGAATTTATATTTTAGTTTGAGAGGGGGATGTCATAGATATGATATGTATATAGTCTGTGGCTAGCTATAGCAGATGGTCTGTAATCAGTAATAATCGGTATTAAGAAATAAGTAATAATAAAACATGGACACGTAAAGATTATTTTATTTATAAATTCTTTAAATAAAGAATATAACAAAACACCCTCCTTTAAATGTCGCCAAAGTGCTGAACGACCCTTGTAGAACTAAATTTTCAATTAATTGATTCATTGGTACCTTAATGTCTTCTCTGGACAACACAGGAAGCAGTTCCTTGATCATGTTGAGGGTATGCAGCACACTCTTATGTCCAGACAATAGGGCTTCCGCTTTGATTTGTGACAAGCAATACTCGGCTACTCTGTGTGCTGCCGGATGAACTTTTGGTGTTGCCTGCAGTAAAAAAAGGAACAATTTAATGGGTATTTTTTAGTTTTGTTTGTTACACTTTCACGTCGCAAATACTAGAACGATTATCATGAAATTTTAAGGTCTAGGACAATTCACCGCCGCCGATTCATCGCCGGCCCTTTCATCGCCGTTTAGTTAAAATATCAGCATCAACATGACTTAAAAAATACACACCTTTGCAGTACAAATAAGTCTTGTAATACATTTTATAATAGATAGGTAGTATTTTTGTCAAAATAAATACACAGTTTATTCTGAAATCACATTTATTAAAATTAATGTGATTTCAAATTAACTATGTATTTATTTTGACAAAATAAAACTAAAATATACAATATTTCATGAAAATTTACGTCTTTTCTGATGATAAACATCTGGTTGTAATTATTTTGCTTTCTACAATATTGCGCATAACACGCAATAGACCAAAACGAACGGCGATCAAAGGGCCGGCTATGAATCGGCCGGCGATGAAATGGCTTGGCGAAGAATCGTCCCATCCCGAAAATTTTATATACACTTTGTCAGGAGTACAGAAAGGAGCATTTCACCTAGAAAAGTTATTGTTCCCGAGCGAGTGACACGGACGAAGTCGCGAACAAAAGCTAGTTTGGTTGTCTGATTGACTGAAAGTACTAATTATGTAACTTTTGATGCAGAATTGTTCCATCTGAACTTAATTCTGTCTTTTTAGAATACATGAAAATATAAAAAACAAGTATTTCTTATAATAAATTCAAAGTAAAAAAAACTATCTTTCTTACAAATAGTTAAAACCTCGTTCTCTTGGAAGGAGTTCTCTTGGACTAAAATTCTAATGCTAAAGACATCTATAGTGTAGATGCCAATCTATAGTGTAGGTACACATTTCCCTTGTAACCCGTCAGTCTTATTTTTAAATAATATTTTTAGACAAGTTTTTTAACCTGGTGTATCAGATTTTCCGGCTGCATGAAGCAACTTTTCTTCAATATTGTCACAATTCCGTACTGTGCACTTTTTCGTATCTGAAACATAAATTACAATGTATCATTCCCAATGACCACCACTCACCTTTGACATTGTAGTTGGATGATGGGAAATAATATATGTACATAATTTCATATCCCATTGGCCACCCAACTGATTGTATTGGCTACCATTAGTGGATATATTAAGTTACAAATTTACTGCCACAGCCTCTCAATGTTAACTGGCAAGTAAAACTTACAATAAATTAAAATTAATTAGAAAATATACAGCTTTTAATACACGCTTTTTTTAAATAAGAGTTACTTTTTAATTTAAAGAAACCTTGGACTATCACAGGTTTAATCACAGTCAAAATCTTATGTCGAAACAACCAACTTTGAAACTTAAACTCAAGTACAACCCATAATTCTACAAAAATTTCACAGAATACATATATCAAAGTAATATTAAAGGATGGTAACTATGACACAGCTAGACATAGGATAAAAAAATTACTTCATTTATAAAAAAATCCAGATATAAAAATCATTATGTACCTGTTAGGCACTATCGGTGGCCTTTAGGATAAAAAAATAACACTATTTCCTGTGGCCACCAATGGTGGCGAAGGTAAGTGGTGGCTCATTGAAAATAAACTATTTTTTCTTTTCATACCATAAATTTTTCATGATTCAAATTAACAAATAATAAAATTTAGGGAAGCCCACCTGGCGGCAGAAAGCATCCCCTTACAGAAGACCACCGTGAAACAATAGTGTGTGTTTCGGTTAGTGAGTAAGGGATGCCAGGGAGGGACCTTATTCATGTGGCGATCACAATATTTCAGCAATGGACGAAGTGATACTGGTACTCTAGCAGACAGAAATAGCCACTAAGATAAGATAGGATAAAGGGATGCCAGAGCCTATTCCCTATCCCCTGCACATCTTTTATCCTTTATCCTACTAAAATCCGCAGCGCACTTTCGTCATGGGGATTGCAAGTGCCCTCTCGAGCTTGATTGGCTTGGAAATAAATAAATTAAGAATTAGAAAATCGTATTGGATGTTAATTGTCTGTGCGTATCCGTTTTGTTAAGATGACATTAAACTTACCTTTGAATTGGCATGTAAAGAAAAAGTCAACACAGTATCAAACACTCTCATCGTGGAAGATTCACCCCATGTCGAGTACTCCACGGCTCTTAGCATAATACACAGACAACCTAAAAAAATCAGTAAAATATTAACGTCACATGTGAGGAAATTAAAAAAAACGTAGTGGCCGGAACAGAGGCAATCAAGGAGTGGGGGACATGGGATACAGATAGTGTGCAGTCCTCATAAATTGTTTTCTTATTATTTACTAGCTGAGCCTGCAACTTCGTAAGCGTGGTATTCAGTATAGCGCGTTACTTTTTTGTTTGAAAATCGATTGGAACGAAACAAAGATTACATGTTACGGGAAGATCGCTACAATACATCAGTGAAAACCGCATACAAATCGGTTGAGTCGTCTCTGAGATTACAGATTATTACGCACAGACAAAAATTCTAAAAATTACTTTTTTGACCTTGATATCATAGGTATGTGTATAAATTGTTTTTTTTTTTTTAATATCTAATGTACAGACACGGCTCGTATTTAATTATTTTAATAATGATTTCTTATGAAAATCGTACATATTTTTGAATACTGTGTTAGTTAATTTGGTTTAAAAAAATATTTACAGTTAGTCTAGTAACAATTTTTTCATATTTTCATTATAGTCAAATATCCTATTAGCAGAAGTAATACAGACATTGCGTGAAAATAGGTACCTAAGCAACTCCTTAAAAGCGATTTGTTCTCACAATCAGAATTCTTGTTCAAGATATCGGTGAGAATTTTGGCTGATTCAGAAAATTGCTTTCTCAGTACAGCCGTTGGCACAGTCTTAATCCCCATTGCCAGAAGTGCTAATGTTGCCACAAGAGATTCTTGCGTGTCACACGCTTTCAAGGTTTCCATCTGAAAAAAAAAAAAAAACAATAATGACAATATTGTTTAGTAAATGTGCTGAATTGTTAAAAATATATATTAGAGTATATATATATATATTTTTTTAACCGTGAATAACAATACTTATCAGACCTCAACCAACCTACTTCTTGAGGAATAATTTACAATCATCTACTTATTTTTAATTATTAGAATTATGTAAATAATACCTACCTAACAGTGAATTACATTATCTTTGATTTGTTGAATTTGTCTAAGAATAACTATTAAAATATATGAAATATTCTCAAAAAAAAATTCTCATACATTTTGTACGGAACGGCTTTTTTAAGAACGAATTGACTGATTTTGATTATTTAATGTTTTTGTTTGTCTCCGCCTCAAGAAGTTTCTTTGCGCATCGGAAAAGCAAGCAAACACCAATGTGCTTCAATGAAGAGAATCAACCCAGTTGCAATCATTCGCTTCAATAAAGCAATTTCATTTTGATTTTTGAACTGAAATTCCTGTGAGGGCAAAATGTCAAAAAAGATGATAATTGTGTGAAACTTAAGTGTAACCATCATGTGTAACCATCGCTTCTTGTAACATTTCTGCATGACATCTACCACTTACTATATATATTTAATCGCAAGTTCCGCTTCCGCGAATGTTTCTGTACATTCATTGAACTTAAATTGATTTTATCATAATAAAGTACTGAATTTAATTCAGCTAATAAGTTACCACATCTATTGATTCTGTGGCGGCACGAAATTTGCCCACTTGGCTAGTTAAATATAAAAGTACATCTCACCAAAGTTATGAAATATTCAGTAGAACTTTCTTTGCCTTCATACTCCTTGATTACATCAGTAACTGCTGCCAATACTGTCAACATATCCTTGTGGGCCGCATTTGAAGGATCAAAACGATTCAGCAATCTGTAGATTAATAAATATGTGCTTGAAACCATAATGATGTATCTTGGTTTTAATCAAAAGGTTATTGTTATTATAAAATCACTGATTATTTAAGTGATAATGAAGCCTGGATTGAAACAATTGTGAGCTCATACTATATATACTGTAATTTGTGTATAATAATTCTAATTGTTATATATTTATATGTATTATTTTAAAGATGACAAAAAGAATGGTATTCTGAGTTTCTTTCGGGGTTTTCTCTCAGGATCGTCATTTTCTTGGCTATTTTTTTCCAAAATCCTGGTAAAATATAGAACTTCAAAAACTGATTTTGTAATCCTATTTTTGAGAAATAAACAATTTGATTTGATAATGACAATTGAAGATTTCAATAGACATTCTATAATGCGAACAATACAATAATATTACTAATCAGATAAAGAGGTCAAGAATGTCAAGAGTGACTTTTAAAATTTCATAAGCTGCGTTTAGTTGCATTGATGAGCCCGTTGATCGAGTAGTTAAGGTGCTTTAAAGCAATGTATCAGTCAGGGGTTAGCGGGTTCCTGGCTGGGCCAAGTTGTCATAGTTGGCTCTGGCCTGGATCTGGCAAGTAGACAGCGGTAGAGCACACTGCGTTTTGCAGTCATTTGGGCAGCCAAACAAAATAATGTATGGGATTGCTTCTCTTTTATAGGTCTTTTTTTTTAAGTCCACAATGGCATGTGTCTACAACACATTGTGGTATTTAAGAAGTTACATCAGTATTAATCTTTATTAAATTATTATTAAATACGTAAGTTCATAGACATTATAATAGCCCTTCACACCATATAAATTAAATTAATATCTTAGGAGTTCTTATAAATTAAAAACTATTACTTATATATTTTCTCATTTTTCAAAGCAGACGAAGTCGCAGGCACTATTTAATTATATATATTAATTATGTTTTGAATATTTTAAGTTGATTGGCTTTTTTAAAATGTATGCTTTGTTCCATCTACTTGTAAAATAAACTATGCTGTTTTTATATTAAAAAATAAATAAATATAATACAACATGGATCTGTTCACTTACTGTTATGGATTTTGCTTCTTTAGGAACACAATAATATGATATTACTTACTTGCTAAAACTAACATTGGAACATCCGCTCAATTCAGAGGCAAATGTTTTGTTTGTTTTAGATCTAGTTGTAACAGTGAAGTCAGACTCGGATGTCTCGTCACCAGATTTCACAGACATATTTTCTAGAGACTTGGTGAGAGTTAAAGTGTTCTCAGCCTCTGATTTTACAATTTTGGAAGTCTGTGATTTATGGCCGTAAGTTATGATGGCATTATGTTTGGACAATGCATTTTCTGTTAACCCAGTAGTTCCTGGAACAAATATAAAAGTTGTGAATACTTATGATTACATTACTTTTACATTTAGGATGCTAAGAAGTAACGGCAGGCCATATCATTTATAGAACCTAAAATTGCATGTGTACAATCTTTAATAAAGCTAACAAAACAGGGAATAAAATGTCTCATACTGTTTTGACAGATCTAGGACAATTCACTGCTGCCGATTCATCGCCGTTTAATTAAAATATCAGCATCACTTAAAAAAATTAATGTTACACACGTTCCAGTACAATAAATCTTATTACACATTTTGTAATAGACAGCCTTTTTGCCAAAACAAGTACACTGTTTATTCTGAAATCACATTTATTAAAATAAATGTGATTTATTTTTGATAAATGTGATTGTGAAATTTTCTGTCTTTTCTGACGATAAACATCTTGGTAGCAATTATTTTGCTTTCTACAATACTGCACATGATAAATAGAACAAAACAAATGGTGATGAAATGGCTTGCGATTAATCGGCCGGCGCTGAAATAGCTTGGCGAAGATTTGGCAGCGATGTAACTCTTAATGTAGTGATTTGTTGGTTATGAATGTGTCAGAATGTGTAGCAACTATTGCATGAAGCTGTGCCCCACAGTTGTATTCCATAGGTTTGAGAATAGTCTTATAAAGTAGGTGTTTACTATCAAGTAATTTTCTTCCCACAAGCCAGTAGAGTTTTCTAATTTGGAGGAGTAGTAAATATGTGTCTCTGCAACGTTACATTCTAGTCTAAATGCATACCCGGTATTGCACACAGTCTGTGCGAGGATCTCCGAATTGTTGCTGTAATGGGAGACATGCTCCTCTTTATATTGTAAAGTTATGTTAGTTTCCGTCAATTTTCTTATAATTCTTTACTTGGTTGATTGTTACTCCAAACCATGTGTTGAATTACGATAACATTAGTTATTAAGGCTTGAAAACAGGCAATAAAACTTACCCAAATTTTCCTGGAAGAACCGGGACTTTGCCATTTCTCGGTATTTTTGTATTTTCGGATTGGAACTGGACGATTGACCCTTCTGCCATCTCTTCCCTTTTGTTTGCCCTTTTAGTTTTGATCTAAATTTGCCCATTTTGTTAGTTCATTACAAAATTATTTTATAATTATCAGACACGTGGTGCAGTAATGCGAAGGTAATGTTTTTTTTATTGAGCGAGAACAAATTCTGAACTTTGCTTTGACGTTTACGAAACTGATAAGTGACGTTGACAACATGTTGACAATAACAGAAAACACTGCACAGAACAATTAATATGCTGCGATTTGTTTGAGTGTACCCAGACTATATAACACCAATATCTATTCATTCATGGAGAAAATTAAAAATGAACTAAGTTTAGGGCGGACGGCTCGTCGGAATAATTACATATTTATTTACTACATAGTTGAAATTTTCAAAAATCCTTTCGTAGCGCATCACGGATGATTACCTACGTTATAAAATAAACCCATGTTCGAAATTTCAGCTTTCTAGGCTTAAATAGTTTTGAGAGTAAGTCAGAAGAAATGATTTTATAAATAGATAAGTGATTTTTTTCAAGAGTCCAAATATCTAATACTTCTATTACTATCAAAACTAAGTATTATAGAATAAAATTGAAGTGTGTAATGTCAAAACTGCTTTTAAGTAATGTATAGGTATATCAAAGTACTTCAAATTTTTTTCTGTTTGTTCCAGCGGAATCGATTTTGATGGGATTTTCACTGGCAGATAGTCGATGTTATAAGGGACATGTTGTTATAGTGTATATTATATCAGGGTCCACCACCGCGCGAGTCCCAATCGCACATCGCATTGAAGCGTGGCCGAGTTCAGCTAGTTATTAACTGATGCCTGCGACTTCTGAGGGAGTTGCAAAAAAAAGATATGACGCCCGACATCTTTAGTGTAGTTGCATGGCGTTTGGTCTTTATTTTTATATAGCTGATGCCCGCGGCTTCGCCCGTGTGGAATATATGGTGTATTCCCATTAGTTCAATTACATTAATTCATTTTGCTCATCCTGAAATTCTTACTGTTGCTGAAAGAAGTTTTTAAATTGGATGAGTAGTTTCAAACCTCACCTCGTTATATTAGTACAGATAGTAAAAATAAAATAAAAAAATGACCCGTTTGGTCAACCGGACTACTGATAACCGTTTTGACGCTACGTATCAGCAAACACTTGTCATTCGAAGATCCTTTATCAATATTTAATAAAACTATTTGCAAAAATAAATTAATATTTTCGAAATATTAATAAAAAAATACCTGCACATTGATTCAATTTATTTACACAAATCAAACTGTTTTGTGTTGCGGCACAGATTAATAAGTAGTTACTACCGTAACAGATAAATCACTCCCTAACAAAAAGACCATCACAACTTTTATAAATGCCTACTGTTTTGCCTCGCCAACTGCTTAGCGGAAAAATATACCTTATAGTTCAAACGTTGAGTTGTTATTGCTCTGCAGCCGCACGCGCCCGCGTGACATTGAAATAATAGTAATAAAGTCAGGGCTACTACTACTGAGTTTTTCTAGGCCGTCCCAAAATACAAAGCTAATTAAGCCGCTAGTAACTATTTATTAAGTAATTAACTAGTAACTATAAGCTTACAACTTCTCAGTTCAAGTTGATCAGAATAACATGATTTTTTAAGATGTAAATAAGTACTAGTAGGTAACGAGCAATGACAAAAAACCTTGTAGGTACCTAAAGGTTTTCATATTGGTAGGTACTTATTCCTATTTCCACTGACGAGACCAAATAAAAAAGCTTAAATTGTGTATATCATTAGTCCACAAATCCACACAACACAAAGTCGACCAAACATCGAGTTTTGATGAAATAGTCGGAGAGCTCGCTGCTAAATTGTTCTCGACATAAAATTATTTGGCGATACATTATTGTTCTATAGTGAAAAAAATTTTGAACAACGGCGGAGAGTATTTATGTAAAGTATGTAAGTATTGAGTAAAGTAAGTATTTGTTATGTTACTAAATAAAACTGTTTTTACAGATTTAAATCATATTAAAAAAACAATGCATAAATAAGTGTAATACACTCTTTATTTTTAATCTATCTTTAATAGGTACAAATTTTTTTTACAGATAAATAATTTCGTTTAAAGGTAACTAGGTGATAAATTTTGTAGTCAGCTCTCAAACTATGTAGCGGACAGCGTGCGCGTGCCTTGTTGCCAGACCGCATAGCAACGCCACTTGGCAACGCGGCGGCGGCGGCCGGTGCAGCGCGTTGCCGCGCGAATGCTAATAATACTTATCACCTACTTGAGTTTATTTTTACTAAACATTGTTTTATTAAAATTTCGTTTGCACTAGTAACTTTAAAAGTTCCATTTCGTAAGTTGTGAAATTTATTTATTGTACAACCACATAAACAATGCACATGACCCGAAAAGATACGTAGGTACGGATTTCACAAGTTCAAGTATTATAATTAAATACATACCTATTAATTATTAAATACAAAGAATATTTAGGTAGGTGCATGTCATTCAATGGATTTTAAAGTTAAAGTATTAAAAAAATATAATACGGAGAATTTAAATTCTCCGTATTATATTTTTAGTTTTCACAGATTTACATCCTTCCACTGCACACGTATTACGAGGCATAATACCTATTATTCTTTCCGAAATGTAAATCAAAGACACGGAACACAATTACTCCTGGCGGAGATCAAAGAAGAAAAAAATAAATGTGATGCGCGCGCTCGCGTCGGTGGCAACCGCGTGAATGTGTACCTTGGAAAGTACAGCGGCGCGTAGGCACTTAGCGCGCGCAAGTACATGAAGTGAAAGAGGCCTGGTTGCGGTTTGATTAAAAAGCTTTCTAATAATTTTCAAGTATTAGTATCCATCCTGGAACAAGTATACATTATGCTAATATGACCAGACTGTTATGTGTGAAGGATCTAATTATTAGAGTGAGACAGATTTATTTTGATAAATTCTAACAAACAGTGCAATGACCGTAATAAAAAATAAAAGACTAGACATTTTGTCAAGATGTTTTTTAATGACACTTTACATTAATGTTAACAGCTAGAAGACCATTCTATGCGGGAATTGGCTAGAACGGAGTCCGAAAGCACTCCTCAGATACCCTCGGAGCAACTTCTTATCTTCACGCTTGCCGATGGCCTTGATCACTACTTCATCCACCAACTTCTGGTCACTCTTGCGTTGCTCCGACGGGACATATTTCTGAAAACATCAAACCTTCTTAATGTGTATTTTTTAAGTATGACTCTGCCCATCATTAGTTTTCTTCAAACAATTTTCAGGTTTTCCGAAATACTTGGAATGTGATTGTCAGGCTTCTGACCGCTGCCCATTAAATTACCTACACTTATTATATTTTTGTAGTCACCATAATTTTAGTGATTCAATCTATTTTATTATTTGTTTTGTTACATTTTAAAATTATTTGGAGACAATCTCTTAGTTCTAGGAGGGGTTCGATTCTAACCCGAGAAGGGTTCGATTCATGGCAGGCTAAACTTTCGAAATGAACTTTTCAAAGTTGGCTCTGAAAAATAGGAGCACACTGCGTTTCGCAGTCATTTGGACAGCCCTTCTAGCGGCAGTTACCACCCCCTTACAGAAGAGTGAGCCAGAGTTCATTTCCCTATCAGGTCCAAATCCCTTACCCTTAATCCTACTGGTCGGCAGTGCACTAAACTTCAACTATTCTATTATCACACATATAATATGCATTAAAACAGGTAGAAGTTATATCTTAACATAATTATGTATATATTTATATAAATGCAGTTCAAAAATAGCCTTTCACAACTTTTCAGTAATCTGATAATCTACCAAACAGTTATTGCAAACTGGCCGGACTGATGGCATTTATTCACTTCATATACATTGTTTTTTAAATACGTTAACATTTATGAACAAAGATATTTCACAAGTAAATTTGTATTTTTTAGGAAAATTTGTGTGTTTAATTATAAATTAGTTGTTAATATTTGAAAATTTTAAGTTTCATTTCAATAGTCACAGTATTTCTCACCAACAACAATCCATTAAAGTTGTAATTATATAAGTCAAACCTATACTAAATTAATTTATTAGCATTTTACTTTTGTACCTGCTATTTTTACATCACATTGTGCAGTTAAATTACAGAAAGATTATTCATCCCGATTAAATAGACTATATATTCCTCCCATATCCAGAAAGAGCAAATGATATACCTCTTTTTTGGTGACAAATATGTCCTCGCCCTGCTTGCGCTTAACCGAGCGCTTGGCACTCTTTTTGTTCTTTTTGAAGTAGGCATCATTAAGGTGCTCAGGCAGCTTGAAGTCTCCGAGGTCCACCTTGGTGGAGGTGCCAATCACGTAGCGCTGAGGGATCCGACGAAGCGGGCACGAGTTGAACTAGAAACAACATCGACACTGACTAAAGGGAATTGCATCCAAAACAGTTTAATTTGTGTATCTATTTCGATACTATGAAGACTCTCCTTTGTCAATATTATTCATATTGACAAGGCTCATGTCATTATTTTTTTTAATATTCTTACAACAGAACACATCACACATTAAAATATGTAGTTCTAAATAAATATTAAACGCGAGTTTTTGTTATTACTTACTTTAATAATTAATTATTAAAAAGATCGTATTTCAGTATTTAAACACATTGAGCATGCAATCATTTTGATATATATTATTTTGACACAATAGAAAATTATATTGAAATATGATAAAAAACATTAAACTATTTACAAATGTGTAATAAAAAAAAATTAAAACTTGAACAAACCTCACTGGACTAGATTAAACATTAAAATCAAATTTATACACTTCACTGTCAAAGAGTTTACTAAGAAATATTTTATTTGACATTAAATGAAAAAATAATGTCCCTTCATACTGCTTCAAATAAAAAAAATAGACTCACAGCAAATGGTCCAGTGATCAGCAAGAGACCACTGGGCAGGATCCCAACAAGAATGACTCTCTTGCCAGCGTGTCTGCCTGCCAACAAAATGCACACAGTGCCAGGGACCAGATTTGGTCTGATGTTACGGACATGCTTGCGGAAAGTCTTGTGGTGAGGACGCTTGCGGATTCTGTAAAAATTATTTTCATGAGAAATGGCAGCAGGCAGGCTAACAATGCACCGAGATAAGTACCATCACTTATAAATACAAACAACACCTGGAACGATAAAAGTTTTGGGATAAAATGCAAGGGGCAAGGTGAGGGGATAGGACAATTAGCTCTACATCCCTTACACCAAACACAGGTGGGGATATTTCAAGGTGTCCTAGGGAGTGGTTAATGCTGCCAAGAGTACTTACAGCTGAGTTTATGTCTGGAACACAAAAACTGACTAAATACTTTAATTTTTAATATCATTAGAGATAATAAATTCACTAAATACCAGTTAAAACTGCATCAAAATATGTTGGGCAATTTACAAGAGCGGCAAAGAATTAGGTAATCTGTTTTGAGTATATTTCAATGAATTGAAGAAAAATCAGTGTTTTAATTACTATTTTTTAGCATCTGAATAATATCAACTAAAGTCTGTTCATTCTTACTTGATAGAAAAGGTAAACAAATATAATTTAGTGACGCCACACAATTTAGTGATGGCGAGTCATTGAATGAACTTCATTCATGCAATGATGACAGAGTTAATAGACAGCAGCCACTTTCCATCCAGTTAACTATCTACTCAAGAAGAGTAAATAATTTTTTCACTATTTCTATTGCATAATGACTCACTTGTCCTGAGTGGGGTAGAAAGACTTCCTGTGTCTGAGCAGCACTGTACGAGTTCCACCGTTCTTCTCACCACCAATCTGCTTCACCACCATTGCGGGCTTTTTTGGTTTGGTGACTTTAGGATTCTTCTTTCCCACAAACTTGTATTTAGCCTGAAAAGTTTGCAAAACAAAATTTAAAATAACTTTATAATAAATTCTTGACATAATTTATAAACTCCTTGTAACACAGACCTAATAAGAATTTGTTTGACATAAGGCATGTATTTATGGTTATAACAGTCCATTTTTACAAAGAAAACTTTCACAGAGCTTATACAGCTGGTGAACCTTATTTAAGCATTGTATGAGCCCAAAATTGTTTCCAATCTGACTCTAGAATTAACAGATTATTTTTTACAAATAAGTACATATTAAGTATAGTTATTTTAAGAATAATGGGATTATTTGCATTATTTAGATATTCTTTATGATCTTGATAGTGAACCAACTATAAAAAGGAAATGTCACAAAATTCCTTACAATCCTTTCACATTAGAAGAAAAAGAGTTTTGATCGAAATATAATGAGTTATTTGTAAGTGGTCATACATACATTGAGAAGTGCAAAACTAACAATTTTCATTCTGTAATACTCTATCTAAAAATAAACCTTTTTAGGTTTATTTTTCATAGTTACAGGTTATCACTTTTTCATAGTTTTCAGGTTGTATTTTTTTTTGTTAACAACCCTGCCCAGGTTTTTTTTGCTGTTTTTGTTTAAAAGATGCTTAGGTTTAACTAATTCGTTTCTTCTGCCATGAGGCAGAAGAAACACCAATGCATATCCTGTGCGAATGTGGCCCCCTGATGCACAAGCGCAGTCACATCCTAGGAAGCCACACAATGGCTTGTGAAGATGTGAAGAATGCCTCTATCAAAAAAGTACTACAGTTCCTTAACGTGGTAGGTATAGGTAGAGAGCTTTAGTTCACGTGGCGATCACAATATTTCAGCAATGGACGAAGTGATACTGGTACTCTAGCAGACAGAAATAGCCACTAAGATAAGATAAAGACAATAAAACTAGAAATTTCTACAACAAAATAGACGAACCAACTTAATAACTGATATTTTACTTTAAACTTATGACTTTAGAGCTATCTGTTTTTAAAAAAATGTATGAAACTGTATGTGCAAATGATAAAAATGTTCTTCTTTGTTTCTCCAGCTATCCAAAAGGGTACAATAGTCAGAGAGAGAATTACAGAATGAAAATAGTTAGTTTTGATCAATACTAACATCTCTCAATGTAGTATGTACGACCACTTACAAGTAACCCTGTAGATTCAGTAAGACTTATGTTTCAAAAATTGTAGAGTTAGTGAGAAGTGAATCAATACAAACATTATTTAAAGTATGCAGTTTCGGAATGAGTTTCGAGTATAATTGCCCTAACAAAAAAAAACATGATTCTTATAAGCAAAGTTACACAGTGTACATTACAATGCTTACACAATGTTCATTAGTAGCACAAGTGTATAAGTCTTATACAGTCATTATTCAATGTATCACTAAACAGATGTTGAACACTTGCATAACTTTTATTTTATTAGTAAAACTGAAAAGTTTTTTAAATAAATTGAGATTGCAAAAAATAATTATGCATAAAGTATATATCTAATGATCTTTTAACTAAACACAATCTATTAAGCTTGAGTTATCTTAATAAGTTAACAGCTGCCTTAAGTGTTCTAACATTTTTCTATTCTCTTCTATAAATAAATTTAATGTCATTTTCAAAAATAGACTCTGCTCTGGATTTGAAAAGTAGTGTACGCATACGTTTCGCAGTCATTTGGGCAGCCCACTTGGCGGCAGTAACCAACCTTACAGAATACCACCGTGAAATAACAGCATATACGTGCTGTTGTGTTTCGGTGAGTGAGTAAGGGATGCCAGAGCCCATTTCCTTATCCCCTCCTAATCCCTTATCCAATCCTACTGTGGTCGGCAGCGCACTTGCAGCAGCTGTGGCGTTGCTTGTGTTATAGGCGACGGTAGCCACCTACCATCAAATGACCGTCAGCCTGTCTGTCGACCTTAACATAAAAAAAATGTGTATCTAAAAGTCATAATTCTTTTCCTTAATGCTACTAAGGCTTGCAGTGCACTTACAGCGCCTGTGGCGTTGCTTGTGCTACCATCAAGTGGACTATCAACCTGTCTTCGACATTAACATAGAAAAAAGGTATTGTAATTTTGTTTGTACTTACAGTCTTGTGGAACATTCTGGTCTTGGAAAACCGCACAATACCATTGCCTAAGTCATAGTTTCGAGGTTTGCCAGTTTTGGCCTTAGTTACGCCACCGGCTGGAGGCGCGGCAGGCTTTGCCGCCGGTTTGGGCTGCGTTGGAGCCATGTGTAGATCTACAACACAAAATACTTACTCAAAATATGTACCTATGTCAAATTTATGTTAGGTTATGTTTTTCTTTACACTCCCTGCACAAAAAATTCCTGACTCCTGACTTATTTTCTTTCTTTAATTATTACTAGGTAGTTTAAGTTTGGACGGAAATCTTTTTAAACTTTGTATCAGGAGTAATAATTCAAATAACACGATCACTGAAACAGTCCAACATTACAATTGTACGTATGGTAAACTTTTATAAAATAATATATTTGCTGAAAATATAAAACAATATCGCTCGCTTGTTTAGTGCAGATTTGAAAACACATTAAATATCACAAAAATCACTCAGTTTCAATGCAATTCAATTGGATTTCAAGAAAATATAGAAAAGAACCACTCACATTCCAACCGGGTTCAACAAAAAGAAAGGTCACAGATTATAAAATTTATAAATGTGAGAAAGGTTTTGTTGGGGTTTTGTTTTGTCTTGATGGATAGTTGGATACTGGAGTTAGATAGAACGAACCAAAGATGTTGTATTAGTCTGTACCTATAGATGGATCACAAAATGCAGCAATATTTTATTCTTTCTAACACCTTCAAATTGCCATAAGATTGAAAGAGACATACATATATAATCTGTCGGGTCGAAGTTGAGTGAATGTCTCCATTTTGACTATACAATGCAAGCTAAAGTTATAGCGTATAATAGTACTGTGCATTTTTATTGATAACTAGATATCGTTGATATAGATTTTAAATATATGACGGATAAAAAGTATGGCTAAATGCGTTTCGGTGTACTGTTTGGTTATTCAATATAAATAAAATGTGGGTGCGTACTGGTACTCGCCGCATTGCTAATCGGTTGTATGAGATTGTATGCAACCTCTCGCATTTATTTCACCAAAATATTTCAAAAGAATAGTTATTTTTTGAGTAGAAATATTTAGAATCCATCCTTAAGGGGTAGAACGGAAGTAGGATTTTATTACGAGAGAAAAAAAACTCGATAATCTTAAAGTTTTATTTTTAGAAACGATATCACAGATTGGATAATCTGTGATATCGTTTCATTTTAATCTGTGATATCCTTCATCTGTGATTCGTCAACATTTTAATTTAAAGACTTGCAGTTAATGTTGACGCTTGGGTATCCACGTATTTATTAGTAAGTTTTCTTTTTCTGGGTAATTTCTGAAAAGAAATAATTTTTGGTTATTAATGATTCAAAAGATTTTCATAATTTTCATAGATTGAAGCATAACTTCTTTATAACTTATAGATATTACTTACTGGTTTACACGATGGTGGTAATTTTGGGAATATTGTCGGCACTGCATACGAGTGTAGAATTTTACGCTGATATCCTTGGCGAAAGCAAGAATCTTCAAAGTTCATCGAGCATATTCTTGTATATTGCGAAGCTCTCCAATCGTCGGCTTTTCTTACATTTTTTGTCCACGTTTTTTTTTTAAATCGATGTCGGTGGGAAATCTGTTATAGGTAAATTGATAAAAATTACTTTCAACCTGCAGTGAATGCTAGAAATTGTCAACACTCTACTAAAAATAAATTAGTTATCGATATCGATAAACTTATCAAGATCAGACTACAGCACTATAAAGCAAGACAAATGTCAAATATTCCGATTAACTTTGGTTTTTGTAAATTTTAGTTATAAACACCAGCTTTTCTTTAAATAAATCAACCTTAGAGCTGTGTATGCATGTACAACGATTCATTTTTAGTAAATAATTATAAAAATTTGTTTACAAAACACCAAAATTAATGAGTGCGAGCTGTTCGACTTACCGGTGAAATGATATGTTTCCATTATTCTCCTTCAAAACACCCACTCTACTTGAACAAACGGGAACAGTACAAGCCTTTCTTGGCAAGCAACAGATTTATGAAATCACATTTTCAGATTTTTAAGTATTTTAAATCACATAAAGCTAAACGCGCTTGTTAACCAGCATGATATTAACAAATATGACGTTGCCTCTTTTATGGCGCGCAGCTTTTTAAGACGTCATATTCGGCTATTGTTATCTCTTTTTAACATACGACATGCAGCCATTAGAAAGACGGGTATCGAGTATCGAAGGAATCTTCAATTTTTATTGTTCCATCTATACACTAATACAATTATCTTTGGAACGAACATAGAAGATGAAAAGAAGTGAAATATCGAATTGAAGTGTCAAATAATGTTTTTCACAGACTAATAAAAATTTATAAGGATACAGACCAAGAAGATTATATATCTACGATCACTGGAGATTGCCCCTAGAACATTTTATTGAAGACAAGTTCATTCACCCCTATTATGTTTTCTATTCCTCTCACACATTATGTGAAATTGCCATGTCTAGAACGAAAATTCCCAATCAAAAAAGTTTTACTATTACTATTACCTATACCATTTAATACTGCTCTTCTAAAAATAGAAGAACCCTGACCTTGCGCAACATTCACTTCAAAAACGTCAAAAAAGTACGTGTACGATAAATGTCACGTTCAATGTTGGATGTGTGATGAGCTAAAACGTACGGTCAGAGGATTACTGTCTTGCTAGCTCCACCCACTTGCCGAGGTGCTCGTGCGAGGCGCGAGCGTGTGGACAGGTGTGGACAAATGCATCGTGCATCTCGCTCGCACTCGCTGCTCGCCGATATGCATGCACAAAAGACAGACACAAGAGCGAGCGCAGGCGAGGCAAGGCGAGCGACCACGAGTCGACCCGAGGCAGCATCCACACGCTCGTGCTCGCGCCTTGCCCGAGCGACTCGGCGAGTATGTGGAGCTAGCATCTAAGATTATCTGTCCATGAGTATGGGCTTCTACTTTTTATTCCGTTACTTGCAGGACCCAATTTCTCGAAGCTACAAGTATTGTAGTCACAAGTATAATTCGATGTACATTGCGGCACCAATAAGTATTATTTAAGTACTTACATCTTATTGTTGTATAAGACAAACAATGTACATCGAATTGTACTTGTAATTACAAGACTTGTAGCTTCGAGAAATTGGGCCCAGGTCAAAAACTTTCACGCTTTCAACGTGAATAAAGTCGACGCATTAATAAATAAAACGCAAATGTTAGATTCCAATAGCAATTACCAGGGGCATCAAGAATCTACTAACAGTTTTTCCAATTTTAGACTTGTTTTTTGACAAATTACCGACATAAATAGGTGTCAATTTGAGAATCTTCTCTTGAAGTCAGTACTAAATATTATTATTTATAAAACAAAAAAGTTAGCCCTTCACTTCCCCGATTGTCGGTAGCTTATACTTCAATATTATAGCAACACTGACGTCACACTCAATTTGTCAATATGGCCGATTTACCAAAGATTTTCTGTCGCTTCGAATGATTACAAGAAGAAATCTATGTGTTTTCTTGTTAAATTCTTGAAATAAAGAATGTATTGTGTTGTACGAAATTGTGGAAGTGTTTGGAAACCAAATTCTAACATTAAGTTTCATAGGTAAGTGTATTTTTACGCAAATAACCATAATATTATCAATATTCAAACATTTTTACGTTCGAATCATAATAAAACGTTATGAGTGATTAATTTCAAAGTTGTGTGGCGATAATTTTTGATATTACGTATTTTATTTCTGTACTTTTCGTACCATATTCATCAAGTTTATATAAACAACTTACATAGGTAGGGTGACCATTATCACAGCATTACTATGCTAATAATATGTTCCAAAGCTAATGAATGGTCAGAAAAACCAACAAAATTCCGTGTATTCCTACTAGTCCTAATGGAGTAGTCCCATGATGGGACTACTGGTATTTTTTCCCAGAGGTTCCATTAACAAAGCCGGGTCGACAATCTAGGAACCTTTAAAACTGAACCTCTGGGAAAAAAATACCAGTAGTCCCATTGTAGGACAACTCCACTGGGACTAGTGGGAATACACCCAAAATTCTCGCAAATGTAACATATTAGGTATGTTGTTTTTGTGCTGTTCAATAGAATCAATGGTAAGGATCAAATTTCCTAATGTAAAAAATATCCTGTGAAAGTTAAATTCCTGCCCCTAGATTCTTGTGTTTGGTGGTAATGGCTATGGGAATCATTTTGACATTTGACCAGCACTCATCCTCCATCATCATCATCACAAAACCCAGCCCAGTATAAATAATAATAACAAAATATTTATTTTTATATTTCAGTTTCCCGAAAGATACAGAAAAAAGAAATTCTTGGTTATCCATTATACCACTAAAGGGTAAATTTTATTTATCGGCGAAAATATGCAGTTTACATTTTAAACCAGATGACTATGATCCAGAACGACCAGGACATCTTCTAAATAGTGCTGCACCATTTTATTTACCACATTCATGTGCTTGCGTTTCAGCTGCGGCTACGGTAAGATAAAATATTATTTAAATGTTTTTGTAATAATTTAAAATACTCATAAATAAATAACTATATTTTTTTAATTTCAGGCTTGTAGCATTGAATCTTCTAAAAGTGCAGCGCTAACAAGTATTGGATCTGCATTAGTAAATACTGACCAAATATCCAAAGAAATATTACAAAATGAGTCGAAAGAAAATTTTGTAAGTTATTTATTGTATTTTCAACTTTTTGATATTTTATTACTATAAATTTTTTATTTAAAAGTAAAAAATTTTCACATGTAGTCGTTTACGACACTGACGTCTCCAAGGACTACCTCATCACACCAAGTCCCACAACCAGGATCTTCGCAAAGTATCATTGAAGTAAGGATGTTACTTTAAACTAAATAGAAGTTTTAAAATATTTACTTGGAAAAAACTACATAAGTATCCTACTAATATGATAAATGTGAAAGTTTAGATGTTTAGATTTTTGGATGTTTGTCCTTTTTGCGCGCTGAATCGGCTGAACGGATTTGGACAAAAATTGGCATACAGATAGACCATATTCTGGATTAACATATAGTATACTTTTTATCCCCGAAATAGGTTCCCGCGGGGCAATTTTAATATTGTTTTCTTTGCGGCGCGGGGTACCGCTGGTGAATTGATTTCAATAATATATAGTAGGGATTGTTGTAGGTCTGAAGAGTGACATAGGCTACTTTATATCCCGGATAAAATCTTATTCCCACGGGAAAATACAACCGCGCGATAGCGGGTTAAGTCCACGCGGGCGGAGCCGCGAGCGGTCTCTGGTATGGCATAGGGCAACAACACATAATAAAAATAAAATAATTTAAAAACTATAGACATCCTCCACAAGAAATGTGATTTTTTAAAATCAGCTGTCAAAAACAGCTGTCTATTTCCTTTCCTTTTCTTCTCGAGAAGAGACAATTATCTTAAAAGTTAGTTTTACTTTAGTTTCGAATCGGGGCAATAATTGCCCTTATTTATATATTTTGGTGAAAATTAAATTTAATACTTTTTATTTCAATAGGTGTATGTGGATGCTGAAGATGAACCACCAAAAAAACGACCATGCCTAAAAGACTTCAACGTCCAGGTCAAAATGAAGTCACCTCGTGAAATAAGTTTAGAGAAGAGCAAAAAAGTATTGCAGCAAAAGGTCACTCGACAACAGCAAAAAATAACTGACATGCAGAAACTAATAACAATTGTACGAAATTATACAAGTCAGTCTGAAATTGAGAACATTTTGCAAGGAAATTTCACTAATATTTGTAAAGCATTTAATCACAACCCTAAATCAAAAGGGATCAAATACAGTGATGAGGTAAAAGCATTTGCTTTGACTGTACATTTTTATTCACCCAAAACGTACGAATTTCTAAGAACCATTATCTCATTGCCGCATTCAACAACTCTGTGGCGTAGTATCGCTTCTTTTCATTGTAATGTTGGCTTTTTAAGCGAAGTCTTAGAATACTTGAAACTTCAATTACCAGAAAAGGCATATTTAAAGAATGTTGCATTAATTTTTGACTCGATGTACTTAAAAAAAGACATAGCGTATGCGCCAAAATTAGGAAAACTTTTTGGGTATATTGATTTAGGGAACATTCCTGTAAGTGAACCAGAACAACTTGCTGCCGAAGTTCTCGTGTACCAAATAGTCTCTTATTCTAATTATTTTAAATGTCCAGTCGGATATTTTTTTACTCCGATTAGTCTGTCTGGTGGATTGCTTAGCCAGTTAACGCACTCGGCACTGATACTTTTAAATGATATCGGTATAACTGTGCGATCTATCACTTGTGATGGTGCTAAATGCAACATAACGGCTTTAGAAATTTTGGGTTGCTGTTTGTCTGAAGAGGACTTTAAACCATATTTCCTTCACCCAAATGGTGTTAGCAATGTGCACTGCTTATTAGATGCTGCACATATGTTAAAACTAACTAGAAATGTCTTCTCAGAATATACATTAACAACACCCGCTGGAGACGTGTCGTTTAAATTTATTAAAGAACTTCACATGGTTCAAGAGAAAGAAGGACTAAAATTGTCTAATAAAGTAACAGGTGGACATGTCAATTACCGGAATAAAAAAATGAATGTGCGCCTGGCAGCGCAGACGCTCAGTTCCTCTGTCGCTGATGCTATTGATTTCTTGCGCAACATTGGCCATCCTAATTTCTGTGGTAGCGAAGCCACCACTAATTTTATTAGAATGATAGATAGATTGTTTGATAATATGAATAGTCGCTCCCCTTTTGCCAAACATTTTAAATCTCCTCTCTCTCACCATAATAAAGACGTATGGCAGAGCTTTTTTATTCAATGTGCAGACTATATAAAGAATATCAACATTGATGGGACACCTATCATGCAACTTTTGCAGTAGGTTTTTTAATGAATCTAACCTCATTAAAGAATCTATTTGAGGTATTAACTTCATTGCCAGAAAATCCCTTGAAATATTTCCTTACGTTCAAGTGTTCCCAAGACAATTTGGAGATATTTTTTTCACTTGTTCGCGCAAGGGGTAGAACTCAAGATAACCCAAGTCCACTTGAGTTTCGATATATTTTAAGAAAATTATTATTTCGCAATTCTGTTCAACCCAGCGTCAACGATAATTGCGTTGATGACACATTTAACACTAATCATATCATCGACTTCAGAAAAAATACTAGGTCTTTGATTGAAAATTCAAACACTGATGAAAATGACGGGGTTGATTTTATCAATGACATAGTCAGGCATTTAGAAAATCCACAACAGAGTCCCTATCAACAAAATGTCCTCTATTATATAGCAGGATTCATAGTAAATAAAATTTTGCAGAAAAATTCATGCCCATATTGTCAAGCTGTTTTGACAACGAACCGTCATAACGAGCATGATTACTGCATAGATGTGAACAGGTATTCAGCATTCACATCCTTTGTAAATCGGGGAAAGCTGTGTTTTGTGTCAGATGCTGTTTATCAAGTAGTTGTTTACTCGGATCAACTTTTTAAACATGCAGTTGTGAAGGGGCAACTTCAAGTTACAAACATTCAAGCAAAATTAGTTATGGCAGCTTTGCAAAAGTTTCAGCCTATTTTGCAGGATATATTTGTTCCAAAACACCCGGTCACTGAATCTATTATTTGCTTCGACTTACATGAAACCGAACTTGTAAAATATATAGTAAATAAATTTTTGCAGATACGTATTTCGTCACACTTAAAAAATCATACTCAAAATCTTTTGGGGGTTATTCGAACAAAAAGGCAAAAGTTACACAAAACTATTTTATTTTCACATGTTTGAACATCTGTCTTTTATTAGAATATCATCTTAATTTTTTTTTGTACAATTTTCCTGTTGTTCTTATTACTCGGCCGAAACTATTCCTTGAAATATAATATATCACGTAGATGGACGGTACCGGAAATCACAGTATTTTCGAGTTAAAAAATACAGTACGGTATGCCCCGTATTTTATTTGGCATCATATTTACCACCACGGTTATAACAGAGAAAATCCTGTATGTTTAATATGTAGGCCAATCCTACTGCCATTATTTGGCAAACACCTATTTGGGAGGATTTTTCGAACATTCTCACATACACACGCCTATAGTTTCACTCTATATGTGACTTCTCTAGAACGGTACTGTCCATCTACGTGATATTCATATTATGTAGGCTAGGCATGCATGTATGACTTATGTATGAGTATATTCGGTGTTACAAAATTACCCAGTAATAGTCCAAGAATATAAAAAGCACATCTTCTAAAATCTTCACCTACAACATTGGGTCAAACTGTATTGTGAGCTGAAGATATTAAGTATTCGACGAAAATAATTAAATAATTTCTACCTATTTTCCTTAGAGAAAGTGGTTCAGTTTCAAAAGAACTTACAGCCTGTCACGTATTATTGGGTAATTGTGTAATACCTTGCATACAACATATAATTAATATAAATAAAATAATAAAGTGCATAAATTATGTTTTAGAATACCATTAAATAACGTTGAAATATTATATTCCTGCGTTTTCATTTACTTTCATGTTATTAACCGTTAGTGTTTATTTCCCTTGTATTTTCGTCATGTCTACTTTCGACATTAGAATCGGGGGGCCGGGCTGCTGGCCTCCGATACGCCAAATGAAAGAGAGGAACAGGGCGTTAGAATTCTGTTGGATCAAGGACTAACAATAAGTGTAGGTATGTTGGATAATGTGCAGCCGAGGTTAGTGGAAATTGAACAAAAAAGTAGTAAGTGTCCTAAAGGATCCGACGACGTGGTCACCCTAAAGAAAAGGACGAAAAACATTAGTGACGTCATTCAAGGCCATATTTCTTTGCTTCAAGGCATTGTTTGCGATGCATTCTCCAGTGATCGTAGATATATAATCTTCTTGATACAGACTTATACATTTTTATTAGTCTGTCAAATATTATTGAACTCCAACTCTCTTGACCAAGACTAATAATACAACTATTAGTTAGTCCTAAAGTCGGTATATAGCTTTTCAAACATTAATTAAACATAATCGCTCCCTGGTGGAGTAGTAGTAGGATAAATACAGAACAGTATAAAACAATCTCCCATGACCAAGAATAATTCTCTCATTGGCGTAGAATATATTTTAAACCTAGGAACAATGACTTAAAGCTATGCTCCTATATTCCTATATAGTTTTGTTCCTATAAAACACTTTACAATTTACAATTGACCTATTTGTCAATTGTCATTTGACTTGACATTGACACCGATAATTGTCATTTCCTTCTGTCAAATACTTGTCGCAAGTCGCAACTCAATGAATGTTAAATTATTATTAGGTATTTAACTAATTTAATTTAGTATTAAAAAATGGCTTCAGTGCGGAGCCCGTCTTCGCCGTCCGACGGCTATAAAAGGTTTAGTGATGATTTCGCGAACACCAGCATCAACAATTATGGTTCAAACGTCACAAGTAAACGTGAAGCTATAATATAATCATGCACTGTAGCTGCAGAAATATGTGTACGCTTTTCTTGTGTATTAACCAATATGTTTTGTAATGCAAATTAACATTTTGTTTCAATTCACTGCCTGATTTCGCATTCCAATTTACAAACCATTTCTTGCGCTGAAGGTAACTGTTCTATGACCTAGTATACGCTAAGCATGAGTCATCCTATACTAACTAAAGCACCAAAGAAGAAAATCCCTAACAAATATTAAACGAATTGTTTAACTATACAGAATCTTGCATGTTGTAGTTGCTATGCTGTATTAGATCTATGCTATCTGTATTAAATTATGGCTCTATTAGATCTTTGATTATATTTTTTATATTATATTTTTTTATGACAGTATAATGATTTAATTGAACCTTGTCGTAACTACCAACTCAATTTTTGATATATTTGTTATTTGACCTTTTGTTTAATATTACAACATTGTAAACTAGTATGGGACAAACAAGACTGTTGGATGAGTGGTTAGGGTGCTTGCCTTAACATACTGTTCGACGATTCCCGGGTTCGATTCTCGGCTGGGTCAACTTTGGAAATGAACTTTTCAAAGTTGGCTCCGGTCTGGATCTGAAAAATAGTGGCAGTGAAAAGTAGTGCGAAAGTGCGTTTCGCAGTCATTTGGGTAGCCCGTCTGGCTGCAGTAACCACTTTACCAGGAGACCACCTTGAAGTAACAGCATATGTGTTGTTGTGTTTTAGTGGATGAGTAAGGGATGCCAGAGCCCATTTCCCTCACCCTTCCCAATCTCCTATCCTCAACCCTTAATTAATGTAATATATAGTACTTGTGGCATTTCTTGTGTTATAAGCGACAGTAGCATCAGCCTTTTATCAAGTGGACCATCAGCCTGTCTGCCGACCTTAACATAAAAAAAAAACTATTCTTGAAAGAGATATAAGCAATAGGGTCAGCTTAAACCAGTTAATACCAAAAACATCTTACATATCGTATATATTATGAATCAAATTTGCATTCAAAACCCATTAGGTTATTGGTTTGCAAAATTTTTCATTGATATCTCTAGGTTTGGATAGATTGTAAAGCTTAAATTTGAGTTATTTATATAACTTGTAGTAAGATTTTTTTACATTCTTTTTTACTGTCCGTACATATACCTACATAAGGAAATTTCATTATTGTTATTTAAAAAAAAAAATTATTTATTGGCATGCCAGTAAATACATTGTAACAATATTTATAATGAAGAATTAGCATTTTTTTCTGTTATAAATATCTAATAAAGACATGTACACATGTACAGTATACAGGATGAAAATGACTCCATTGTATATAATATAGTGAAGCCGTCCTGCAAAACGTCCCGCATGTTCCGCATGCCTATACGAGTATTATAATTTTCATTTTCGATTGGATTTTCAAGTATGAAATGTGTGTATAGATGGACATCGGAAAAATGGTTATCTACTTGAAACGTTACGGACAAAACATAGGCAAAATAAAGTTAAGTTGAAATAAAATAAAAATAAAAAACGTTTTTTTTTATCCGTGGTCCCTACGAAAAATACACTATGAAGTTAAAAAACATAACGAGTCGCTTTGCTTCGATTCTGCTTGTGTGAGTTGAGCCTAACAAATTATATTAATATCATTGTATAGTAAGAAATTTTTGTTTATTTAATGCATTATTAAATAAACAAAAATGGAAAGAGATGGAGGAGGCTTTTACCCACAGGGGACTACACAGTATAACAGACTAAAACTAATTGTTAAATAAATAAATAAAATTGTAAAAGATGTGTAGAAAATAAAGCTTATAATAATAATAATAAAAATAGTAAGAAATAAGATTTCTAAATGTCATCGCACTCTACCCTATTTGATAATAATTATCCGACGAAATTAAGTTCTGTTACTCATTCTCTCATGTACTCTCTCGCATATTCATTGAAATCAAATGACGTCAAGAATTGAAATCAAATGTTCAAAATTAAATACTTTTGATGAATAACGTATTTATTTGGATAAGGATTAATGTCATGTTTTTATAAAAACACCTGCGCTAATAATGCATTATTTTAGAACAAATTTGATTCCATAAAAAAGGTTTTAGTGGGTCAACCTTAAAAGATAGACATAATTATGCTGTTGTGGATTTTTTTTTAGACCTTTTAAAGGGGAACAATTCCGTCATACATCATTTTTACGTAACTTTAACCGTTTACGCAGAGCACGCAACGGATGTTCTCAAAAGGGATAAATTTTCCAGATTTTACAACATTTTTCATTGAAGCTCCGCTCCGATTGGTCTTAGCGTGTTATATCCTATAGCCATCCTCGATAAATGGACTCGATAATGGATAAATGGACTATAAATGGAAT
Source organism: Bembecia ichneumoniformis (assembly GCA_910589475.2). NCBI lineage: Eukaryota > Metazoa > Arthropoda > Insecta > Lepidoptera > Sesiidae > Bembecia > Bembecia ichneumoniformis. The sequence continues at coordinate 2,261,609 of OU342540.1, read as the reverse complement.
AAAATAAAAATAAAATAAAATAAAAAGAATTTTTCAATTCGAACCAGTAGTTCCTGAGATTAGCGCGTTCAACCAAACAAACAAACTCTTCAGCTTTATAATATTAGTATAGACAAAATTGTGTGCATGTAGTTGTAGACTACACAGAGGGTGGGTCACTTAAGTATGGAGAAAAAAAAATGTCTTCTTTCAGGCACAGTGATAAAAAGGTCCTAAATTATAAGTGTAAACAGACTGTGAAGTTTAGTAGTAATCGGAATTAATCTTCTGCCTCCGGTTTCACATGGAAATTTTCAAAAAATATGGTTAGAAAAGTCTTAATGTGTGGCAGAAAAGATACACTGATCAACGTTATTTTTGATTAAAAGTCTTAAATCAACACTAATTGTGTTTATTAAAGATAAACTAACATTGCAAATATCTATTAGAACTATATTCTATATTTAAAATATAGAATATTTAAAAAAAATTATTACAGCGGAGGGCTTAATTAGTGGTAAAATCCTTTTTGCTGCCGAATTTCGGCATTGATTTTCTCGCATCGATCTGAGCTTTTATGAATCCTTCTCTTGCTGTTTTATTACATAAAGTAGCAGAAGCTTTACACAGTAATAGAATATACTGTACAACAGTTTATGCGAAAATTGACAGATAGATGGAGCTGAATAAAATAATTCATATTTTTCTTTGTCAAGTAATAAAAACTCAAAGATATATCTATCAAAACAGTGCATAATTTATAAGAATAAAACAATAAGAAGGCATTAATGCATTGTGCCACTAGTATTTTCATTGAAACATTGTGAATTTGTATTAAACAATGCATATTGAAAGATTCATTCAAACCTTATCATTCTTATCTGTGATATGGGTGACAGTTACTTATCAAGCAGAAGCCCTGAACATTTGGTTTGTAAATAGAATAGATTCTGTAAAATAATTTTTAGTGGCATGGACAATTTATTCTGGATTTTATTTTTAAGAAGTATGTAATTAAATATTATTTTTTTAAGTAAAGACTGGCAGACTACCACTTGGTGGTAGATGGTTTCTGTCATCCAATATAACACAAGCAACGCCATAGGTGCTCTACCGACCTTACGTAAAATAAGGAGTAACGAATTGAAAGGGGAAAAGAGGTTCTAGCATCCCTTACTTGCAAACACAACAGTACATCTGCTGTTTTTTTTCAGAATGTTCTTTTTTTATGTTAAGATCGGCAGACAGGCTGACTGTTCACTTGATAGTAGGTGGCTACCGTTGCCTATGACACAAGCAACGCCAAAGCTGCTGCAAGTGTGCTGCCGACTACAGCAGGATTAAGGATAAGGGATTAGGATGGGGACAGGGAAATGGGCTCTGGCATCACTTACTCACTCACCGAAACACAACAGCACACGTTCTATTATTTCACGGTGGTCTTCTGTAAGGGGGTGGTTACTGCTGCCAGACGGGCTGCCCAAATGACTGCGAAACGCAGTGTGCCCCTGCCACTACTTTCCAGATCCAGACCAGAGACAAATTTGAAAAGTTCATTTTTCAAAGTTGACCCTGCCGGGAATCGAACCCGGGAACCCTAGAATAGAACGTTAAGGCAAGCACCCTAACCACTCATCCAACGGGCTCGTCGTGTTCTTCTGTTAGGGGGTGGTTACTGGTGCTAGACGGGCTTCCCAAATGATTATTCAGTATCATAGCTTTGGCATTATTCAGCATAGCAATTGGAAAATATATCTTATGCATTTTAGTGATTAAGATTCTTCATTTAATTTGGTCGTTATCTAGTCTGAAACTATATCTATCGGAGTTCTAAGGCATAATTGTCAAGCTACTTACAAAAATCATATGTGTACCTAATTTATTATAACGTCAGTGTCGTAGTGGAAAAAACGCGGCCTATCATGTCGAGAGGTCCGAGTTCGATCCCCGATAATGCCATGTACCAATGGGTTTTTTCTAAAAGAAATTTAAGTGCATTTACTGACTGTTCTCAAACTGTGAAGGAAAACATCGCGAGGAAGCCTGCATGCGCCAAAGAAGAAATTCTAAGGCCCATGTGAAGACCACCAACACGCACCGGGTCAGCGTGGTAGACCATGTAGCCGATAGGCCGTTGTTGAGAGGGTAGCCTCTGCAGTGGTTACATATAATAGGCTATTGATGAACTTATTATAGGTGCCAAATGTTTACAACATTAGCTCTTTCATCTGTCTTTTTTGACGGACTAGTATTTGAGTAAAGTATGTCATGTGCACACCTATTTTAGTCTTCCTTATTGGTTTTAATGAACGTGTAAATATATGATATGTCTGATAAGGTCCTTTATTATTTGAAAGATCAATGGTATCGGTTGAAAGCGTGTAAGTCATTTTCATTTTATTTGTTAAACATATTTCGTAGTTGAGACAAGCTTCTATAATTTTACTACTAGCCGAAATTCATTCCTATTCATAAACAATGCTACTTTGAATTTAAAATAAAAAAATAATAATAAAACAAACATTTAAAACTCAACTTTTTTTATGCCACGATAATATATCTCTTAATTTTTTAAATAAACAAAATGGCGCGCATTTTCTTTCCACTAAAATGACCAGCGTCACTTTTTTACTTTTCTTAAAACTTATTTATGACCTATTATTCTTGTGGGAACAGCTCAGCTGCTTTAGCTATCCTGGTCCAGTCTCTGATATTCCTCGGCTACGACTTCTTTCTTCGCCCAACTTTTGCTTTTCTCTCGTCTTTGCCCAGCTGAAGCTGGTCGTATCGCTAGTGTCTAAGGCTGCCTTTCCACCTGCAAGAAAACTTCCGCGAGAAATGTTCGACAGGCTGTCCGACAGCAGCTTGCAAGTGTAGCAAGGTAGCAAGAGCTGTCGCGACAGCTCTCGCGGAAGTTTTCTTGCAGGTGGAAAGGCGGCCTTACACTTGCACTGGCCCCAGTCCAGTACTCGACACTCTTTATATACAGTACCGCGTGGCCGAGTTCAGCTAGTTATTACATATAAATAAATATAAAGTCGTATGTTTTGACGAGTCCTTTAAACGAGTAGAAATTGCTTGCCTTAACGGTCTGTCTTCAAGTTTCCGGGTTCGATTCCCGGCAGGGCCAACTTTGGAAATTAACTTTTCATAGTTGTCTCTGGTCTAGATCTGAAAAGTTAGTGGCAGGGCACACTGAGCTTCGCAGTCAGCCCCTCTGGCGGCAGTAACCATCCCATTAAAGAAGACCACCGTGATATGGCAGTATGTGTGCTGTTTTGTTTCGGTGAGTGAGTAAGGGACGCCACAGCTCAGAGCCCATTTCCATATATCTACCTAATCTCTTATCCTTTTAATTCTACCAAGGTCGGCAACGCACTTGCAGCAGCTTTGGCGTTGCTTGTGTTATAGGCGACGGTAGCCACCTACCATCAAGTGGACCGTCAGCCTGTGGGCGACTCCAGCCGCAAAACTCGTCCCGCACTGAATTGACGGGACTGCTGAGGGGGAGTCGCTACCCGCCGTACTTGCAAATCTCGGAAATATCTATTTAAAAATTAAATAAAGTATAATTCAAATTTTTCTTTTGATGAGACTTCAGATAGTGGATCTTAAAATTTATCTTAAGAATTAGCTATTTAAAATATTCATTATTAAGCAAATCGCATGGTTACAACATCGATATTAGACCCCAACTTAGTAATTTTTTTATATAGGTATATAATTAAATATAATTTAAAAAATAATTATGGTGATCCCCTTTCATATATCCTACAGATGATTTGAGTATTTTTTAAATTATAATTATTATTATAATTTAAAAGGAAAACGGTTACAAATAAGTGGATTTTTTTATCATTATGGCCTGGCGTCACCTTAACATAAAAATACTTATGTTTTGGAGAAAGGAGACGGAAAGGTTATCTTTGTAATCGTTTAAACGACGACGCATCATTGCAAGGCAATTTATTGTAACATAGGTTAGGTTTTGTATTTTTTTTTAAATAATGAAAAAACCATGACAAAAAAGGTATATTCGAAACCAAGCTTAGTATTAAAATTTTATATTACTTATAAATATAGATATTTACTTATAGGTATAGATTTGCAAGTTAAATAAAATGAAAAAAAAAACTGGTAGCGCCTACTGTATGATAAATAAAACACCTTATAACAACTAAAATGTTTCGCAAATAATCAAATATTTAACTTAATGAGATAAAATTATGTGTTTAAAACTGATAAACATCGCTGCGAGGCTTCTCTCAACTACGAAAGTATTACATAGATACTATATCCGAAAGTAGGACATATACTTGCTAGTACATTGTTGAATGTTAATTCAGTTGCCTCAATTTTTTTTCCGGAAGTCTCTTTCTGTTTTTCTTTTGTTTAAAAATGAAATTAGATACGCTCGTGAATACCGCTAAATCAGTTCCCACGAGGGTCTATTCAACATTTAGTGATATTTTAAATAAAGGTTAGTGCTGTTAAGTGTATTTGCATTTGGTTTTGACAAGCGGATATTATGGTCTGGTCTCCAGAGCGCAATAAGCCAGAATATTTCAGCTCAAATTATATAGTCAACCAGCGACCCGCCCTTGACTTTGCAGGGAGGCAATTTTTTCTGCAAAGCGTATTCAATGCAAAGTGTGTATGCAAATTTGTATTTTAGTCAAATTTGATTGATTTACTTAGGTTCGAGTGAATAGGCATCTTCTGGGTGAGCTCACTCCATCTTCGGCCTCATCTTTGCCAAGATGAGGCAGCCAAGAGCAAACCCATCTTTAATAAAAAAAAACGGGACAAGTGCGAGTTGAACTCGCGTGAAGAGGGTTCCGTACGATGTTACCTATCCGCACAATATTGAGTGATTTACCATGTAATTTCTATATTTTTTCAAAATTTTAGGTTCAGTAGTTTCGGAGATAAGGGGGGGGGGGGGGGAATGGTTAATTTTCGTCTATTTTCTTGAATAATTTGGAAACTATTTATTTTAAAATTACAAAAGATCTTCACAACAAGACCTTCCATTTGATATGTCACAAGATGCAGTTTTCAAAAAAATACTTTTTAATTTTCCACCTTTCCCCCAAAAATGATCTCCCATATACAGATTTCATCTATTCACGTCACACCTCTGCGTTTGGGTCACAGAAATTGATATGTGTACCAAATTTCAATTTAATCGGTTTAGTAGATTCGGAGATAATTGACTGTGAGCGACGGACAGACCTATATCCTATAAGGATTCCGTTTTTTTATTCGGACGTAAGGAACCCTAAAAAAAGCGTCTGTGAAGATTGCGTCATGATTCGTTATGTTAATATTTTATGTATTTTGTGTTTATGGAAAAAGAACAGAAATAGGTAAGTACCTTGTTAACTCGGACTTAACTCTTTAAAAAATACAAAATTAAAAAATCCACTTAACAGCAAGTTACAGAGTGAGTTGAGTTAAAAACGGTTAAATCCATACTGCAGATGTAACATGCGCTTATCAATGCTAAGCTGCAAATTCACGGTGGTCTGGCGCGCTGGAGGGCACATAACTACCTTATGTTATTGACTAGCTGAGCCCGCAACTTCGTATGCGTGGGATTTGGTATAGCGCGTAACTTTTCTTTGTAAACCGATTGGAATAAAACAAACAATGTTACGGGAAGCTTACTATAATACATCAGCGAAAACCGCATTCAAATCGGTTAAGCCGTTTCTGAGATTAGCGCGAACAAACGCAAAGACGTTTAAACAGACGAAAATTCTAAAAACAATTTTTTTTGACTTTTTTTTTTCTTGAATAAATTATTTAATGTACGGACACGGCTCGTTTATGTTTATTATGAATAAGTATGTGTATATATATATTAAAACAAAAATCTTATATTTTAATTGAAACTAACACTCACACCAACTCGCAGACATAATTTAGTTCCCCCTAATAAGTACACAATCATCCATCACTTAAGGCTTTGTAACATGTAACCACTTTGTAATAAGTAAAACTTTGAAAGTAACAAAATTTGTAAAATAGAGTACGAAGCTGCTAGATATAATATACGCTTGCCTGTGTGAAACCGTGGATTATATTCATTGTAACGTAGTGAATAAAACGTAATTATTTAAAAAATTAAATTTATATAAAAATTAAAAACTTCGCGATACATACAGTTTGTGAACCGTGCGGTTCCGGTTTTGTCTGAATACGCTCTAATTTGGATAATGACTTTTATGTAATGTGTTTTTTTTAATGGTAAGATCGGAAGACAGGCTGACGGTCCACTTTATGGTAGGTGGCTACCGTCGCCTATAACACAAACAACGCCACAGCTGCTGCAAGTGCGCTACCGACTACAGTAGGATTAAGGATAAGGGATTAGAAGGGGGATAGGAATATGGGCTCTGGCATCCCTTACTCACTCACCGAAACACAACAGCACACATACTGTTATTTCACGGTGATCTTCTATAAGACGGGCCACCCAAATGACTGCGAAACGCAGTGTGCCCTGCCAATTCCCAGACTAGAGCCAAATTTAAAAACTTCATTTTCAAAGTTGACCCAGCCGGGAATCGGACCCGGGAACCCAAGAACAGAGCATTAAGGCAAGTACCCTAACCACTCATCCAACGGGCTCGTAATGTATATTTAATTATCGGAATGTATATTTTAATTGATTATAATTGTACTAAAAAACTTTAATTACTCATTCATGTTTTTAAAAAAAAAATTAGAACCGCTTTATAATCGGCATGCTAAATTTTGTAAAGATACTAATAATTTTTGGATTTAGACAAGTATAGCAATCTTTTGAGTAGTTTAATACTAGCGAGTTGTACAAATGTCATACTTAAAAGTATAGTAAGTAATGCTGCCGCGGATATTTTTAAGTCATTTCCTAAAATAACTTCAACATAATGTTGGTAAGCAATCCGGAGCGTACATGTTTGCGGAACCGCAAACATTTTTCAGGTCGCTCTTTGAATCATAAAATTCTCAGTGGAGTTGTATTGAAAGAAAACTGTCAACTGAATTTTATAACTATACTAGCGACCGGCCTCCGTCTTCGCACGGATCCAATTAGATTTTATTGTAATTTGTTTGTTAACAGATTGGAATGAAATATACATTAAATGTTACGGGAAGCTTACTACAAATACATCAGTGAAAACCGCATTCAAATCGATTAAGCCGTCCCTGACATTAGCGTGCACAAACGCACAGACAAACAGACAAGAATTATTCTAAAAACTATTTTTTTTGACCTCGGTAACATAAGTACAACGTGTACAAATTGTTTTTTTTTTTAATAACGGCTCGTTTACGATATTATTATATGTATAGATGTGTATCATCAAAATCCATTGCGTGGTTTAGGAGGAGTTAGCGGATGTATACAGACAGACAGCGATACAGATGTATACAGACTTCAATTTATACTATGTAAGGATGATAAAACTTTTTTGATGTTTAAAAACTTATTTTGATACTTGTAGGGATATCTACAGCACTAGTAAACAGACATCGTTTGCCTAAGTCACGGGAAATATGCGTTAAATCACAATTTGTTAATCGGAAGGTTCCTTTAAATGCAGACGTACGGCTGGTTACCATCCTCACCTTGTCAATATCCCTCTAATTCGGACCAAGCGCTTTAAAACATCTTTCGTGATAAGGATCCATCCATCCAATCCACTGCTAAGGATTGGAACTCCCTGCCGGCGTCTGTATTTCCGAGCTCATATAACCCAAATCTTTTCAAGGTTCGAGTGAATAGGCATCTTCTGGGTGAGCTCGCTCCATCTTCGGCCTCATCCTTCCTACATGGATAGATGCTGGTCAAGAGCAAACCCATCTATAATAAAAAAAAAAAAAAAAAAAAAAAAAAAAAAAAAACCCTCATTGAAAAATCCTAGAGGTAGATAAAACTGTTTTCATGATTTCAGCCGTAGGCCTGGTCTCCGCTGGACATAGGCCTGGCCCATTATTTTCAAATAGGATCGATATGATCTGAATTCGACCCACAACCATAAGAATAAATAAAAACACATTATTATTAATAGAAACACCTTTTTATTACTTCTTCTTATGCCCGCGACCTTTATTAGGTGTTCTGACATCTTATGGGTTAGGCATATTACCACTTTAACTTACTAATTCGCCGGGTTCGTTTGCCTACAGTGGCTCTAGCATGAGTTTACGATACTATACACTCGCTAGCGAGAGCGTAAAAAATTTATATGGAAAATTGACAATTTGACATTGACAGTTCACGATTTTCCATACAAAAGTTTTACGTTCTCGCTAGCGAGTGTAGTATCGTAAACTCATGCTAGAGCCACTGATTTCCTTATTCCTGATTCGATTTCCCGGAGTAATGCGCAATACGAACCAAAGCCGCCGCCTATGTCGGCAACTTTTTGTCGGCGGGCTAGTTGGCGGCTTCACTAATTGCAAGTCGGAAAACTTGGTCGGCGGCTCGAGACTTTTTTGACATGGTGATTGCCGCATGTCGAAAGAAGTTGTGTACTGAGCGCTTGCGTACACAAGCCGCCGACATGATGTCATGAGTCGGCGGACAGCACGCGCGGTCGCATGTTGCCGAAATGATTTTTTTCATTACGCGTATAATTGTATGTAGGCCATTTGTCGATTACGCAATGTGAGAACGTACAGTATCTTCCTCTTTTTTGCTTCTATCTACGGTCACTACTGGCCTAAGTAACCAATAGTATTATAGTTATAGTGCGATACCTAATGAAGTATGAAATGACAGTTAATTTGATTACAGACAACCGAACGGGGACGGATGGCGGCGGCGACTCCAACACGCTCGACATGGGCAGCCGCTCCTCTTTACACAGCGGCCTCCACATGTCCGAGGACGAGCACTGGGAGATGAATTATCATGAGGCTGCCATTTATTTAGAAGTATGATACATACATATTTGTTTTATTATAATAACTAGCTGTGTTCCACGGTTTCATCCGCCGTTTAATTCAAAAGCAATCTGGTAATTTTATATAGTATAATGTCAAGACAATTGTACATTTTAATCCAAAAATGAATGAAATGAGTATTTCACATTATGTGCCCATAGTTTATAAGTTACGATCTATGGGGCGATCTATGAGTATTTTGATTTATGGAATACTTACGGCTGTTAGTAATAATAAGGTACTGTCCAATATCTTTTAATACAACCGGGGTCGGATTGACCCTAGGCAATCGTCTCAGGGTTCCTTAACCGTTTTCTAACATTTTAAAATATGCAATAGGTATGATGGCGGTATTAAAGAATCAAAGGTTTGGAGAAAAATATATGTTGAAAGGAATCTAAAAAATTACTCATTTTTTGTATTGAAATTGCAATCGGCCATGTTAACTGAAACACCAATCAGAGCGAATGACGTCACGCCCAGGTAAGTGCCATCGTGTTGCTTGACTTTGCTTTGACAGAATGAAAAATCTGATGAGACGTTGGCTTGTGACGTCACGTCTCATCAGACGCGACGCTATGACACCTAAGAGCGTTTTCGCGCGTAATTCAAAATAGATTTAAAAAACATACAATAATTCGCGTCGAAATTTAGTTTTTTGCTTAAATATTGTTTTTTTTTTGGATATGGTAGACGTGTATCTACATTATGGAAGGAAATTTCAAAAACTGTCATCATGCCTATTCTATTTCAAATTACCTACTACACTGCCAAAATATGCTATCACCTGTTATCTGTTAAAAACGTCGCAATAAGTATGTGTAATATTATTCTTCAAAAACTAGAAATACGTTTCTAAATATACTGAATTATGACGAAGTAGGATAAAAAAAGGCAATAATATTGTTATTAAAAATTTGTTATGTTAATTTTCATTGAAAAGGTTTATGTTCTATTTTTTTTTCATTGAGCTTGAGGCCCCATAGCCCATGCGGGCCACTAGGCAGTTTCCTACACCACCTAATGGATAATCCGGCCCTGAGCACAACATGAAACATTTTTCAAATAAATTGTCTTTTGTTCTAGGAAGGTTTAAACAATGAAAAATTCGACTCACACCCATCCAGTCCCGAGGAGCTTCCAGCTTATCTCCGAGTTCACAACCCCTGGTACCATGGGCTCGATTTACTAGCGTCTCTAGTTCTTATTCTGTTGGCCTTCACTGAAGATCCAGCTGTACCTGCCTTTGAGGTAAGTTGAGTTATGCCTTTGCCTTGAAGTAAGTGGACGTGGCGCGTCAATAGATCCTTTTGATGTCTTGCAGCGTGGAATTGTCTACGACATTGCGCACTCTTGAGTTTTAATGGCAACACTGATGAAAAGTATTTTTAAAATACAAAAATCTCACTCATATGATATTGGTATAGATAAAGTGTAAATTAGAGCAATATTTTATTTTATATAAAGAACGTCAGACAGGCTACTTGATGGTAGGTGGCTACCGTCGCTTATAACGCAAGCAACGCCTCAAGTGTTGTAAATGTGCTGCCAACATTATAAGGATAGATGATTAGGAAGGGATAGAAAAGAAATGGGCTCTGGCATCCCTTACTCACCCATCGAAACGCAACAGCACACATGCCGTTATTTCATTGTAGTCTTCTGTATGGGTGGTTATTGCCGCTAGACAGGCTGCCCAAATGTCTCCTAAACGCAGTGTGCCATGCCACTACTTTCCAAATCCAGACCAGAGCCAAATTTGAAAAGTTCATTTTTAAAGTTGACCCTGCCGGGAATCGAACTACTTTTAACTTTGTAGTACGCTGTCGCTCCTGTCTGATTCTCCGCTAACTTCTTCTAATCGAAAGTAGTTTCACTAATCGAAAGAGTGATAAAGGAGGAACATTTGTGTATATAACTTGCAAAAAAAATCGCAGTCATGCGAAGTCGGGAGCTTGTCGCTATTTTAATTAAAATGATGAATTTTCAGTTACCAGTTTGGGCTCACGGTACAATAGAGTTATTAGCATTAGCGGTAATCGGAGTAGAGCTACATTTAAAACTGAAATGGATAGGATGGAGCACCATCCTTAAGCACAAGAGGACGATGATTAAGGTAAGGCGAATGCATCCATGTTATAGTCATAGAACCTTCTCGCAGGAACGCGAGTTGGCGTTAAAGGCATAGAACATTCAGGAAGAAGAGGTAATGTTTACCAATACATGACCACGCACCTTTAAACAAGTGCAAAAGGAAATTGGTCTTTACGATTTCGACATAGGGTTCATATTTCAGGATCCGAAGCAATATTCTAGAACCAACAGAATTTCAATCGACGCTCGATGTTTACTTGTTTAAAAGTTCGAATACTTTCTACGACTATCCAGACTGTCTTTGCGCGAATATAAAAACTGGCATGGGCGCTTGAGGAGCAGTATGCTAGGGTACGCGATACAGAAGCAACAGTTAAGAGTTTTTGCGAAGATATCTGCGATAGTGAGTTAGCGACATTGGCGAGTTTATAGTTTTTATCGAGAAGCCTGGTGATATTTGGAATAAATCTTGGTCCGCAGGAATAAATTGACTCCTTTTATCCTTACACGGCATTTTTACTCACCCCCCACGTATGTAACAATACCAAATCAAAATTTCAGTCCCTGGGGCATTTTTGATATAAGCTTCCAATCTAGATTGATATAGCTAAATGTATTATCGATGGGTGAAAGAAATTTTTGATTCCACCCTCAGAAAAGGTAGAAAAAATAATGTTTTTTCCAAATTATTCAAAAATGGTAAGAGTTAGAAATAGAAGTTTCAGACAAATAAGGTAGAGAATTTAATTTTATATATGATAGAAATAGAAATTCTTTACTTCGGGGTACATTAATGACAACTCCTTCACGTCATGTACAAACACTTTAATGCTATATAAAACACACTACAATTCCTTGAATAAGAAGCCCAGACATACGACAACCTCTCTGATTAAACGCCTCTATTCAACTCCCCGCGGTTGCTTTCCTACTGCCGACCGCCCGTTCACGTCCGTTCCCCTTCGCCCAGCGCGGAGTCACCGCTTCCCCCGCTGTATCCGTCAAGTCGCGCCATCTCTGTTCCTATATACAACAACGCGCTCCACGCACAAATGCTGACATTTTCTAACATATCACTTTTTTGTTAAAATTAAAATTAACAGAGTTAGGGTGGTTAGAAGATGAGGTATTTTTTTAAATGTACCTATAAATAGCTTATTAAATATGAGTTTAATGTTTCAGGGAGTAACTCTACTAATAATGGTGTTGGAAGCGGTTATAGTCCTCTGTCGACAGTCCTCCCACTTTCGGGTGACAAGGGCACTGCGCCCTATATTCCTGGTGGACACTCGACACTGTGGCGGCGTTAGACGCTTTATTAGACAAATATTGCAATCGTTGCCGCCTATTATTGACATGTTAGGTAAGTCAACTCTTTTAAAATCCACGAATTTTATTTAGTAGTGGCAGGATAACTGCCTTTTGCAATCATAAATTGGGTACCCCGTTCAGCGGTAGTAATCACAGTACCAGTGCCCATCCCTTCCTAATCCCGTGACCAAGGGCAATAGGGATTCATTTTATAAATAAATATTTTCTTGAAAACATTATATTAATGTCTAGTTGCGCCTGCAACATCGTAAGCGTGGTATTCGATATAGGGCGCAATTTTTGTTTTTAAACCGATTGGAATGAAACAAAGATTAAATGTAACGAAAAGCTTGCTACAATACATCAGTGAGAACCGCATTCAAATCGGTTAAGTCGTTTTAGAGATCAACTTGAACAAACGCACCGACAAACAGATAAAAACTATTTTTCTTCACCTCTGTAACATAAGGTCAACATGTACAATTTTTTTTTTTGAAAAATAAAAAATCTTTAATGTACAGACACGGCTCGTTTATGAGTTTATTATATGTATAGATTAACCCTTTATAATGTTATTAAATGAAGAAAAAAAATTACAAATACAAACGTCTAAATAAATATAATCAAATCATATCAAAGCAGCGCTGGTCGAGGGTGGGTCCAGGCTGCTTCTGACCGGTCCTATTGGAAAATGATGGGGAAGGCCTATGTCCAGCAGATAAAATAAAGAAAACATTTGAGATGATGATGAATATAACATTATTAAGACTCACTAGAACCTTCGTTCTCTTCGGAGGACAGTAAAATGAAGTTCATCATTTATATGACAATGTATATTTCTCGTTTCAGGTCTCCTAATGTTCTTCGTGGCCACGTATTCTCTACTAGGATATTATTTATTTTCCGAACACGTAGACAACGGACACTTCAACACTATGAGCGATTCTTTTGTGAGCATGTTCGTTTTGCTAACCACTGCCAAGTGAGTATAATTTTTAACCTTACAATAACAATGTAGTGTTTACAAGTATAAGTTATATAACAACTAAGTACAAGTTAGTAAGTTATAAGTTCACTTATATCTATGTTGGTGTGTACAAAAGATTACGAGAAAAATATTGACTTGACACACTCGCATGTGTGCCAAATCAGTGCCTTTTCCAACAAAGGGGAGAGTCCCATTTGTTGGACAACGCTATCGGATTGCCATTAAAGGTGGTCCCAACAGGACCCTGAACGCATTATGCTGGACCCGTAGAGCGCTGTTTGCCCTTTGCATATAATCGACCCAGACTGGGTCGACTCAGTTAACCTTGACCAATGTTACTTTTACTATCTCATACGTTCTAAAACTATTTGCATAATAACTTGTAACTAAAGTCTAGCTAAAGAAAAATGAGACTATTTTTTTTTAAATCTCGCCAGTAACCTCCCTATTCTAATATTTTGATATTGATTGTGATCTTTGTGATTATTATTTTTGTGTCATCTTTCTTTTTTCTTTTTCTCTTTTTAGGGTTGCGTACGTCCGATTAAAAAAAAACCGGATCTCTTATAGGATCAGTCGTGTTTCCGTCTGTTTTGGAAATTTTGAAATTTTGAAAAAAATACAGAAATTACTTTTCTACTTATAGATTATAGGAAAACCTATAAGAAGTCCATGATATTAAAATAACATAGTAAATCGCTCAATATTGTGCGGATAGGTAACATCGTACGGAACCCTCTTCACGCGAGTTCAACTCGCACTTGTCCCGTTTTTTATTTATGTTTGTCTAGAAACTCAGCACAATGCTGAGCCAGTATCCGATTTGCTGCCGCGAGGACACAGACACGATTTTTTATTAACTTCGTCCTGTTCTTGTATATAATGTGTCTTTCGTGCAGTGAATAAAAGTTTTTCTTTCTTCTTTCTGTGTTAAGGTCGATAGACAGGCTGACGGTCTAGTTGATGATAGATGGCTAGCGTCGCTTATAACACAAACAACGCCACAGATTCTGCAAATACGCTGCCGACCATAGTAGGTTTAAGGATAATGATAGGAAAATGGATCAACTTTTCTGTTTTCAATAGTTATCTCTTCACATTCCAGTTTCCCTGACGTGATGATGCCGTCGTACGCCAAGTCCAAGTGGTACGCGGTGTTCTTCATACTCTATATTATCACCGTGTTGTATGTTCTTATGAATTTGGTAAGACCGGATTGACTTATTATTTGTTACACATTTAATTTGATTTGGTATTCTCATCGAAAATTATTTTCAATCTCTGGCCACTTGTCTCAGATATCAGTGTCCATAAGTTTTATTCATGAGTTCAAAAGTAATGTGTTGTTTAAAATAACGCCATCTATTGTCATTTTTTTGCTACAACAATCTAGTTGAAGCACGGAACAAAATAAAAATGGAAAGTCATAGGTCAAATTTTGTATTAGAAAGTGTCGCCGCTTGACTCCACCCACCTTTCACGCACACATAAAGCTCGAGCCCTAATATTAATTACACATAATATTAATATACACATAATATTAATTGATTCCCACACTAGTGCAAACTCTTGTAAACAACACGATCGAAAACGTCCTGTCTATCTCGGAGTCTATATACAAAATGTTAATGAATTTTGAACTTAAATACTGGCTGACTTAAAAAGGTTTGATATTCAAACAGCGAAAAAGAAAAAGTATAATTTTATGTTTTGACGTGAAAAAACAGAGTGTGTTTTTATACATCTGGATAGATAGTTTTGAAATATTTTATATATAAGTTATTTTAGATGTTTTGAAGGGATTAAAAAATAAACAAGATGTGTGCACCATTCAAATAATTAATTTTAATTACATCCAATAAAAATTTAGAAAATGAAGTAATCCGAAGAAGTTAATTTTACAAGACAAAAGATAGCAACAATACAGCTACAGACGCTATACATTGCAAGCCACTGAGCATAAATTTATGACCTTAGACCAGGGGTTCCCAACCTTTTCTTGGCCAGGGACCACTTTTATATTATTCTTGTTAGCAGTCGCTTTAGCAACGGATTGTCTAAAGTCCGTTGCTAAAGCGACTCTTAAACAATTCAGATGTTGGCGGTTGTGTACGAGACGTTCACGCGCATAGAACGAGAGAAATGCAGGGCTTTGCTACTGCACCGTCGCCGGGCTGCCAGACACGCCTTCCGACTGTTGGTATCGCGTCGGGCGCCCGACTCCGTCCGCTTGCGCCATTTCCATGGCCTCATGAGGCACTATGCACCACATACCAGTCAGTATTAATCCATATTATCTCTATCAAGAATTTGTAGGCAAACGCTTGACTGCAGACACACAGTGCGATTAGAAGTGGTGATCCCTTGCTGTAACTTATGGCTCAGTGAGTGAGTAAGCGTCAGCTCACATCGAAACGGTTTAAGGTAGCAATACAATATCGACCTTATTTACTACCCAAAAAAGTACACAATTCAGTGAGCGGCTTCACGATGCGCCTCTCGGCTTCTCATCGTCATTTTGCCTCTTCAAGCATCTTCGCTTCGCATCGCATCACGTTTCAAAAGAGATGCTAAAGTCCTTTACACAATACGGTACTTGACTATAATGAAAATATGAAACAAATTGTTACTAGACTAACTGTAAATATTTTTCTAAACCAAATTAATTAACACAGAATTTAAAAATACTAGATGAAAACCCGGCTTCGCTCGGGTGTAATGTGACTCATAATGTGTACACATGTAGGTACCAAATGTAGGTAGATATTTCTGTAAGCGGCATAGATTTCGCTCAATGTTTGCGGCAAGACGTTTCGTTTTACACAGTCACATGAGTCACAGTTCTTTGTAATGGACACTTTGTTTTTAATATGAATGGTGCGACGACGTATTGAGTGGCGAGACGTATGTGCGCTGATATGAATGAAACGGAACGTTTATTAACCACTCAAGATGTCACAGGTGTCAGTGAGTGACGTTTCGCTAGAGTGGCTAATATGGCGACTGCGATTTGTCTGTCAGCACCATTAGAATTTAACAAAATACTTGACAATCCGAATTTTGCGGATATATGTTGTCGACTCGAAATCTTTATTTTTTTATGTTTTATTATTCAGGTAAGGTTTCAGTCGAGTCTACCGTACCCCTTGACGAAATTATTAATATAGATGTACGATTTTCATAAGAAATCATTATTAAAATAATTAAAATTTCATGTTTGACCATCTGATTAAAACGCAAGAGATTGCTGGCATATAGAGTTGAGTCATTTGCTTTGTTTACAGTGGTACATGAGCGTACTACGATTTGACAGCTAAATATTTGTTTGCCACGTGACTTAGCGTTTTGGCGGTCTTATTTATAATTTAAACTTTGATTGTAATTTTCATAGAAAGTAAAGCAATTCAGAAGAGTGAATCAAATTGCAAGTGTATTATAGTATAATTAACAATTTGAGATATTTTCCTAAAATCTGTCAAATACCTTATTAACATTGACATCATGTTTTTTCGTGTATGAGTAAGAAATGCCTATAAACACAACCAACTCTTTAGGGTTTGTAACTGTTATGATCCCATATTGTTGAATCCCATAAGCGCTATTATTTCAGGATGGTTTTATGTAAGATGCTGTCTACTGTCGTCAGGCTGTGGGCTTCCACTGCAAAATCCCTTCTTGTGTTTAAAGGCGACAGTAAGCACCTTTTTGACGGTTCACTTGATCGTAGTTGGCTACCGTCGCCTATAACACAGGTGCTGCAAGTGCGCTGCCGGTCATAGTGGGATTGAAAATAAGGGATAGGAAAATGGACTCTGGCATCCCTTACTCACTGTTATATCACGATGGTCTTTTGTAAGCCGCCAGACCTACCAATCTGGTAAGCCGTCAGCCTGCCTGTCAACTTTTAACATGCAAAGCCTCACATAAATTACATCACAATATTTGAAAAATAGCAAAACAAAGTGAATAAAACGTAAATTTTGGTCACAGGTGGATTGGACGTATACCTGATGTTCAAGCAATTGAATCAATCTGGCTGTGGTGGGCTATCGCGAGCCGAATTCGCTAACCTTTACGAGGTATTCGCATTGCGATGGGCCCCGCAAGAGGCTCGCGCACCTTGGTACGCCGATTGCGCCCTGGAGCCCCTCGGGCGTTGGGCTGCCTTGGCCGTGCGCTGGCCTTACTTCGAGTACGCTGTGTACGGCCTCATTGTGGCCAATGGCGTGGCGTTACTCGCCCGCGTCTGCCAAGCAGCTGGCGACATGCAGGACAGCGCACGGTTGCTCTGCGCCTCGTGGGACACTTGGTTCTTCCTGACAAGTATGTTTACAAAACTTCGTTATACGTAAAAAAAATTAAATACTAGCTTGGTGCCCGCTTCACCGTCCGCGTTGAAATATAAAAAAGGTGTGTGTGTCAACTCCGACGTACGAGTTTACTCTTTTAAACGTATAAAATATTTTCGTCAATATATAACTGAACAACTAATTACTTTATATTATTTATTTACATTTTGTATACTCAGGTGTTACGTGTTCCAACAAAAGTTATGTTAGTTACTTTCGATATATACAGATTTCACTCTACGTTTTATAAGTTTAAATAGTTCATTTATTCGACGACAGATGTCGTCAGGATACATCGCGCTGTCGTTTCGTTCCTCAACGCAGACTTAATTTTTATACAAGAATTCGACGTTTGCTTTTATAAGCCCAGAGAATAGAATTAGAGAACATAAATACATGCGTTAGCTGTCATACATATTTTATGTCAAAGTGACAGATAATGTAACGCCTTTTAGTTGACGCTTGTATTAATTTTACTCATAAAAAAACGCGTAACGTAATACCGTCCAATAATGTAAATAGGTGTGTCAATCTTGAATGTTTCATGCTACCAAAATATAGTACACCTTAAATTTGCTACTTTAATCTTGACGGATGGATAAAGTTTAGTTTTTCCTATAAAAGTTTCGGATATTTTTTGTAGTAAACACTAAAGTAAAACAATCAAGCCAATCTCAAACTGTTTTAAACAAACATTTTTAAATCTAATACAGTTTTCCTGATGGAGGCTTGCGTTCGAATGATGGCGAGTGGTATGTCCGTGTACTTGGAGAGCGGATGGAATGTCTTCGATCTGACCGTCACCCTGCTGGCTGTGCTTGGGGCTATTCTTCTAACCCTCGCACCAAAACTCTTCATCGTTGTTATCTTCAGGCCGCTCAGGTGAGCACCTAAGTCTACTCATTCGAATTACCCTTTTTCTCAATTAAAAGGTAAAGGTTTAAATACCAAATTAGTTCGGCTTACTCTCTATAGCTGATAGCCTGACGGTCGACTTAGCGATAGAAAAATACTGTCACCTATAAAAACTTACAACATGGTGGATGTAAGTGAGCTACACATACATATACAGGATAAAGGTTAAGAGAGTTAGTATGGACTCTTTACATCTTATACTGACCGAAATAAAACAGCACATGTGCTGATAACCCACTTTGCAGGTGTACTGTTAGCATACAAATTAATGTTGTTATTTTATATTTATATTATAATATAAATGGACAATTAGAGAGAAGACCATTTCAAAGATACAACTATTGTATATTCTTGAAAATTCGTTTCGCACTGATTGACTGATTTATCAACGCAAAGCCAAAATTACGTCAAAATTAGCCAATCTAACCTAAGTTTAGAAAAGAGAATTGATAACATTAGAGAATTAATTATTAAACACTAGCTGGTGCAAGTAAAAAAATAACGCCTGACTAAATATATGAGCAATGTAACGCCTAACATCTTTATTGAAGTTATAGCTTTGCCAGGCGTTAGATGATCCCTCGGGAACAGTACTTTTTTTCTGGATGAAAGGTACCCTATGTCCTTTCCTGCATCTCTGACAACGTATATGCAAAATTTCATGATGATCGGTTCAGCGGTTTAGGCGTGAAAAGGTAACAGACAGACAGACAAAGTTACTTTGAAAAAACTTTTTTTTTGAACTTTTTTTTAAAAAAAACTTTGCAAGACAAGGTAAATATTTTTTACTAACCACACCGACATGTGCGAAATATTTCTCCGTGATTTTCTGTAGTTACTGCTGCCAGACCTACCTAGTTTAAAACTGCTTTCAGTGTTCGGTTAGTTCAGTGTCTTATTGATTTAATCGTACTTTTCAGATTAATGCGCCTGTACAAGTTGAAGAAGCGTTACCGTGATGTGTTCGGCACTTTGGTGCTTCTGTCCCCGCTCATGTCTTCCGCAGGCTGCGTCATGCTGGTCATGTACTACTTTTTCGCCATCCTCGGGATGGAGCTCTTCTCCGAGTATCAACTCAAGAACTGCTGTGTGTCAGTAATTGTTTTTTGTATATTGTGTTAGGAATAAATGTTTCTTTCTTTCTTTGTTATAAAATCATGTGTTTGTGCCAAAATCTAGTATGGCAGAGTAAATATTTATATTGGGTGCACGCTGCTAAGAAGGCACTCAATTTTGTTAAAAAAATGCACTTTTTTTTTTCTCTTTTTCAAAAAAAACTTTTTTTTTTTAATACTAATTTATAAAGTATATTACGCTGTCCGGCATCCGGCAAGCAAATACCAGGTTTGTAGCTGGGCAGCGATTCGATAGAACATAACAAATCCGATTGAAGCTCAATAAGGAAGGAAAATCAAAAATGTATTTATACTAAACGATTAATTGACTGATTAAGGCTTTATTACATTGAAATGCTGGGATATAATAGTGCTAAAACATATGTAGGGAAGAGGTCGTTAATATAAGCTCATTCTAAAGATTTTTTTAATGTTAAGATCAGCAGACAGGCTGACGGTCCACCTGATGGTAGATGGTTACCGTCGCCTATAACACAAACAACGATACAGTAGGCGCTGCCGACTACAGTAGGATTAAGGATAAGGGATTGGATAGGAAAATGGGCTCTGGCATCCCTTACTCACTCACCGAGACACAACTTATGTAAGGGGATGGTTTCTGCTGCCAAAGGGGCTGCCCAAATGACTGCGAAACGCAGCCTGCCCTGCCACTATTTTCCAGATCCATACCAGAGCCAAATTTGAAAAGTTCATTTTTCAAAGATGACCCTGCTGGGAATCGAACCGGGAACCCCTAGAACAGCGTTAAGGCAAGCACCCTAACCACTCACAGCATCATTCAATTTAGTTTCTTCAATCAAAAATACATCAAATAAACCTTGCGCTTTGTTTGACAGGAATACAACGGTTGAAGACTTCTACAAATATTCAGAGAACGGCTCGACGCCATTGGGTTTCTACTATTTGAACAACTTTGAGAACCTTCTGACGAGCGGCGTCACCTTGTTCGAATTGACCGTCGTCAACAACTGGTTCATACTGATGAACGCTTACGCCACTGTAGCGGGACAATTCAGCAGGATATACTTTATGGTAACCATTTTTAATATTATCTACAGATAGTACAAAAATCGTTGTCATCCTACATTTGTCTTGCAATGTCTAACAAAACTTTGCTCCTTTTTATGCCTTATTAGTGTGCGTGCTGACTTATGGCGTATCGCTGATGCCAAATCAGTCAAATACACGATATATAAATTACTCGTACGTTTGTACCTGTCCAAACTTCGAGCGTTTTGCCATACGATTCGACGCAAAATAATTTAACTTAAGAGTTTCCTATGGAAGGGTTTATCACGGCTGTGATTTTTTAATGTTAAGGTTTTTTTTATGTTAAAGTTGGTAGACAGGCAGACGGTCCACTTGATAGTAGGTGGCTACCGTCGCCGTATAACACAAGCAACGCCAAAGCTGCTGCTGCGCTGCCGACTAGGAGTGGATAGGGAAATGGGCTCTGGCATCCCTTACTCACTCATCGAAACACAACAGCACACGTGCTGTTGTTTCACGGTGGTCTTCTGTAAGGGGGTGGTTACTGCCGCCAGACGGGCTGCCTAAATGACTGCGAAAACGCAGTGTGCCCTGCCACTACTTATTTGGATGCCTTGAGCATAAAAATAAAAGACATAGCATACAAGATAGCATGGGACGAAATTAAATTAGAGTTTTTTGAAAAATAGATTAATAGCGACGTACAAATTGGTTGCGTATGTGTCTATTTTGTGCATCTGACGCATTATTAGTATAATGAATACGACAAGATGTTCGTCACAGACTAACTTTATTTCATGTGTATATTAGTTGACACACAGGTCCCAACAGATGTCGCTACCCTACTTACTATTTTGTTATCAATCAACACCCCCACCTAACAAAATAAATGAATACTTTATCTTCTATCAAATAAACCATAAAATGATAAAAAATTATAGTGTTTACTTTTACATAACCCTTTGGTCAATAGATCTGCGGGCATTTCCGCTGTAGGTAAGTATTTGATTTTTACAACTTCACTGGCAACTTTCTCTCTGCAAAAATGATACCGCACATCTATATGTTTGGACCTTTTATGGTAGACCGGATTAGCAGACAACCTATGAGCAGATTGATTATCATTGAAAATAGGAATCTGATACAGTTCATTAGTAATTTCAAAGATCAGGCTGCGTAAATATACTGCTTCTTTGCAACATTCAGATAAGCCCATATATTCGGCTTCTGTGCTAGATAAAGCCACAGTGGTCTGCTTTTTGGTCTCCCATGAGATTGCACAATTTGATAGCCTAAAAAAATATCCAGTATAAGATCTGCGATCAACGATATCACTGGCCCAGTCCGCATCGACAAATGCTTCTAAATGGGTATTACCATTCGCAGAAAATCTCAAACAAAAAGACTTAGTTTTTTTTAAGTACTTCAGAACTCTTTTTGCATAGGCCCAGTGTTTATCGTTGTAGCAGTCATTAAACTGACTCAAAAAATTTACAGAAAATACAATATCAGGTCGAGTAAGTACTGCAATATACATAAGGCAACCAATCAATTGCTGATAAGGTAATTTCTTAACACAGGTTTCACTTTTTTCCAAATTAATTTTAGATTCTATTGGTGTATCAGCAAATTTACATTCTGGAATATTGAACTTTAATAAAAGTTCTTCAATATAGCTTTCCTGATCTATGGTGATTATTCCCTTCTGCCTATCGACAGTTATTCTCATCCCTAAACAGTTTTTAATACAACCCAAATCTTTCAGTTTAAAATTTGATGATAAACTTTTTTTTAATTTGTTAGTTTCATTTTGACAACTCGAAAAAACAAAAAAATCGTCGACGTAGAGAGCAACAATGATTTTTACATTCTCATTAATCTTGGTAAACAAGCACGGTTCTAGTTCAGATTTTTTATAACCCAAGGATTGTAACAATTCATCAACACGTTGATACCATGCTCTTGATGATTGTTTCAACCCGTAGATAGCCCTTTTCAACCGTAAAACTTTATTTATGTCATCATTACTAGACTTAAAACCAGGTGGTTTCATCATATAGACAGTCTCATTTAAAAAACCATTTAAAAAGGCAGTGTCGACGTCTAAATGACAAATATCTAAATTAAGTTGAACTGCTAAAGCGAATAACAATCTCAATGTTGAATGTCTCAGAACAGGTGAAAAAGTTTCATCAAAATCTATGCCTGGCCTCTGTGTGAACCCCTTAGCTACCAGTCTAGCTCTATATCTAACTTTATTATTATTATCAAATTTCTTTTTGAAAACCCATTTACATTGCACAATTGTGCCACTAGATGGAATGTCCACTAACACCCAAGCATCATTATCCTCAAATGATTTAATTTCACCTTGCATGGCTAGTGTCCACTGTTCACTTTCAGGTCCATTCAACGCTTCATCAAGAGATATTTCATTAGCACTTGATTCACTGGTTACACACACATTACTTAAACCATAACGTTCGGGTTGTTTGCGGGTACGTTTTGCAGTCTGACTCGTAGGAATCTCGGAGTCCTTTGTTGGCTGGACTACTGCAGGCTTAACTGCAGCCATTTCTGAAGAATCCTGAAAATCCTCTTCATCAGAATTGGTATTTTCCTCTTCTGTGCTCCATGCTTCTACTTTCTGCACTTGTCCTTCTTTACCTTGTCTTGTGTTATTTATGACCCCCACTTCTTGGGTATTTTCTTTGTCTTCGCTTTCTTCCTTTATTGGGATAAATTCACTAGCATTGTCACTTATACTGATATATATCTCATCTTGTTTCTGCTCAATCCCCTCCTCAATCACAACAATATCTCTTGCTATTGTTACACTGTCATTGTTGGGATTGTAGATGCGATACCCTTTTACATCTTCAGAGTATCCAACAAGAATGCCCTGACTTGCCTTTTTGTCCCATTTTAATCTTCTTTCTTTTGGAATATGTATCATTATTTTGCTTCCAAATACACGTAGATTACTAACATCTGGTTTGGTGCCGGTCCAAATCTCATAAGGTGTACTGTTGTCCAATCCTGATGCCACCGATCTGTTTCGCAGATATACTGCAGTACTCACTGCCTCTGCCCAGAAACGTTTTGATAACCTCGCATCATACAACAAGCATCTGGCTTTTTCAACCACAGTTCTGTTAAGCCGTTCACAGAGACCATTCTGTTCCGGTGTGTATGGACAGGTTTTCTGATGAATAATTCCTGCTTCCTGTAAGTAGCTCTCAAACTCCTTACTGCAGAATTCCATTCCATTATCCGTCCTTATCACTTTGATGTTACTGCCTGTCTGTTTTTCTACTAGTGTTTTGAAAGTTTTGAAATAAGAAAGTACTTCATTTTTTGCTTTCAAAAAATAAACAAATGCCATTCGACTATAGTCATCTACAAATAGCACGAAGTATTTCTTTCCTCTGATAGAACTGGCTTCCATGGGTCCACAAACATCTGCATGAATAACACCGAGAAGCTCCTTGCTTCTGTTACCCGTATGAGTGAATGGCAGCCTAGCCTGCTTCCCTTCACAGCATATGACACAGTTTGTTTTACTGACCTGAGCCTTATCAGCATACCACATTCCACGAACAGCGCCTTCTTTCATTATGTTCAGGTCTTTACTGTTTATGTGGCCAAATCGCCTATGCCACAACTCTCCAGACACTGATGTTAATAAACAATCAACTTGCTTGATCATTAGTTTATAAACACCACCTCTTGACTCTGCAGTGGCCACGAGTTTACCTTTCTGATTGTAAATATAACACTGATTATCTTCAAATGTCACTTTGTTACCTTTTTCAATCAATTGGCTGACCGACAGTAAGTTCGTCGCCAGATTCGGCACATATAACACTCCTCTGACAGGAATTTGGTACATTGTATTTCCAACAACTGTATTTATTTGTACATCTCCACAGCCTTCGACGGGGATTTTCGATTTATCGGCGATAACAATTTCTTTCACTGGTTGATTTGTGTTATTGAACAACCAGAAGTTTTTACACGTAAGATGACAACTGGCGCCACTATCAACATACCAATCAGTTTGGCTAAATTTTCCGCTTAGAAATACCGCACTGAATGCATTTGATTCCTTCTTTTTCGGAGTATTTTCACATTTATTCATAAAATGTCCCATTTGCTTGCATTTATAACATCTGACATTTGACTTGCTGTTTGACATTGACATCCGCTATTGTCACTTCCGTCCTCCATATCTAGTAATTTAGATTTGATGGCGTCGGCTGTCAATTCTATGCCCGAATGTTCAACCGCCATGATCATCGGTTCATATCTATCCGGTAATCCCGCTAACAATAAAGAGCAAATCCACTCGTCACTGATCTTGAATCCTGTATTATTTAATCTTTGACTTGTTTCTAATATTGAAGTCACATATTGAGACATTGATTCAGAGTTTTCTCGACGAATCGATATTAGATTTCGAAGCAATCCTATGCGTCGGGTGAAGCCATTATCATCAAAAAGTTTTTTTAATTTTAACCATAATCCCATCGCAGTTTCTTCACTTTTGATATGCACATACAAGCTTGGATCTATTGTTAAAATTATTTTTGCTTTTGCTTTCGCATCGTTTGGATCGTCTTCACTTTGTATGCATTGATCCATTCCCTCCAAAACTAAGAAGTTTTCCACTGCAAATGCCCAGTCGTCGTAATTTTCTCTTCCTTTTAGCTTTGTTATACTTGCAATTAAATTAGTAGACATTTTTTTTACAATCAACTCGAATTAAAAACGCGCACGGCACATAACCTATAATGAATACGACAAGATGTTCGTCACAGACTAACTTTATTTCATGTGTATATTAGTTGACACACAGGTCCCAACAGATGTCGCTACCCTACTTACTATTTTGTTATCAATCAACAATTAGTGCGCTTGGGATGCGATCTATTACTAATTTGAGCACAATAATAATTTATAATCGAAAGGGTTTTTGTCATACGAGACAGATATCTGGATAGAGTCTTCAATTCCTCATATACTGTAGCGCGAACTAAGGGCGACGTATCTTAGGACGCAGACTTATTGCTCCCCTGTATATCTTTTTTTTTAATGTTAAGATCGGCAGACTCCCTCATTGATAGTGAGTGACTCACAAATCTTCTTCTATAAAGGGGTCGCTAAAAATTTATTTATTCAACAATACAAACGTTTAAATCATTACTGGACAAACCCAATTCGATTCTAAAAAAAATGTGAACTTGAATTAAAAGATTTCTTAATTTTTGTAAGATAACTAGCTTTTCCCAGCCCTTTATCTAAGGTGTTGAGACATTTATTCAATCTTCATTGCTCATACGAGTATATTTTTGTCAGGGAAATTTTATTTTTAAATTTTTTGATCAGTCTTTTATATAATAATAATAATTATTATTATTATTTTGGATGAAAATTTCCTTTCCCTTTCCCCCTTCCCCTGTGTGTATGTAAAATTTCATGATGTTGGAGTAAATAACGCGCAAAAGCGTAACAAACAAACTCACTTTGGCATTTATAATATTATTATAATTTGATCAAACTCAGTGAAATCACTCAGTGTACTTACATTGCATTAAAAGCGTTTTGCTAAGTCATTTGCTTTTTTATCGCTGATGTTCTTAATTAAAAAACCTCGTCAACCTTGTCAAGAGGTCAACGTTTATATATCTAAATATTAACTGTGTGTTATTTTTAGGTGTTCTACCTATTCACGATGGTAGTTCTGACGATTGTGGTGGCCAGTGTGCTGGAAGCCTTCCGTTTCAGGATACAGTACAAGCGAAGCACCACTAAGAGAGATGGTAAGCCTCAAAATTGTCACTTATGCCTGTATAGGTAAAGTTTTGAATAGCACTGTAAGCGGTGATTATTCTATATATGAGATCTGAATGAAAATATCTCTATATTTCCACTTTTTAAGCTATAAGCGACAGCTGAAGTTTTCGACTTAAGAATTAATAATTACATCTATATCTACACATATAAATCTTCATATATGTTACCGGAAATGGGTGTAATTCCTAGGAAATATATACAATTCCGAGCTTAATTAGGTAATGTATAATGTACACATATTTCCTGTGAAATGTATAAATTTCCTAGAAATTGTATACAATTCCGAGATGATCTTAGGAAACTTATATAAACTAATTTAGTAAAATAAGTATAATACGAGTAAGTCTTGTAACCCATTTTGTAATAGACAGTATTTTTGCCAAAACCAGTATTCCGAGTGTGCTCGCTCCGCTCGCATTTAATTCCATAAAGATTTCAAAACCTAACCTAACTTTGTTTCTAGTACAAATAAGTCCTGTAACACTTTGTGTAAATGTAAATGAAATTGCTTGGCGATGAATCGTCTCGTCCCAATTACAAAAGTGCATATTACAAAATATGTCATACATTTCCTATCTATTTTAGGAATTGTATACAATGACGGATTACATATATAAATTTCTTCTGTCCTGACTAAATATGTGTGACTGAACTCCTAAACGGCTGGACCGTTTATGATCATTTTTTTTGTGTATGAGTGGGCCCGCGAATGGTTTAGATTCACAATTGGACCCAGTAGGTGTCGCTGCAATCGGGTTCGGGTGGGACAACGTCTGTCTAGAAAAAAAAGGTCGCTATCTGTTTTTGTTTGTTTCTCCGCTAACTTTTAACACGCAACGGACTTTGATACGCTTTTCACTAATGGAAAGGGCGATAAACGAGGGAGCTTTGTGTGTGAATAGTGTACATGAATAGAATGGCACCCGCACGAAGACAGGGGCGGATGGCTAGTAAATATAAAAATTAAGTTGCTATCCGCCTCTCTGTGTTTTTAATTACTGTGTAACTTGGCCTAATTAAATTATTAATCACTTTATGTAACCATTTCAGAGGAGAAACTCCTCCATGAAGAAGTCCACACGAGCTGGGAGGAAGCGCAGCGTCTCGGAGCCTCTGGTGACCTTGCAGACGAATTGAGACCCTACCTCACGCCTGGAGTAAGTTACGTGCAGTGTCCATCATCTATACTTATAAAATCGTTTATCCTAACTGACTATCAACTCACAGCGAATACTGTTAAGTCTGGAAAACTGATATTTTGAACTTATATTTAATTTTAAAACGTAAGCATCCGCTAAGAAGATTTTTGAAAATTTCTGCTCCCGGAGCACCCGCCCACGGCTTCGCAGCGCTTGAATCAGCAGCAAATTGTCATAGTTTGCTCTCTAAGTACTCAGTGTAGGCAAATAATGAAGTTCTATAATTCTTAATAACCACTGTCAATTTTCAGGTGCAATCGACGTTCATAGGCTCCAGACCTCGCACCAAAGAGGTGCTGCAAAGGAGAATGTACCAACAGGATATACAAAAGTGGCTCGCTGAGGAGGATGAAAATGAGGGTATGTATGAAAGAGCCCATTGCCCTATATCCTTAATCGTTCTGTGGTAGGCGGCGCACTTGCAGCAGCTGTGGCGTTGCTTGTCTTATAGGTTACGGTAACCACCTACCATCAAAAAGATCTGTCGACCTTAACATAAAAATATGTGGAAGAGTTCATTGTAGTAAATCAAATGTTAAGAAATTACTAAAAAAAAAAAGAAATTTCTGACGCCCAAATGTCAATGCAAAACAAGTTATTTATTTTTTCAATCTATAGATATTTGAACTGCCCTTGGCTTTGCACGGATGTATTTTTTCTATTTGTTTATTTATTTATTTATTGAATAGCAATCCTAACAGCATACAAAAAATTACAAATACATTTTATAGAAAATTAAATTTTTACAAAGCCTATTACTAGGTCTGACAAAATACAACAAACATACATACATACATATAAATATAAATATATATGGGTGATTGCATGTGTGTGAGGGTGTGTGTGTGCGCTGTGTGCTGTGTGTGTGTTTTGTGTTGTGTGTTTGGTACCAGAATGTATTTACCAGAATGTTTTTAGAGTTTACTCCTTAAGAATCGATTTTTTCATATAAGGCCCCCGATTTGGAAATTTTATGAGGAGTAAAATAAATACAAGCGTTAACTAAAAAGTGTTATGTAATCTGTCACGTTGACATCTGTGCGACAGCTGACGCATGTATTTGTGTTCCCTAATTCTATTCTCTGTGCTTGTAAAAGCAAACTTGAAATCTTGTATGAAAAGTGTAGTTCGATAACGCATTATAACCTGCCGACGCAGCGACATCTGTCGTTGGAAAAATGAACTATTTGAATTTACAAAACGTAGTGACATCTGTGTATACCGAACGTAACTAACATAACTTTTGTTTGGAACAGGCGGCATTTTTTTTACTATAAGCATTTCTATAAACGAAATGTCCGATTGCAGTAATTTAAGGAAGAATTTACATACATTTTTCATAAATAAATAATTTTCTATTTTTTCAGGAGCCCCTCCATCGACCACCTTGACCTCTAGCGAGGACCCATTATCGCCTCCACTCATCCATCAGCCAGAATCTGAGTCTAATCATCAGATAAGGAGCGGATATCAATTGTAGAACATGCTGTTATTAATACTCTACAATAGACTCATGTTCCTTTGGAACGCCGTCAAGGACTTATGATGGACTCTATTCCGTTGGATGTTTCATTAAGCAGTGAATTTTAAATCAGATGGCATTGTGCACGGTGTTGTCTTTGCCAATAAAAAAAGTAGTAAACAGATGGTAACTACCATTTTACAATCTGTTGCGTTTTTGTCTGTGGTTTCGTGATGAATGTCTGAAGTGTAGTTTAATTTTAGAATGAAAGTCGATTTGATATGTACTGAAGCAAGGGCTTAATTTCAACATGGCGAACTAAACCAAACGTTCAAAAAAATTATTTCTTTGGCAATGTTTCAAAATTATCATTTATGAAAAAAAGGAAAGAATTATGGTCTTTTAGAGTCCGCGGAAAAATTCTTAATATTTTACACAGGTAATAATTGCATCTTAGGACATGAATTTTTTTTAAACTACGTGGCGTTTAAATCTCTTGTTTGAATTTAAACGAGCTTTATTCAATATAATGTTTGAAATTTTTCTGAAATTAAAAATTGTGGACATTCCTCTTCAATGAAGGACTAACGTTTGAAATGCAGTTTTAATATTTTCATAATAGGGGATCGGACAGTAATCAGATTAAAATCTAAAATGTACTTAGAAAGAAAATATATAATTTTTTACGATTATTTATCGAATAATAATTTAATATAATTCATTTAAATACTTTTAAATGAAAAAATAAAATTTTATTATTTACAATATTTTTAATCTATACTGAAACACCAATCACAGTGCGTGACGTCATTTGTGGGCAATCATTGTCTTATGCCAATGCAGCTGTTTTGTTATTATATGACCACAAATGACGTTACGCGCTCTCAGATGAACTATCGTGGTGTTTTGGCGGCATTTTCAAACAAACAATATTAAAACATGATTTTGAGTACCTAAAAGGCTTATAAAATAGTATTTTTTATGGGAATAAATATCTATGAAGATTAATTTAAAACACTTTCTGAAAATTTGTCCGATCCCCTATTTAGTTTCAATATTCAATTTTATTTTTAAATACTAGTTGCATAATAATACAGTTGATATACAGTTGTTTCTAAGCTAGGTGGAGCTGTATTTTGAGGGCAAATTGACATTTATTAGAACTAGTATTTTCAGGTAACATCTTTAAAACGTTCAGATCATCGAATGAATAATTCAATGTATAAAATATATTCAACATGGCCGAAATACGACTCGTTACATTACATTATTGGTCTTGATATCATAATATTTTTTGAAAATATGAACCATATTCACTAGATGGTCTGACATTTCGATATCAAATATTTAAAACTCCGTTGATTGGATACATCTAAGGCCAGTCTCACATGAAGCTACTCAAAAAAGACGAAATTAGTCAATTATTACAATTACAAACCAGTTAGAAACTGTACATCGCACACGATGATACAAGATTTCAGTCACTTCTGTTAACAAACATTCAGGGGTTGATAACATTTAGATCGAATAATAATTTTATGTAAAACACAATAATTATACCAAAACTGATTTCGAACTAGTAAAAACCAAAATCTATCAATGTTCGAGCCTGCAAACTGAAGCGAGTTCACCGAAAGTTGCTCTACGCAAGTACATTCGTTGCCTGACTGTATGACGTAAGTATGGTTAGACTGTGACTATAGTGATCAGTTGCTAATGCATTCCTAAACTGTTTAGTGACTAGTCGCGTCGTGTGCGGATCTGTATGAGAATATACGGGCTGTGATGTTCACAAGCAACTTGTTAGAAATTTGAGTTTTTTTTAAAACTAGTTCTTTTTGAGTAGCTCCATTTGGGACAGGCCTAAATCTGTGCTATAATTTATAGGTTGCAAATGCATTGGTTTGTGGAATATTGCATACTCGTTTCTGGTGCCATTAAAAAATTGGGTCCTTACTCTATGGCATTATCGATATAAATTGTTGTAATTTATACTATTTTATAATATATTTATTACTCCTATATTGCTAGTCCCCGTAAGTGGCAGCGTTGCCGAGCAAGAGAGACGGCAACTACATATTTTCTCTCACTCGTTGATACTTGACGAGTTATGCGCATGCGTTGCGACAGTAGCGGAAAAAGCCCTCATCTCTCGCAGCTTATAAGGTAGTTCTCGGACATGCGCACAACGTTCGAAATCTTCATGAGGGAAACAGACATATATATGTCTGCACTGTTCGGTCGTCATCTTTTTCAAGACCCCTACTAGCAATATAGGAGTACTAAGTATATGTATTTTATTTACTTTGGCACATAGTGATGTTGCCATTAAAATATTTCGTAGTTTAACAGCTTTGTATACTTTATATATATATTTTAACTGTCATTATGATTGAGTATTAAAACATCTGTGATAGTCGCGTTGAAAAAAAAATGTTTATCAAATTTCATATTTTCTATTTAATGTTGCGATGTTTTTTTTTAGATTTGTTTTTTATTTAGATTTAACAACAGAGCCGCGTCGAACATATAATTGAAATTAAAGTTAGGTTGTTCTTTTTTATTTGCCAAAGTGGATTTTAAAAAATTTAGTTTTTAAGGCTAGAATTATCTACACTGATTAAAGTGACTACCGGCTAATTGCTAATCAATTCTAAAACTGCTATTAGATAGATACAATTTAAGTAAGCCGTAAAGTATTTACACTTGTGAATAAAGTAATTAATCTTGCCTTTTAAATAGAAGCCTGCTTACTTGTTAAAGAAATATGGTTTTTAAAATTAGAACAATAAGTTACCTGTTAGCGGACAATTCACAGTATTAGAATATGCTGCATTACTTAACATAATGACTAGACATGGTCAAAGAAAACAAGGCCTGGCACTCCGCTTGTTGTGACACAAGCTTATGTCACTGTCGAATTGCCGCTTTATTGTGGAAAAATATTTGCCATCACTCACACAAAAGATGATATTTATGGGATGCTTTGTGTTAGCAAATAGAGTAGGTCATTTTACACATTAATTAATCACATAGTAAAAAACTTACAAGCTTTATCTTAATCATACATGTAATAAATGGGACTCGGGTAGATTGAGAGCATATAAACTGGCAACACAGCAGCGATGACGCAAGCTTGTGTCGAGCTGTCTCTCGGAGTGCCATAACTGGCGAAGTAATATTGTTATACCATGTGACTGGATACTGAATAAGTAACACACATTCTGATACACTTTTATCAAATATACTGGTAGATGCGCACTACTAATAAAATTGAGTCCAAACATGAGTCACTCACTGAGTCAAAGCGTAAATATCGTAGATCTATGCTTCTTAGAAAAAGTCTTAAAAGTGTAATAAAGATGAACGTCATTTTTAACATGTTTCAGATTCATCAAAAACTAATGTCAAAATATGTAATGTCTTCAACGATATAAATGTGTTACGTACTAGATTTCAGTGTGTTCCAGAGAACTGTACTCTGTACACATTATTTAGTACGGCTTTGAACTAGATTTCAGTGTGTTCCAGAGAACTGTACTCTGTACACATTATTTAGTACGGCTTTGAACAAGACGCGTAAGCGCCGTGGAAAACGCGGCGCTTATAACCTTCTCGTCGCGAGAAAATTATATCTTAAAAGCGATCTAGCGTAGAATCGTTTGATTAGACTTCATAATTTTGTTTTAGGGCTGCATTGTATTTAGTCAAAATGGAGCAAAACTTGTATCATAGAGAATGAGGTAAGGAGGTTTAACTTACATGGGTGTTAAATTGAAAAACTGTCAAGCTACAGCCACTATGGTTCATAAATAGACCGGAGTGGTGCTGGTGTGGCATTTGTGGTTTGATATGAACCATCATATCATGAAACCAAATAAAATGCTACTACAGCGCCAGCCTATTTAAAGCCTCAATCACACGTAACGATTTATAGCTATGTACTATTTTCCTAGCGATTGACACATTAGTCACACGTAGCGAATTGAATATTGATCATTACATAAACTAGGTAACGTTGAAAACTTGTGATCAAATAACACGGCGACATACGAGGCCTTGTTTTTATTTTTTAGAGGCAACAAAGCATCTACCAGTAAATGTTATCAAAACCGATTTAGTAACCGTTTAAAGTGAATAGAGATTGTAAAATTGGCTGTACATAATTGTGAAGGCATCTAGATTTGTATTTTGGGGGCCTTTAAATAAAAAAACCAAATACCTACTTTATAAATATTTAAGTGGGGGCCCTCTTCTTCGCACCCATTTTTAAGTGATTCCTTCCATTAGTGAAAACCTTGTGGGAATCCCGATTTCTGTTGATAAATGATTCAACATTATTTGAGTGTTTTAAAGAGACAGCGGACAGAGACTTTATCTTAGACCGACTGAACTAAAGACTGAACAATACACACCTTTAAGTGAGGCAGGTCAATTGAAGACGACCCTGCAATAGGATGACGGCAGCTCGACAGTCTGATGCGAGTAGTTAATATACCTAACTATATTATACTATATTATATATACCTAACTAGGGGCAGGGCACACTGCGTTTCTCAGTCATTTGGACAGCCCGACTGGCGGCAGTAACCACCCCCTTACAGAACCCACCGAGAAATAACAGCACATGTGCTTTTGTGTTTCGGTGAGTGAGTAAGGGATGCCAGAGTCCATTTCCCTATCCCCTCCTAATCCCTTATCTTTAATCCTATTGTAATCGGCAGCGCAAGTGCAGCATCTGTGGCGTTGCTTGTGTTATAGGCGACGGTAGCCACCTACCATCAGTGGACCGACAGCCTGTCTGCCGATCTTAACATTAAAAAAAAATAATTTGTTTTATTTATTTTATTTTATTAGGGAAAACAAACAATTACACCATGTATATTAGACTAATAAATTTATAAGATAAATTTTATACTTTGTTCAATAAGTGTTTGAGGTAAATTAATTCAATAATTAATTGAGGTAAAAGTGGGCAACATTTTTAACTGCACACACAAACGCAGGGCCACCATACGACACGTAGGGTGTACGTGTCGTACCACCATACGACCATACGCATAGATCTTCAGCGAACCTGCTTCATTTTCTAAAACGTTTTTGTTCGTAATGGTTCTGTCTATAGTTTTTGTCGGTCTGGGGACTTTATATGTTTTTTTACGGTGAGGTCGATAGACAGGCTGACGATCCATTTGATGGTAGGTGGCTGTCGCCTATAACACAAACAAGGTCACAGCTGCTGCAAGTGCGCTTCCGATCACAGTAGATAAGGTTAAGGGATTAGGAAGGGATAGGGATATGGGCTCTGGCAGGTCAGGTCAATGAGAGTGTAGAGTGTAAAATGAGGTTTAGCCGCGGCGACCTAGCCACTAAGTGCTAGGACGCTTATTCACTCACCGAAACACAACAGCACACGTGCTGTTATTTGCTGGTCTTCTGTAAAGGGGTGCTTACTGCCAAATGACTGCGAAACACAGTATGCCCTGCCACTTCTATATTTTATAAATGTAATTTTTTTATAATGGAATCTCTGAATAATGTTGAATCATTATTACTCAGTGCGATCCGAT
Source organism: Bembecia ichneumoniformis (assembly GCA_910589475.2). NCBI lineage: Eukaryota > Metazoa > Arthropoda > Insecta > Lepidoptera > Sesiidae > Bembecia > Bembecia ichneumoniformis. Next base: position 2,226,820 of record OU342540.1, on the reverse strand, counting down.
AGATGTCGCTCTAAAACTTATATCACCACCGCATTGTAGGAGAACAGATAAGCACGTGGTAATTATTATAGGTAGGTATTTGGTATAGCTGTCAAATTTGTAGTAGCTTGGTAGAAACAAGTGTAGTTCTAGTTGTAGTTGTTTAATGTGATAAATATTATATGGACCATAATAAGATTGTAATTCATTGTTAATTTTAATAATTTCTTTAAATAACGATATAGTAAAATGGAGTAACACGCCATTTGTTAGGCTTTATCTTATGGTAAAGTACATGTTTTTTATTTACGCATTTTTAATTAAAAATTATTAGCTTTAACTGGTAAACGTTGTAAGCCTCTTAATAAAAATGTGCTAAAGATGGCTCTTAAGGCGACTTCAGCCGCAAAACTCGTCTCGCACTGAATTGACGGGACTGCTGAGGGGGAGTCGCTACTTGCAAATCTCGGAAATATCTATTTAAAAATTAAATAAAGTATAATTCAAATTTTTCTTTTGATAGTGATTTTGAGACTTCAGATAGTGGATCTTAAAATTTATCTTAAGAATTAGCTATTTAAAATATTGATTTTATTAAGCAAATCGCACGGTTACAACATCGACATTACACCGCAAATTAGTGATTTTTTTATATATATAATTAAATATAATTTAAAAAATAATTATGATGATCCCCTTTCATATATCCTGCAGATGATTTGAGTATTTTTTAAATTATAATTATTATGATAATTTAAAAGGAAAACGGTTACAAATAAGTGGATTTTTTATCATTAGGGGCTGGCGTCGCCTTAAGGGCTATCTTTAGCCCGGACGGCACGTCTTAAAAATTGATTTTTGAACCTTAATGCCTATTAGGGTTTGTTTCACAATGTGAATGAACATACTGCTTTTTTTGGGCTTGCTTTTTTTCATAAGGCTGCTTGATATGGTAATCCGTATCAAAAGCTTGATATATTGACTGTAATATATCAAGCTTTTTAATTCATTGAAATTTTGAATTTTATTATAACGACCCGCTCCCGGCTTCGCCCGGGGTGCAATTTATATATATATATATATATATATATGAACATTCCCCGTTTATCCCTCTTTCCATTAGTGAAAACCAAATTAAAATCGGTCTACCCGTTCACGCGTGATGCCGTGACCAAGGGAAATGGGGATTCATTTTTATAAACAGAGATAAGATATTAATATATGTAATTTAAAATTCAAATAATTTAAATAAACCTTTATACAATAATTTACTCCATTTTACGCAGTCGCTAACGTTTCTAGTTTATTAAGTGTAATACTATTTATTTAGCGTAGTGGTAGAAGGCTGGTGAAAATAATGGTGTAAATTAGCTGAAGGCCGCGTTTTATCCTATAACTAAAATGCTAAAGTATCACTATATCCAAGTATTTATTTTAATAATTGAATAATTACATAAATACATACTGGGAAACAAAAGTCTGTAACAAGTGAATGGTGCTTTATGGGTGAGAGGTGTAAAAAATCAGTAGGCATAGAGAAATAGATCGAATTGGCTTTTGTATGTAGAAAAAAAAAATTGTCAAGAATGTAAAAAAAAACGACATATTTACTTATATAATAACTTCAGTCGCTTTAGTTTAGTTTATTTTTCGTTTTAGTTTTAGAAACGTTCTTGTTTATTTTTTTATTGGATTTTTAACTTTTGAACAAGTGAATTACATATTTTTGAACAACGCATAAAATTTATGAACACTATATTGATGCAAGCCAGATAATTTAATAGTAACAAAAATACTTGACCTTACTTCAAAAAAGTGTGTGTCTTCAATGTTTCATTATACGTAAATTTTTTTAAATATTAGCTTGATGTCCGCAACATCGTCTGCGTTGAAAAAAAAAAAGTATGTGGGTCAGCTCCGACGCACGACTAAAGTTCAAAGGTATAAAATTAAAATATATTATAAAATTTTCCTCGTGTCAATAGATAACATTGTTACATTTTGCATACTCAGATGTCACGTGTTCCAACAAAAGTTGTTAGTCACGTTCGGTATACACAGATGTCACTGCGTTTTATAAGTTCAAATAGTTCACTTTCGACGACAGATGTCGCCGCGCCGGCAGGTTATAACGTGCTATCGTTTCGTTCCTCAACGCGGACTACTCTTCATACAAGATTTCGAAATTTGATTTTAAAAGCCCATAGAAAAGAATTAGGAAACATAAATACATGCGTCAGTTGACGCACAAATGTCAAAGTGACAGATAACGTAAAATTTCCATACCGGTGGCCTTAAATTCCCGTACCGGTGAAAATTGATTCTTTATTTATCTATTGTTACAATTTATGTATTGCTGGGCACTACAAGTGATATTGATGTTTTTAATATTTTTCTAGAATTTAATTCACACACCCATATAAAAAAACCTATTCAGTTTTATCACTGCTGCATTGATTGTTATGCTATTTTGAGGTTAGTTTGACTTGGGTAAATCGATTTTCTTCTAGCTGACTAAACAAAAACTTATTCGTTTATATTATAAACTAACTGCCGCGACTTCGTCCAGGTTGAAAAATAAAAATATAACACTATTATGGCGCCATCTATTATACTACAATAGAATTAGGTGAAGCAGCGACGTCTATCGGATTTGGGTAGAACAGCCTGGTGAGCTCCGTAAATATAACACTTGATAGCGCCATCTATTATACTACAATAGAATTGAGGCGGCGACATCTATCGGATTTGGGTAAAACTGCCTGGCGAACTCCAAAAATATAACACTATTGATAGCGCCATCTATTATACTACAATAGAGTTGGGTGAAGTTGCGACATCTATCGGATTTGGTAGAACTGCTTAGAAGAATATAACGCTTGTATTAATTTTACTCCTCATAAAATTTCCATGGTAGGTACCTACCTACCGGGGGGCCTTATATGAAAATCGATTCTTAAGGACATCTATCGGATTTGGGTAGAACTACTTGGTGATACACCTGTGCATAGTATAATCCAAATTGCAAACCCTCTGGAACCTTAAGGAATTATACACCTATACGAGTTTATAATGACCGCTCCTACTATCGAGAGCGTAAAACATTTATATGAAAAACTAGCTGAGCCAGCAACTTCGTACGCGTAGTATTCGGTATAGCGCGTAACATTTTTGTTTGTAAACCGATTGGAATGAAACAAACGCTAAATATTACGGGAAGCTTGCTACAATACATCAGTGAAAACCTCATTCAAATCGGTTAGGCCGTTTCTGAGATTTGCGAGCACAAACTTACAATTTTACAACTTCTAAATTCTAAACTCTTTTTGGATCTCGTTAACATAAGTATAACGTGTTCAAATTGTTTTTTTGAAAAAATCTTTACAGTACAGACACCGGACACGGCTCGATTAACGATTTTATTACAAGTATAGATTTTAGTTCGTCGAGTGGCCGTTAGAGGCGCTGTACAAGTTTCCATAGTGTTTTATGCCCTCGCTAGCGAGTGCGGTCATTATAAACTCATGCTCGAGCCACTCTTGACTTAGAATTGTTTAGCTGCTATCTGTCAATAGATGGCGTTGAACCTCCAAGCTTTTTGAGTTTACATTCAGAAACTTAAACGCGTTGATAACTTATTACGTGAAATTTGGTCATATGAAATTTATATTTTTATTTAAATCCAACCATGATCTTTAAGGATGAAGATATTTATTTTGTAATCATTTAAATTTTACCATTGATATTGTGTGCTTTATTATTATAAAATTGAGATTATCGTGATTTATATTTAATTCTAACAGTATTATTGTTTATTTTTAGTTTTTAATACAATGTATAAGATTATGTGTTTTATTTATATAGGTAGATCACATTGTTGATACGCAAAATGTACCATTTTAACAATAATAAATGCACTTTTAATAGACCATTGGTTTAATTTTTTTTTCTTTGTATACACAAGTTATCCCAGTTTAACACTCGTAGTACAGTACTTTGTTGTCTTATAACAAAATTACAAAACATCAATAGAAGCGATGGCATTATGACTAGGTACTTTTTTTACTGTAATCGCTTTTTCATTTTACTTTATAGAAATAACCAATCTTCGACATCACGAAGCCTACTTCAAGTACAGGTAGCTGCAGTGTTCATATTAACATTGCTATACGAACAAGCGATTGCTTACCTCTTGCGCATGTCATTTAATTCGCTCGACATAATTTAATTTGCTTACAAAAATTGAATAATTAATATTCAGAACTGTGTATTTTTTATTTATTTATTTCATAGCGATCCGCCTCCGGCTTCCTACAGATACAATTATATACACAAACCTTCCTTTTTTTGTTGCTCACTCCATTAGTGCAATCCCAACCCAAGTAGAACACAATCCTGGTGGTTTAATATGCATACTTTGTTATTAATTAAAATAGAAGTTTATATAAGTATTGCTACTCATCACTAGATGTCTCTGAAATATGTTTGTTATTAATCCAAGATTCTTTTTTTATATCGGTTTTATTTTTCCAAGACAATGATGTCTGTAATTTAAATACTGAACTGTTCTAGTTTTAGTTCTTACTGGTAAAAAGAAGCTTCTATCTTCATTATCTATACATATAACAAAATCGTAAACGAGACGTGTTTCTACATTAAATATTTTCTCAAAAAAATAAATTGTAACACATTGCACTTATGTTACCGCTGTAAAAAAAAATAGTTTTTAGAATTATTGACTGTTTGTCTGTGCGTTTGTGCACGCTAATCTCAGAAACGGCTTAACCGATTTTAATGCGGTTTATACTGACGTATTGTAGCAAACTTTCGATAACATTTAGGGTTTGTTTCATTCGAATCGGTTTACAAACAAAAAAGTTACGAGCTATAATCTAATACCAAGCGTACGAGGTTGCGGGTTCAGCTAGTGTCAGATAAATATTACTAAATTTTACGTGATAAATACAAGGGATTAGCGTGCACAAACACACAGATAAACAGACAAAAATTCTAAAAATTATTTTTTTGACATCCGTAACATAATTACAACGTGTAGGTACATATTGTTAGATTGTGTACATATTGTTACATACGGCTCGTTTTATGATTTAATTATATGTATAGATGAAAAATCAAAGACAATAAAAATCCCAACTCAATATTGAAACAATTTATTTCAATTTTATTACATAATTACAACATAAATTCTAAATCTAAATAATATTCTAATTTCTTTAGCACCTCGAGCTGTATATGGGGCGTTCTTTTTAACTGTGATCCAAATGGACATATACGTACGTATTTTGAGACTCTAATTAAAATAAACCTTAAACTATACTGTCTTTTTTAAAACACATCGTAACATACACAAATAGATATTAAATAAATTTTGATTAAAACATTGCATTATCGTCAGTTAGGAAAGTTTCTTTTTAATTTATCTAATAAATCAAGTTTGACAAACTTTCCTCGACTTTATTAGATTCAGATTATCTTTTAATAGAACATTTACTCATTATTGAATTGAATTTATTTACAATAGATTTAAAAGTACTCATTAATTGTTTGGAAGACATTATTTTCATCTAATACATAAACTGAATACTGAAAACTATAATATGAACAGCATTAAACGCCTTCAAGAACAAAAAAACTCTTTGTTATTTATCAAACATAAAATAACTTAAGACAATATTTATAACAAAAATACTGTCATTAAAGCTATATATCTGTGTACAATAAATCAACATTAGCTGCATTTTTGTGAAGACAAATTAAACTTTATTCGCTTTTAAGTAGGATTTAAATCGATATCTCGTTTTAACACCATAGGCAACCACAGATTTGAGGACAACTACTAGACCAGAGAAAAATTCCCGTTTATCATTGAGGGCAATTTATTCCCTGGGTGGCAGCAGATGGTAACTTTTGGGAAGATTCCCAATGATCACCAATTGCACATTCCGTACATTTTGATACCTATTTACTATGAAGAACAACACAGTGTATAAAAAGGTGGGATAGTATATTATGCTTTACATCCTAATACACATTCATATGTTCTCGACTTTTTTTTCATCAGTTTGTTTCCCATAAAGGGACTAACTTGATGAGGGGCGTGTCAGAAGTGTAACTTCATTGGCGACCAAGATATGGTAAGCGGTAGCTTTCAGAGAGTTAGAATCGTTACAAGAAGGACTGGAACTCTCTGCCGGCGTCGGTTTCCGAGCTCATACAACCCAAATCTTTTCAAGGTTCGAGTGAAGAGGCACCTTCTTGGCGAGCTCGCTCTATCGTCGGCCTCATCTTTCCTAGATGCTGGCCAGGAGCAAACCCATTTATTAATAAAATAAAAATACTTGCGTGTGTCAGCTCCGACGCACGACTAGAGTTTACTCCATAAGTACGATTGTCTTTGACTATGCAATTGGAAATGAGGGTAAATAAACGCGCCATCCATTTATGTAGGAACCGATTGGTGAACTCGAAAAATATAACACTACTGATGGCGCCATCTATTATACTACAATAGAATTAGGTGAAGCGGCAACATCTATCGGATTTGGGTAGAACTGCTTAGAAGAACATAACGCTTTATAGTTAACGCTTGTATTAATTTTACTCTTAATAAAATTTCCATACCGGAGGCCCTACATGAAAATCGATTCTTAAGGAGTAAACTAAAAAAAAAAAAGCGTCACGTGATCGTTACACCGAAGCGTCACTCAAAACTCGACCTTGAAATTTTACTCTTGAAGAAGTTTCACTTCAAAAAATAAGTTTCCACCATTACTTTTATCACGCTTTAACAATATAACCAACTTATAATTACAAAAAATAAATACACAACAAAACTAAATCTACCCTCACCCGTTCGAGACACTTTTGTGTCACAATTGAAAACATTTTTTTTTTAAACATAAAAATCATAATAAATCGTCCCACGACGTACATAAATGTAAAAATATTGAATTCATATTGAATATTATGTACTGCATAATACAATAACTGTCGAAAAATTGTCACACATTTGACTAAAAAAAAATGCAATGTAAATCGCACAACAAACAATAAATAATATAAAGTTAAAATGACGTCATAATCAGACATACATATATGCTTATAATAAACACAGGCAAGCAACACCATTTCGATAACGAATTTTTTTTAAAAACTCCCACATTAAACAGGTAAAATAACTACTCTATACATTAATTTATTATAAATTGTGAATTTAAAATTAGAACATTTCAATTTTGTTTTAATTGCGCACAAAAATTTAAACCCTGAGTTCCTAAAGTGGTCCAGGTGGACTCCCAGGGGTCCACGTTGATGTGGTTGGAACTCAGCCGCAACGCAAATTTCCCTAGTTAGATCTAATCTGCACATTTTTTGTCGACTTTTGGGAATATGGTAGAAATGTAGCTGCAGGGGGTCCACCGGAACCGGAACCAGCAAAAAAGTGGTCTATGAGAAAAAAAGTCTGGGAATCTCTGATTTAATGATTATTTATGCATTACTCTTGGAACTAATGCATGATTTCACGATTCCTTTAATTGTTTTTCATGGCAATAATAGTGTTGGATTTCACTAAAAACTAAATAATAGATACGAGCTAGGAAATTGTCATATAAACCGCGCTAACACACGTCGTTTTAGGAATGTTTGATCACTGGGGAGGCGGTCGTGTGGAATATTTTAGTAAATATACAGACAACGCAAGAGGCAAACGCTAATACTATCCTCATCTAACTTCGTTGGACCTGTGATGGAATAAAATGTGTTCTGTATCTAAAAATCGCGCGATTTGTAACGCGATATACTCGGTTCGCGCTGGACAAGGTCTAACTTTAATTTTTTCCCCAACTTAGAAATAATTATACTGGAATTTCGACTAGTATACTAACATTAGTATTTGTAAATATGCATAGATGGCGCTAAATGAAATATTTCTTTACTTTTCATTTATATTTTTTTTTATCAAATCTTCAATAAGTGTCAAGAAATTCAATTACGTAAGTGCCAAGTTAAATTAACAAACACCTTTAAATCAGTGAATCCTTAAATACTTATCAGTACCTTTACCATGAGTTTGCAATGACCGCACTCGCTAGCGAGAGCGTAAAACATTCATATGAAAAACTGTCAACTGTCAATGTCAAATTGACAATTTTTCATATAAATATTTTACGCTCTCGCTAGCGAGTGCGGTCATCATAACTCACGGTAGTGGTACTGGTCAGTCTTAAAAATGATGTAACAAAAGGGGGCGTTGCAGTGGGCGTGGCTCAACCTTCCAATTATTTTACATGATAGATCTATATCTATACAATAGCAAATATTATGTTTGAGATTACATGTACCATGTAGATATCAAATCAAACCAATACACACATTGTAGCTTCTTTAATATTTTCTAAAGACATTTAAAACTAGCTAAAAAGTCTTTTTAAAAAAGTTTTGCTACTTCGAGCGTTTCAAACACCTCAAGTCATTTATATGAGATTTATACATATTTTTTTTTGTTTGCATAGCAACCCCTAGTCGTGGGATGAATCACAGGCTCGAATACGCAGTCAACGGGCGGGCTGCCGACACGTCACTCTTGCCCATGGCTCGGCGTCTAACTGACGTGATGCGTAACGAGTCTGTGTTGCCCGCGTGAGGAAGAGAGCAAATAACCGCATACACTACAGTTTGTAATTGTTTCTTAATATTAAAAGAAAAGAATTCACTGATTTGAACAATGATTAACTAAAAAAATTAGCTCCAACGAAGGTTGTTATGGCATTTTAAGCACTAACGTAGCATTTAAGGTAGCATTTAAAAGAATGAGCCTTATAAATGCTTGAGCAAAAATTTTTTATTAAAAACATTGCTTAATTTATTAAAAGACTTTTAATTATTTCATCAAAAGAACAATATTTAAGATTCATTACTGAATGAAACTTTTAATCACTGGCAGTTTTGAATTAGCATTTTTAGTTTACATAAAAAGAAATATAATAGATTTCCTTTTAATTTGAAAACCGTCACTACTTAGATTTTTCTATTCCAAGTCACAAAACACTTGGTATAACCAATCGGTATACCAAGTCTTATGGTATACCATAAAAAATATATACCACTTGGTTATTCATCTACTACCACTTGGTATTATTACCAGCACTGTTTATCACTTGTTTTTGTTTAATAAACCAATTGTTGCTATCACACACGAAACAATCACACGAACAAATTTGTCAGTTTGCTATCAACGGTCGTCCAGAGCAGTTGTTTTGCAATAACGTTCACACTGAAAACCGTTTACACCAACTACGGACTACGGGGAATGACTAAAACAATACGTGTAGGTGAATCCGCTACCTAAACCTCAATTTTTTGAACGGCGGCTGCTGTCACATTTCCAGCGACACTCCAGGACCTCCTAATCTGGTTTCTGTCACCCGGAAACCATTTTCTAGGAGCTGTCCGGCTAGGGAATCCACGGTTGAACGTGGTGTCGATGGGGGTATCAGAATCATCGCGTAACTGAAAAAAGAAAAAATTAACAACACATTAATACTGTTACTAATTAATTTAAAAAATTTAAGCCTCAAGTAATTCTAATTTCTGTTATACGTCGATTAAAACGGCTATTTAAGAAATGCAAGGTGTGGGAATAAGAATAACACTTTTGTATATCTTACAGTTGACGAACTAGGAATCTAATAGATTAATATTTGGTAACGCCAAATTGTTTAACTTAAACTAACTGATAAAATTTACTATGGTACGTTTCGTCTCCCTCCTTCCTTATACCTAAAAACACACAAATGCCGCCATCTTGAGTAGCCGTCAGTGTCAACCGCGCAAATCCGCAATGTGTAATTTTTGAAAGAAAGAAAGCATCTTTTATTCCTCTAATAAACACAATATACATATATGAACAAATAATAATTACAAACAAACAAAATATATAACCAAGTAAGAAGAGGAAAAGGAATTTGATTTTACAACCCGCAAATAATTCAAGCATTGTGTTTTTGTAATAACCAACAAAAGATCGCGCATCCCCGAGTGCAAAGACATCCCGACTCGTAAGTGGCGGACCCGCCGCTCTCTTCGTCGCTTGAAAGACCTAGGACCAGCCAGTGATCTACGAGGTAGGTGGCAGCATCCTGATTTCTCTCGTTTCCTCACCCCCTTTGCCGTCCCGTTTGCCTGTAATGCCTCATTACAGGCAAACGGGACCAATTATACCTCCAAATTTTCTATATACTAATAGTACAAACATACACTTTAATTTTACAGTTGGATTTCTTAAAATACATTATAGTTTTTATGATTCCTGATGGTTCTATTAATCAAACCAATGGGACAAAACAAGTCTGATCGATCGAACTATGCGGTCGAACCACGTGGCCACAGCCTTGCTAATTAGGGCGCCATCGAGGTCTTCAAGTTTACAACTAAAAAAGCATCATTGAATTACCCTCCTCCGCCTGCACCGGTAAGCTTGCAAGCAAGTCCTCGCGACTGTGAAGCCGCTCTGATAGTCTCCAGGGTCGGATGGGACACTCCCATTGCGGCCAGCAGGCAATGGTTCATATCCCACAGCTCCTGTAAGAAACCGGAGAGAACGTATTCAGAAAACATTCATCAAACATCTAAATTACAAAAAACGAAAGGGCGGAAAAAGAACGCGTATCTGCCGTGTCTTCGTCCGTGTGTTCTTACCGCCAACTTAACATTGCTTTCAATAAAATAAATACTTCTACTAAATAATAACCTGTCACAATAGACGCAAAGTTGCCTGTCTGTACTTCGGAGAGTGTGCTCGAGAGCTGCATGAGATCATACCGCCTTCCCCTTTCTTCTTATCGGACATGCAGACGTACGGCTAGTTACCATCCTCACCTTGTCGAAATCCCTCTAATTCGGACCAAGCGCTTTAAAACAACTTTTGTGATGCGCACTGCTAAGGATTGGAACTCCCTGCCGGCGCGGCGGCGTCTGTATTTCCGAGCCCATGTAACCCAAATTTTTTCAAGGTTCGAGTGAATAGGCATCTTCTGGGTGAGCTCGCTCCATCGTCGGCCTCATCCTTCCTACATGGGTAGATGCTGGTCAAGAGCAAACCCATCTTTAATAAAAAAAAAAATGCAATTTATACTCACGGCCAAATGCTGGTAATCAGATTCGATGTCCGATTCACGTTTACCGCCGAATATTTTCTCCAAAACCTGAAACAATATAATATTTTAATTGTAAATAGATAAATATTTCTATTATAATCCGCTAAATGGGTCTCGAACATTTACTAAGAGGTATACTCGACCGACACAACTACTTCAACTATGTATAATAAACTTTAATGGTACAATTTAATGTATAACTATAATAAACTTAATTTATATAGTTAACATTTATAATTTATAGTTCAAATTAAAGAATAGTTTGGCCAATGTTTTTAATAATATCATGCCAGTGTAAACTACGTAGCAAGAGCTGTCGCGACAGCTCTTACACTTGCAAGCTGCTGTGGGACATTTCTCGCGGAAGTTTTTTTGCAGGTGGAAGGCCAGCCTTACCATTCATTTGACAGACCACTTGACATCTTTACTTTTACGAAACACTGATCAGTTACGTCCTCAGGCAACTGTTAAAAATTAAATAAATGGTTTTACAAAGAATAGTAGGTAAATACGAAATTATGTGAAATTTCGTATGTGGTAACTACTCTTATTAAGAGCGCGTATAAAGAGAAATAGCTAATAAAATATTTATATATAAGTAGATTAATATATTATAAATAAAAGTGAAACGTGGAAAAGAAAATGTTATACTCTATAGAAAAAAATCACCAAATTACCTCTCATTTTTATCGTTCTTTGTTTTATTTCCAAAATGACACATATTACAAACCTAAAAAATTATCAGTAATCTCACTTCCTAGATTATTTAGGGCTTTGAGGATTAATTTTTCATTTGAAATTGTAGTTTATGAGTAATTAATATTCAATACTTTTGGCACTTATAACATTTTTATTGCGCGAAATGCGCTATCTTCCGTCTCATGTTATCCTCCTCTTCAATGCGCATTGTTTCACATGATCAGTCACAATCGCTTATGGGGCCACGCGGGTGAAATTAGAAATATTTTTTGCTTTGTACGCAGCCTTAAACACAAGCCTTATTAACACCGCCTCCGGCTTCGCACGAATTCTTTTCTGCAAATTATTTATACTTACACGAACCTTCCTCGTTGATCGCTCTCTCCATTAGTAAAAACCGTATCAGAATCCGTTGGGCGGTTTAGAAGAAGCTAGCGGAGGGACAGTCGCGGACAGCGACTTCCATTTATAAAATGTACAGAAGAGAAGAAACGAATCACCTGTGTCGCCGTGTGGGTGATATCGTCGCACGCGTCCATCATATGATCGACGGCGGCCATGTTCCTTTGGCGCAGTGCCGCCACCTTGACGACAAGCGAGCGAGTCTCGCGGGAAACGCGCGAGTCCACCAATAGCACGCGAAGATCCATTTTGATGTCGACGTGACGCGGCTTGGTTCCCTTTTTGAAAGAAACTAGTGAACCGAACGTGCACGTTGCGTTGTCTATTCCTGAAATTGAAAATGTGTATCGTTTAAGTAGGCGGTCGACTATTATGTATCCCATTAAAAATGTCGTATTAAGCAGATAACAACTGAATTATAAGTATAGACAATCTAATATACCTACTTGAAATAACCTTAGTGCCTAAATAGGCTAAATATTATTTTTTATTTTAAGATCGGCAGACAGGCTGACGGTCCACTTGATGGTAGGTAGCCACCGTCGCCTATAACACAAGCAACGCCAAATCTGCCGCAAGTGCGCTGCCGACTACAGGAGGATTAAGGATAAGGGACTAGGAGGGGATAGGGAAGGCTCTGGCATCCCTTACTCACTCACCGAAACACAACAGCACACGTGCTGTTATTTCATGGTTGTCTTCTCTAAGGGGGTGGTTACTGCCGCCAGACGGGCTGCAAAAATGACTGCGATAACGCAGTGTGCCCTCTGCTACTGCTTTCCAAATCCAGACCAGAGCCAAATTTGAAAAGTTTAATCTTCAAAGTTGACCTTGCCGGGAATTGAACCCGGAAACCCTAGGACAGAGCGTTAAGGCAAGCACTCTAACCACGCGTCGCCAATAAATTCAAAATTTCTATTAACTCATCTAGTAATGGGAGGCTAAGTTCTAAATAGATTCCACAATGTAAGGAGGTTTGCCGTTCCGGGCTCTTTCTTTTATCACTGCATATCCCTTATGGTCTCCGTCCTGCTATTTTTAAGGTCAGCAGCGCAATTGGTAGTGCTTGTGTCTATAGGCGACGGTAACCACCTACCATCAAGTGGACTTTCAGTCTGCCTGCCACAATACTTTTACATAAACAAATCTTGCATTAGAACATCTTTCCAAAAAAAAAAACTAAGAGAAACAATTAAAAATTTGTGGTTATTTAAAATCTGTTATTCCCAAAATACGAGCAGAGGAAGTTGATGTTTGCCACACAACACAATGGATATTGTACAAATAACGATTTTTAAACAAACGAAACATAAACAACTATGATGTTACACTTCCTATTTAGCCACAAAAAAATTTGAATATTTAAAATAAACGACATCTTTTACAAATTAAACAGTAATAATTATAAAGTTTACATTGACATTTACATCTCTTAATCTATAGGTACATTATAAAGAGAAAACATTGGTAGATTAATGTGATTATAAAATACTTTTAGCTTGATTTTCGCGACATATCCACGCCTAGATGTCGCTATTACAAAGAATGTGCATGGTAGTGAAGTTGGTCTGCGTTTCTTTGTATAGGGGGCAATAAAAGACATTTAAGGGCTTCACTGAGGCAAACTCAAGGCGGCGGAGACAATTCAACAGGCCTAGAAATGGTGTTTTTTTTTACCATTAGAAAAATACGCAAAAAAAGAATTTTATTAATTCAATTTTTTAAAATGACATTAACTTATTAATAGGTACAGGATTCATGTGCGCGCAATAAGTCGTTTTCGAGAGAATTTTTAATAAAAGTCAAATTCTTCTTGTGTTCTAACTTTTTTTGTGGAGTTTTATTACTTTAACGAAAATTCTAATTAATACAATTGGTTCTTCACATGTTTAAGTATAATATATATTTTTTTCAAAGCAATTGTCTTGTCTATTTCTTGTAAGATCTTCATTAAACAATGTATATTTTTAGTATTTAGCGTTTGTCTCCACCTTAAGGTCAATTTTATTTTTGTCCTTGTTGAGATCAAGTGGTCTTTGTAGAGGGTTTGTGGAGTCTTGTGCGGGTCTTGTTCTGTCAAGGCTTTTTAGATAAATTAAAAGGCTTTTTAATTCATTTTCCTATAACAGTATCCCCTTAGATCATCCGAGACCAATACAAAGTGAGCTATCGAACACATGAAAAAAGAAAATCCTAAACAACATATTTTACCACTGGCTTCGGGCGGGTGCAATTTTTTTTCTGTAAATTATATACACAAACCCTCCGCGTTTATCGCTGTTTCTATTAGTGAAAACCGTATCAAAATCAGTTGGGTGATTTAGAAGAAGACTCATCTATACATATAATAAAATCGTAAACGAGCCAGTACATTACATATTTTATTTAAAAAAAAAAACATTTTGTACGTACACGCTGTACTTATGTCACCGAGGTCAAAAATTTAGTTTTTAGAATTTTTGTCTGTGCGTTCGTGCACGCCAATCTCAGAAACGGCTTAACCGATTTGAATGCGGTTTTCGCCGATGTATTGTAGCAAGCTTTCCGTAACATTTACTGTTTGTTTCATTGCAATCGGTTTACAAACAAAAAAGTTTACACGCCATACGCGTACGAAGTTGCGGGTTCATTCAACTAGTTTATATATACGTTTTATTTCGCACCTTTTAAGTTTAGGTGGAGATTTATGAATTTCTCTTAGCAACATCCCGGAAAATTTAGGTATTTACTACTTATACATACAAAATTCCCAATAATATCTGTCGTACTGCCATTTTCCGGATGTCGTTTACGGCAACATTGCCATTGAACTATATAATTCCATAATATGACGAAAAATAGACAAAATAATCTCGAGACATGTCGATACGATATACACAAGTGTTTTGTAATAATTGACAAGGTCGACACTGCATAATGTGACCAATCGATTCAACTTATATTCCAAGTGTTTGTACAAGAAGTTCAAGGCGCATTCAATATCTTATTGACATTTACCAATGCAACTAATTATTAAATAAAATTGCGTTTGTTGCTAATGTTTTTTTTTATATATAACTGTTGTAGACATGTTGACGGTAACAACCGCTTGATGGTAACAAAACACCAGAAGTAGTCCACAGTGACTACAGAAAACTTTGCTAGTAGCATTTTCACTTTTAAAAAACTTCAAGTGCGAGTTAAACTCGCGTGAAGAGGGTTCCGTTACCTATCCGCACAATATTGAATGATTTACCATGTTATTTTAATATCATGGACTTCTTATAGGTTTTCCTATAACCTATAAGTAGAAAACTAATTTCTGTATTTTTTTTTCAAAATTTTAGGTTGAGTAGTTTCGGAGATAAGGGGGTGGGAATGGTCAATTTTCGTCTATTTTCTTGAATAACTTGGAAACGGTTTATTTTAAAATTACAAAAAAATACATTTAAGATCTTCACAACAAGACCTTCCATTTGATATGTTACACGATGCAGTTTTCAAAATTTTTTTTTTAATTTTCCACCTTCCCCCAAAAATGATTATTTAATAAGTATACAGATTTCATCTATTCACGTCACACCTCTGCGTTTGGGTCACAGAAATTGATATGTGTACCAAATTTCAACTTAATCGGTATAGCAGATTCCGAGATAATTGACTGTGAGCGACGGACAGACGGACACACGAGTGATCCTATAAGGGTTCCGTTTTTTTATTCGGACTTACGGAACCCTAACAATACTGGAGTCAATTGTTTTTAAGCTATAACCCGCCCCCGGCTCCGTACTGATCCAATTTTTTTTTCTGCAAATAATTTACACGAACCTTCCTCGTTTAAGGGCTTCGCGTCAGTTGGGCGGTTTAGAAAAAGTTTGCGCAGAAACAGGCAGATATTACTTTATAATATGTATTAGATATAGATAGATAACTCTATGCCCTAACGGTAGATAAATTAAGCTTATCTCTGGACAACGAATCCTAATTAGGCAAAGAAGGCTAGTTCTGTTTCAAAAAGGGGGGTGTAAAGGGTGTTGCTCCACCCCCGGAAATTCAAATTTACGGTAAAACTGCGCGTGGAAGGAAGCTAGGTTTCTCTTAAACTCTTCTAACGCCCTGTGTGATTTTTGTATAAGTAATGTTCCTAGGGAAAATTCAAACTATAATTTTTGAATGAATGTTACTCGTACATACACTACATGACACTAAAATTTTACAAAATTATTGATGTTTCTGTTAAGAGCATTTAGTTTTAAGTAATTGATGTCTTAATGATAGATATCTTAACTAAAATAATAAAATCGTAAACGAGCCGTGTGTGTACATTTTCGTCCGTTTATCTGTGCGTTGTGCACGCTAATCTCAGGAAAGGCTTAACCGATTTGAATCCGGTTTTCACTGACGTATTGAAGCAAGCTTCCCGTAACATTTAGTGTTTGTTTCGTTCCAATCTGTTTATTAATAAAAAAGTTACGCGCTATACCGAATACCACGCGTACGAAGTTGCGGGCTCACCTAGTCTTAACTAAAACTATTGAATTACTGTTTGCGATGGATAGCGATTTTGTCGTCTGGTTGGTGTAAGCATATATGGTTTTAAAATGTATGCATGTCTACCATTAAAAGAAATAAAAAAAGCTGTCAATTACATACTATAAGGATCGTATGCGCATGGTCACAGACAGCCATTCGCCAACCAATAACCAAATGCGGTTAGGTTACTGTGTCAGGGACGAAATATTGCTATCAATTGGTCATTGCCGCACTTGTGCGACAATACTAATAACATTTTTAACCTCAAGGCATAGTGCATATTTGCGATTTATCTATATAAGAAAAAATCTACGACTAGACCAGAAGTAACGCCTGGTACGAATCGCGGAGTCTTTCTCACCGTAAGTTAGACGCGAAGTAGTTAATATTAGACCGCAAGTTAGTAATATTTTTTTATATATAATTAAATATAATTTAAAAAACAATTATGATGATTCCCTTTCATATATCCTGCAAATGATTTGAGTATTTTTTAAATTATAATTATTATGATAACAAGAGGAAAACGTTTACAAATAAGTGGATTTTTTTATCATTAGGGGCTGACGTCGCCTTAATTAAAAGAAATCGGATTCTCTGCCTCATTACTGCTCGGATTTGGTCGGGTGGCTGAACTCGATCATTGACCTTCGGCATAGAAACGCCCGGAAGGCTGTCACTTCGTTTTCGCTTAGCGTTCTTTCTATATTTTTTTCTTTTTTTGATCTAGGGGTCGTAGTGTGATAATTTTTCCTGACTATTAGTCAGAATTTTAAGGCGTTCAAACAAAACCAAACTTCATCTCTATATATAAAAATGAATCCCCATTTCCCTTGACACGGAACATTCCCCCACATCACGCGTGAACGTGTAGACCGATTTTAATTCGGTTTTCACTAATGGAAAGGGGATAAACGGGGAATGTTCATATATATATAAAAATTGCACGCCGGGCGAAGCCGGGGGCGGGTCGCTAGTTTATTATAATTAAGTATAGATGAGAAATAATGACGATTTGTTCTAACGGTGAAAAAAAGGACAACTTAAGTGTTTTGACAGGCCAGCAACTAGCAATCTTCGGGTTTATGCTGTACATCCGCAGTGGACTAGCGTAGTTGACATCAGTCTATACATCCTCACGTAGAAGTGAGAAGTTTTCAGCCAGGTAATAGCTCGCAATTAATATGAAGAAATAACTAAAGCAATTAGTAAGTAGTAATTTTAAAACACATTTAAAAATCTGCTCGTACCGATGACAGTTGCGGAATTTTGGGAGACGATTAAACTTTATAAGAGTGTAAACTTTATATTTAATTAGTGAAAACAGTACCAAAATCGGGTAGCTTTGGCGGCCCATTGGATGAGTGGCAAGAGTGCTTGCCTAATGTCTCAGGGGTCCCGGGTTCGATTCCCGGCGGGGTCAAGTTTGGAAATTTTAATGTAATTTTCAAAATTGACTCTGGTCTGGATTTCAAAAGTAGTGGTAGGGCACACTGCGTTTCGCAGTCATTTGGGCAGCCCGCCTGGCGGCAGTAACCACCACCTTACAGAATTCCACCGTGAAATAATAGCATATATGTGCTGTTGTGTTTCGGTGAGTGAGTAAGGGATGCCAGAGCCCCTTTCCTTATCCCTCCTAATCCCTTATACAATCCTACTGTGGTCGGCAGCGCACTTGCAGCAGCTGTGGCGTTGCTTGTTATAGGCGACGGTAGTCACCTACCATCAAGTGGACCGTCAGCCTGTTTGTCGACCTTAACATAAAAAAAAAGAAACAAACGGTGACTTTATTTTAAAATATGTATAGATCTAGATATAAACTAGATGCTCCTAGGCTTTGATGATATATAGCCTATGTCCATCTGGAAATTCTGGCATAATGTACCTTTGAAAGAGTGAAAGAATTTTCCAAATAAGTGCCATGTTACCGGGGATTTCCATTCAAACATATGTCAAAGTGACGTGACATTTCATCAATCAACGACGGTTAAATTATTTGGATATTGTTCATACAAAAATACTAAAATTGCGATTAAAAAAAGGCCGAAAAATTTACGACTTATTCTCATACTTACCAAATATACAAAAAAAAATCATAAAAATCGGTCCAGCCGTTTCGGAGCCGTTCGAAAATTTAATTATTTATTGTAAGAAAAAAATTACATTTTTTTTTATTAAAGATGGGTTTGCTCTTGACCAGCATCTATCCATGTAGGAAGGATGAGGCCGACGATGGAGCGAGCTCATCCAGAAGATGCCTATTCACTCGAACCTTGAAAAGATTGAAAGACAAATACAAAGATAACCCCATATTAATATCAATATTCTTGAAATCTATTTGTGTACTTATTTTAGGAATAACAAAGGATGTTCATTGTTTAGAGATAAACTTCTTTTTATGTGTAAACAAAGGATTAGGCTAAATTTATGTAGTTCCAGCCAAGGAGTTTTAAGGCATTAAATACATTTTTAAAAGTAAGTTTAGAGCGACATGAACAATTAGTTCAGATTATTTATTACAAAAAGCATGTAAATTTTATTTTCAAGTAAAAATAACCGCAGTAACGGGCAACACTGCATTCTGCAACCATAATCTGGTTAGCTCATTGCCCTATCCGTTCTTAATCTCTTATCCTTAATCCTACTGTGGTCACCAGGGCATCTGTAACACCTGAGGCGTTGCTTGTATTATAGGCGGCGGTAGCTACCTACCATCAAGTGGATAGTCAGCCTGTCTCAAGACCTTCACATAAAAAAGTCCGTCTGGCAGCAGTAACCAGTCTCTTACAGAACTCTGTGAAATAACACCACGCATGCACTCGCGTAACTAAAGAATCTCTGAACCATATAACAATTGCCACTGATAGTCTAAGATCCAACCGTAAAATTCTGTTATTTGATCGAAATGTGATTTAAATAAAAGGTTACGCGTGGGGCCATACAACGGCGCAGGGTTGTCTAGCAAAATCTAACTGCAAGGACTTTTACCATGATTATTTTTGACACTTTTTAGGGTTCCGTACGTCCCAATAAAAAAACGGAACCCTTATAGGATGACTCGTGTGTCCGTCTGTCCGACCATTAGCCCAATTTTACGTTGGGATCTTAGACTATAAAAAAAAGCGAAAGTATTCAAACTGACCTGATGGAGTCCCGTGCATGATTTTCTCACAATTATACGCCCACTCCGATATGATCTCTTTCTCGGTCAAACTAAACTCTTCGCCGCTGTGATTGTAATAGGAGTCGTAATGGTGTGCACTCTTCAATTTCAAGAGCTGAATTAGAGCTCCAGTCAAGCAGACCGCAAACGAAGCAGAACTTCCAGTGCCCGCTCCTATAGTCAATTCCGACCCCATCGATATCTCCATAGCTTTAACGGTCAAATTGGTACTGCCGAATATCCCGGAATACACGTAAAGGAAACTCCTCAGAGAATTCTTTTGATTGTTCGGCAAACTGTCGAAATTAGGTCTAATAACGTGAAGGAACTCTTCGACTCTCTTCAAATGGTGCTCGTGGTCTATTTTGTCCGGCAATCTCCAGGAGAATTTTCCGGTAATTCCTGGAGCTAACTTGGGATTGAACAAAGCGTTTACGGTTGGCTCCAAAGGTATAACTTCTTGGAGATCGACGCACGGTAGATGAATGTACACAGCCGGGTCGGAACACTGGTGAATTTCCTGAAATGATTCATCAATTTATTTGACCAGGATAAGAGAAAACATTCATTTCCTCAACCATTTATTTCAGTGCGGCTCACTTGAGCTTTTCTATCGTCTCATATGTTGTTTTATAGTGAAACAGGCAAATTACCCTCTTCACAAAACCATCATTAAAAGATCATTTATGCGTGAATGACATATGGCAGAGCGCATTCACTACCTTACCCTTATATGTATAGGATTTATTATAGACATACCTAGTATATTTTCCTCTCTAAGTTTTTTGTAGTTGCTTTGGTGTTACATAGATTTTAGGCGACAAAAAAATCTACATCATATTTAAATGCTTAATGTTATATTAGAATAACGGTTAAATACGATCTGGATATCGTCGTTGTCAAGTATTCTTTTGAGATATTGAAAAAAAAAAAAACAAAACCATTTTTGTTGAAAATTTTTAATGAAGGTTTATTTTATTTTAAAGTATTTTATTTAAGGATGTTAAACTTATTGACCTTTTAAACATGAAAATTTGATAATTTATTTATTATATTGATAATACTGTAAATTTTGTTGATAAAATATTCTAGCTGCAGCACATAGCATGAGGTCGTATTTCGACAAATAGTACTTAGCAATTTTGTTAAGCACTTAGCAATTTTTTTATACGATAGATAAGACAGTGAACTAACTCAAGGTCAAAATGTTGGAATCTCAAAAAAGTGCAGATTTTGGTTTGACAACGACGTTATTTATTCTTCGTCCATATTGGAAGTTTGTCTTTTTTCGATAGTCGCAGAAATCGCAGAAATGTCTAGCCTATTGCTAGAGTGCCTAAGTGCTTTGACTCAGAGGAGGTCCTTAGTTCAAATAGTGGGTGTTCAAGTAGTGGCAGGGCACACTGCGTTTCGAAGTTATAAATAGTGAAATGAACAGCACTTGTGCTATTGTGTTTTGGTGAGTGAGTAAGGGATGCCAGAGCTAGTTTCCCTATCCCTCCCTAATCCCTTACCCTTACCCATACTAAAGGAAGCAGTACACTTGCTGCACTTTTTTCGTTGCTTGTGTTAATAAGCGACAGTGGCCACATACCATTAAGTGGACGATCTGCTTTCACGACGGCCTTCCCATAAAATGATTCATTTGATTTGATGAGCCCGTTGGATGAGTGATTAGAGTGCTTGCCTTTACGTTCTGTCTCAGAGGTCCGGATTCGATTCCCGACGGGGTCAATTATGGAAATGAACTTTTCAAGCTGGTCTGGATTTGGAAAATAGTGGAAGAGCATACTGCGTTTCAGTCATTTAGACAGTCCGTCTGGCGGCAGTAACCACACCCTTACATAAGACCATCGTGAAATAACTGCACATGTGCTGTTATGTTTCTGTGAGTGAGTAAAGGATGCCAGAGCCCATTACTCTGTCCCTTATCCTTAATCCAACTATGGCTGCAGCGCACTCGCAGCACCTGTGGCGTTGCTTGTGTTATAGGCGACGGTACTAACTTACCATCAAGTAGACCGTCAGTCTGTCAGTCGACCTTAACAAAAAAAAGCAAATAATGATATTAAAGATTTTTGAATTTCCTTCAACTTCTGTAGTGAGGAGACCTTGCTTCTTGTTAAATTTTATAAAATTACTAGCGGCCTGCCCCCGGCTTCGCCCGTGGTGCAATTTTTATATACTAAAACATTCCCCTATTAACGCTCTTTCCATTAGTGAAAACCGAATTAAAATCGATCTACCCGTTCACGCGTGATGCTGTGACCAAGGGAAATGGGGATTCATTTTTATATTATAGAGAAAATAGATTTTAAATTCTTATATATGTAATTGTAAAATTCTTTATAAAATATTGGCTCTCTTTAGAGCTGGTCATGTTGAGATTAGGTCATTTATGATCTAATCTATGATAATAACTCAACGAGAGGTATTTTATGATAGTAACTCGCGTTTTGGAGAGTGAGTTTGCCAATGTCAACATCAACTTGTGACAAAATTGTGCGTATATTTCGATGTGCGTTGGGTTATACTCGTAAGAAGCTTGATATTATCATATAATAAAATCGTTGTTTGTCTGTGCGTTTACACAAGCTAATTTCAGAAACAGCTTAACCGATTTGAATGCGGTTTTCACTGATGTATTATAGCAAATTTCCCGTAACATCAATGACTATGTAACGTTTAGTGTTTGTTTCATTCCAATAGGTTTACAAGCAAAAAAGTTACACGCTATCCCGAAAACGACGCGTACAAAGTCTCGGCAACAGCTAGTTATTTTCACTAAACTTGCATTATTAATGAAATCTCTAAAGAGATTCAGAATAGGAATGCTATTCTTTCATGCAAAAACTGCAGTAATACAATTTATACAACAGAACTATAATTTAAAAACGATACGCGGACGAAATCGCGAGCAGAAGCCAGTACAAGTCTTGATTGAAGATAAATAAGCTGAAAACAGCAAACTGATAATACACCTGGAAAACCTTGAACGATTAATAGACACATACCAGGCGGTCCCATAATGACTTGGCCTTATATATTTCTAAACATTTTCAAACGCTACTGAGTATGAACGCGACAGCCAATCAAAGAAGGCGTTTAGATAGTTTTTTGAAAATGTCGAAAATCTAGTACCGGAGTGTGATTAAATTCCTTTATAAGGAAGGTTATTCCCCCCGCTATAATCAAACAGCGCTTGGATGGCGTGTATGACGAGTCTTCCCCTTCCTATAGCACCGTAAAGAACTGGGTTAGGGAATTTCGTCTTGGACGACAAACGGTTGAAGACGCTGGTCATGAAGGTCGGCCGGTGGAGGTGCTTATCCCGGAAACAATCGCCATTATCGAGGAGGAGATGTTGAGTGTCAACTGTAGTAGTACTGTAGTAGTAGAAATGTCAAAGTGAGAGATATCGTAACGCTTTTTAGTTAACGTTTGTATTACTGTTTTACTCCTCTTAAAATTTCCATACCTGGGGCCTTGCATGAACATCGATTCTTAAGGAGTAAACTCAAAAAATACTATAGGAACTTTTTGTGATGTGAAATAATACCTACACTAGTGCACATCCCCACGCCATTGATTCCAATGGTAGGGGACACTTGCAAACCGAAATCGATCAAATATCATTAATTTGTATAATATCATGCGGATCCCCGAAAAATTCTCTTGAGTTTTTCTAAAGCCACTATAGATTAAAGTACATTATGTAAAATATTTAACCGAATTAGAAAAACATGCTACAGGTTTTTTTAAAGTAAATAATTAGGGCACACGTTCAAACTCAAGCAAACATAAGCCACAAGGCCGCCAGTAAGTGCTAAAGTACACTTCAAAGAAACATTGATTTTTTTTTTCAATTAAAAGCTTTACGCACTTGAAACAAGGTTATAATTCAAATGTCTTATCAGTCGGAAAAGCGATAACGAAAAAATGCACGTAAGAAATTTTAGACTTAGATTTCACTTCTGATTTGAATTTAAATAAACTTCACTTTCTTAAACATCTCGTAACTATCTTTCAACCTTTAAAAATGAAATGATAAGATTGGTGATAGTCACACTAAAACGCCAAGGAGTAGCGTTTAGTAAGTTTTCTTATAATAATGAACAAAAACAAACTACAGTCGAATAAGATAGTATTGATTGATGTTTAAAAATTACTCTTTTCTTACGATACTCTTTTCTTTTTTCTGCAAATAATATTACACAAATCCCCGTTTCTTCCATTAGTGAAAACCTTATCAAAACCCTTGAGTGGTTTAGAATTTACAGAAGAATCAGACATAAGCGGACAGATACAATACAATTATAATAAAATCGTTAAAGATTTTAAAAAAAATCTGGACACGTTGTACTTATGTTACGGAGTTCAAAAATATTGTTTTTAGAATTTTTGTCTGTTTTTTTATGCGTTTGTGCACGCCTCAGAAACGGCTTAACAGATTTGAATGCGGTTTTCACTGATGTGTTGTAGCAAGCTTCCCGTAACATTTACTGTTTGTTTCATTCCAATCGGTTCATGAACGAAAATGTTACGCGTAATACCGAATATCAAGCGTACGAAGTTGCGGGTTCAGCTAGTTTTGTAATATGTATATACATAGAAGATAGAGATTTAAAAAACTTAAAACTTCTTCCACCAGTATTATACATATTCATTGTATTTAAGACGATTTAAATAAACATCACTATAATATATAGGTGTCGGAAATGCTTTTTTAAACAATAATAAGACTATTTTATTAAAATTATACGCATTTTTTTTTAATTTAACTGTGAATAGATTAATTAATTATTAGTCAATAATTAATTTGATATTGAATAAGCTATAAACAAATTATTCATTAATTATGTATGCAAGTAAAGAAATAAAAATTTTTTTAGCACTCATTACAGGCAGATGTAACTTGACTAAGTACCTACCCTTCTAACTTTCAGATAAGGAAAACAGTCAGTTCTTTCATATCTGTTAGAAACATTTTACATAGGGCTTAAAGAAAAAGCCTCAAAAGTTTTAAAGAACAAATTAAAAAAAACTAATTTACCTTGATAACTATGGAGCTCCTCAGGCCGAGACTGACAGCGATCGCCGTTTTCCCATAGACAACAGAATGCTCTCCGTGCAATATCACCTTCCCCGGCGCGGACACGCTCACCGTATACAAATCCATTGTTTTTTTTTTTCTATTTTTTTTTTCTTCACTCGCAATTAAATTAAGGACAATAAAAAAACTACATTCAAATTGTTACTTCATTATAATTCAACATTACATTTGTGATTGCTTCCACTGTTCTACGGTGAGGGTTTTCTGGGTGAAAGCATGTATACTCTTCAGTTCCTCTTGAAGCACTGAATTGACCAATCTGCAAAGATGCGTTTATATATTACGATCGTACGCAAACATCTATTATGACGTTAGTGGGATGAGCATTTTTTTTTTAAATATTCTTTTTAACAATAAGCAGATAAGACATCGAGGTTTTCGAATCTCTTTAGACACCTATTCTTTGTCGTCAATTGTCTCGCAAATTTTTGAACTGTGACCCTAATTTGAAGAGTTAGGAGGAAGTTTAAAAGTCACGCCTTTGTAAATATAAATTTTCTTAAAAAAATTCAATACATTCCTTCGAGGAAACAGATACTACTTTTATAACAGTGAAAATAATTCCGCCTGTCTACGATATCACTGCTAAAACAATTTGATACTTAGGCATTTGAAGCTCTCCCATTATTGATATAAGTTTTTTTCTAATATAAAATACGGCAGACAGGCTTTATTATTTTGTGTAATATTTAAAAAAAATCACTAAATTATAAATGGAAATAAAAAAATTGTCGCTTAAAAAAAGAAATAAAATACACTTTGCACACGTGCAAAGTCAGGGCGGTTCACTTAGTTTAGACATCAACAGAAAAAGCTCTGAGTAAAGATTTTGATGAGAGCAATTTCGACTGGCTGTATTTTATTTTAAACCGCCTGTTCTGTTTGATATTGTGGCTTGGTAAATTTTTTTATATACATATGTATAGGTCACGAAAGTTCAGTTATTTTTAATATTTGTAGGATGAGACAATGGTCTTTGATCCTAGTGAAGATACTCAACATACAGTTTTTTTTAAAAAAAAATTTTTTAATATTAGGTAAAGAAGGGTTTGCTAATGGCCAGCATCTATCCACGTAGGAAAGATGAGGCCGACGATGGAGCGAGCTCACCCAGAAGATGCCTATTCACTCGAGCCTTGAAAAAAATTTGGGTTGTATGAGCTCGGAAATACAGACGCCGGCGGGGAGTTCCAAGCCTTAGCAGTGCGCATTATAAAGGATGTTTTAAAGCGCTTGGTCCAAATTCGAGGGACTTCAACAAGGTACCAGCCGTACGTCTGCATGTCCGATAGAAGAAAAGGGAAGGCGGTATGATCTCATGCTGTTACAAGAACCCGTTATAATACATTATTGCTGCTACATTACATATCTACATCCATACTAATATTATAAATGTGAATATAAGTCTGTCTGTCTGTCTGTTCCCTTTTCACGCCTAAACCGCTGAACCGATCATCACGAATTTTTGCATACACATCGTCAGGGATGCAGGATAGGACATAGTACTGTTCCCGAGGGATCATCTAACGCCTGGCAAAGTTATAACTACAATGTTAGGCGTTACATTGATTTTTTCATTTTTCAACGCGGGCGAAGACGCCGGCACCAGTATTTTTTAAAATTAAGTCTCTCTCTCCGCCTCTGTCTGTTTCTAAACCCCAACAGATTTTGATACGGTTTTCAATTATGGAAAGAATGATAAAATTGCATCCGCGCGAACCCAGGAGCGAGTCGCTAGTAAACTTTATATGTAAAACATGGTGTATATCATTAGTTCAACAACTCTCAGTCGTTATTTGACACAACACCAATGCGGACAATTCGTCTTTTTTTCGATTGTAAACAAACGTCAAATTGAGAAAACTAATGTGACTTATAATTAGAACTAGACTTAAACCACCTAATAATTTTTACCCTCAAAGACCAACAAAAGTAAGAAAAAAGATGATACGCGCTATGATACGACGCAACGGGTGGGATCAATGGCCCAGGGCGGCCGCCCCCCGAGAAACGAACGAAACCGCAGGTAGTATAAAGTTACATAGCTAATTTGTATGTAGTATAATATTATACAGTTTTATATTGATTTAGTTCGAAGATGAGCAGCAATTTATGACGCTGACTGTACCGTGTCTTAATCTATATCTATAACTGTTTGTCTGTACGTTTGCGCACGCTAATCTCAGAAACGGCTTAACCGATTTGATTGCGGTTTTCACTGATGTATTGTAGCAAGCTTCCCATAACATTTAGTGTTTGTTTCATTCCCAACGGTTTACAAACAAAAAAGTTACGCGCTATATCAAAATACTACCACGCGTACGAAGTTGCGGGCTCAGCTAGTATCTCAATAAATTTTATTCCCTACTTCAGACACTATTAGTAGGGCCATTCCATGAATGCATTTTCGAAATTTCTTTATGTCCATTGTCATAGGTAAATTCATTTCTGATTAAACGAGAAAATGTATAGAGATTTACACCTGTCAAAAAAGACATATAATGGCGGCATAGTATAGGAAAATAAATATGCCAAAAATAACTATCGAGCAACGGCCGCCTGCACACATTTCTTATCATTCAAGTCAATCAAGCGAATAAAATAAAAGAAAACTAAGTTTTATTTCATTTTATTTGCAACCTACTTAAACAAATCTCATATGATTTTTTTTAATGTAAAGTTAAAGCAGCCAGGCTTATTTATGGTTTCCACTTTTACGGCGGGTGGCCATCTATCATCTATGAATTAACACAAGCAGTGGCTTAAGGGTGAGCTGCCAGAGCCCTTCCCATATCCCTCCTTACTCAGTAAACGAAACACAATAGCATACTTTTTATGTTTAGGAAGACAAACAGGCTGACGATCCACTCGATGCTAGATGGCTACTGTCGTCTATAACACGAGCAACGTCACAGGCGTTGTGAGAGCGCTGCACACCATAGTAGGATTAGGGATAAGGAAGACACAGGATAATGATGGGGGTTCAGGCATCCCTTACACACTCACCGAAACACAATAGCACATACGCTGTTAATTCACGGTGATCTTCTGTAAGGGGATGTTTACTGCTGCCAGACGGGCTGCCCAAATGATTGCAAAACGCAGTATGACCTGCCACTAATTTCCAAACCCAGACCAGAGCCAAAGTATATGGATTGGTTTCTTGACCGTGGGCCTTCTGCGAGGGATTTGTTGATGACTGTAGAACGCAGTATGGCCCCTGCTACTTGCTTTACTAATATTCGTCATCATCTCACCCGTAGGGCGTCCACTGCTGGACAAAGGCCTCCCCTTAATTCTCCAAAAGGATCGATCAGAAGCAGCCTGGATCCTCCGTCGACCCGCGGCCTTATCAGGTCGTCTATCCATTGCACCTTGTGGGTGGACACTGGACGTCCTACGCTGCGCTTGCCGGTCCGTGGCCTCCACTCGAGAACCTCCGTACTAATATTATAAAAGGGATAATGTGTTTAAACTACCATATTTCATTAAGACAATCTGAAAAGAGCAAAGTGTAACTAGCTGTCGTTTTACGTAGTTACGAACTTGATATCATTAGGTTTATTGTATTTCACAAATATGTATGAGTTGATGAAATAAAGAGAGGTCCGTCACCAGATCTAAAATCACTGGAGTTTTTCCGTGACAGTTCCACCTGTGGTTTTAGCATCATTTAGTGCGAGTACACGCGCAATTTTACAATTACCGACCTGCAAATACAGTGCCTTTTTCGTACCTATCACAATTTCTAGGTGTCCGTCGTCACCGTGGTACTGATGTTTCAAAGTACGGACCAATAAATCAAATGAAACGGTTAACAACACTGCCTTAAAAGCAAGCCTATCATAATCGTTCAGAAAGTTATTCGTTGAATTTCGAAATATTTACCAAACATTATGAAGAAAATAATGATAAAAAAGTTAAAACAAAACAATTTTATAATTAATTATTAAACAACATGGTTATTAAAAAAAGTGATTAATTTTTTATCGATCTCTTGGGGACGAAGTTGAAAATCCGGCGGCGACGCTACAAGAAAACTTCTGACTAACTAATCTCTAAGTTAAATTACATTACGGTAGCAACAAAATATGTATAACGCCCCTCGGAAACAGTACTCGTACATATTCTCTTTCCTCGTAATGAAAGGTACACTCTAAGTCCTTTTCTTATCAATGACAACGTGTATGAAAACATTTATAGCATCAGTTGAGTAGTGAAGCGACCCCTTACGCATTTATAATATTACTAGTTATTATTACGAAAAAGGTAAAATCTCTCGTAATATGTAAAATATGTATTTGAATCTTATCATAACATGTAAATGAATTCGAAAATTCTATTGTACGTATGCTTGAATATTTTTACCACGCCATTGTTATTACATTTCTACAAAATAGTGACGTCATGGCGTCTCTATTATGTTTGTTATAACATTTATCCTATTATAACAAGTATCCTTTGTTATAACAAGTATCCTATATGTTAATCCAGGTAATAAACTATATGTGTGCCAAATCTCATCTGAATCCGTTCAGTAGTTTTTACGTGAAAGAGTAACACACATCCATCAACCTCAGAAATTTTCGCATTAAGTATACTCATCCACCAGTTTTTTATAGAACCCCTTAAGTAGACATTAAAATGGACGACAGCGTATAGTATGGTACGAACAACATACCTATGTCTCGCTAGCAATGGCTTCCCTTGGAATTTGTCCGATACAATGAGGACTGTGAACTTGGCTCCGCACCCGTCACTTTCATCTGTCACTTCCTGGGAACAAAAGAAATATGGATACATTTAATATGCTCACTTTTGAATGTCTTCCAATTCTATGTAGTGGCTCGAGCGAAATTATCCAGATGATAAAATGTGAAAAGGTTCCTCAATAAGCTCTCGAAGGCCACGTGTTGTGCCAAAAAATGTACTCTGACAGACACATGGAAGTAAAAATTGGGAATACTTTTTACACAATCTACCATTATACGCAGATGGAAGCAAAAAGAAATATACATACGTTCTTACATTCTAACATCTTACATTATAGATAAATGGGCAACATAAAACTATAATGACTAATTACTTATCCCCGTAACTACAAATTCAAATATCGACACGTGTAATAATAGAGAGAGTGGATAATTTGTATTCAAATTTTTCCACAAAAACTCTGTCCGTATTATTAACGTATCGCGTGTATGCTGGACAGTGTCCGCTGAGCGACTGAAAGATACTGAGTTCATTGGACTCAGTATATAAGATCCATCCATTCAGCTCGAAACCCAGCTGAAGACTGGCCTTCGTCTAGCCCATATCTGAACCCCTTAGACTACAAATTATGGTCAATTTTAGAGGACATGGCCTGCTCTAAACGACACGCCGACATTTACTACCAACCTATAATCGAGAGCTATGCTCGGGGTTACAATGCGAGATCGAATGAGGAATGAGGAGATTCATAGACGAACGAGTTATCGACATAACCCGGCGGATTAGTAAGTTGAAGTGGCAGTGGGCAGGACATATAGTATGGAAAACCGACGGTCGCTGGGGCCGGAAGGTTCTTGATTAGAGGCCACGGACCGGCAACCGGAGCGTAGAACGTCCAACCACAAGGTGGACTGACCACCAGAGGCTCTAGTATGAGTTTACGATACTACACCAATACCACACTCGCTAGCGAGAACGTAAAACTTTTGTATGGGAAATGGTGAACTGTCAATGTCAAATTATCAATTTTCCATATAAATGTTTTACGCTCTCGCTAGCGAGTGTAGTATCGTAAACTCATGCTAGAGCCACTGATAAGGCTCGCGGGTCGACGGTAGATCCAGGATGCTTCTGATCGGTCCTTTTGGAAAATTAGGGGGGAGGCCTTTGTCCAGGCCTCCCCCTGGACAAAGGCTGAGGCTGACTCTTTTGTACTATTACCTACCTCTTGTTTACCTGCTCAATTTCTATAACATATTACCTATGTAGGTATGTGTGGATACGCATTTTGAATATGTGTTAATTTAAAAAAAAACCTACAGCCATTTAATATAGTATATTATGTCCTATTACAATACTTTCTTTATATCAGTTACGTTGCGTTATGTCAGTGGATTCATTGTCCAGACTGGACACGTTCAGAATACGCCACCTATATCAGCTCAAGACATAATTAACCTACTTTCAACACTGCCTTAAACGCTGAGCAATAAAACTTACAATCGTGTGGCACAATATTCGCAAATGGAGCAGCAGTCGTCTTGGTGGCCCAAAAATATTATGATGATAGATTGTCCATGTCATTCGTCAATTGGAAACGTTTGGGCGAATTTGCACATTGTTTTATTTAAGAGGCCAATACGCACGCAGATTCAAAATTTTTTATTGATCACTGTGTGAAGTCATCTAGTTAAAAAATCTCTAATCTCTCTCAGGACACCAAAGAAAAAAGTATTTTGGCAATCCAGTGTCAAAAATAAGATTTCTATTTTTTTAAATTAAAAAAGTTTACATGATTTTTTTTTATAATACTTTATTTTTACAAATTTTTTAGTAAATGAATAGGAATACAATTTCTAAAAACAATAAGCCATTCGATAAAATGCATTCGCTCAAAATTACAAACAAGACTGACGGCGAAAAGAAAACGATGGCATATAGAACACAGAAATGTAGCATGTGCAGAAAAGTATGTAAGTTTACAGTACAGACTTCAAATTTGGATTGTCTAGGCCATTTAGTGAAGTTACCACCTTTGAGCTATTAATTAATCCTAACCGATACACGGGACAGACTATGCGTACTTAACCCATTTTAAAAAAAAAAGTACTTATCCCTTCATTAATTATATTAATAGTGTTCGCCTACTGCTCGGAATTTGACCATGGTGCAAAAAAAAAATACTTTTTTGATTAAAGTTTACCCTAATAATAAGTTTCATTGCAACGGAGCATAATATGTATTAGTGGCAAATGGGATATTATTAAAAAAATAATATTTTCCTGGAAACTCAAACCAAGCTCGTCAATAGCTAAGCTACGAAACAAAAAGAAAATCGGCTCATACACAAACTTGAAAAAGGAGTCCAAAGCTGTCGTTTTAAGTATTATATTTATTACATTATTTAGTCGTAAATAATGTTATCTTTTCGAAATAAAATGTTAAAGTAATATCACTTGGAGGAAATAAAATGTTAAAATAATATTGATTTCAGAAGAACATTTGAAGAAGACTTTTTATGGAAAATTGTAATATTATTAAGTAATCCAGTATACTTTAAATTATTACAGAAATATTTGAATGAAAAAGAACGAAGTAAGTTTATAAGTGCGAGTTGAACGTGGGTAGTAATTTTGACAAGTTCTAACAACTCGGTAAGCGTCTTATTGGAGTATATTATTATCTTGGTTTTGGTCAGCAAAGATAAGAACCCCGATTTTATTTTTGTCTTTTTTTTTCATGTTATGTCGACAGACAGGCTGACGGTCCACTTGATGGTAGGTGGCTACCGTCGCCTATAACACAAGCAACGCTACAGGTGCTGCAAGTGCGCTGCCGACTACAGTAGGATTAAGGATAAGGGACTAGGAGGGGATAAGGAAATGGGCTCTGGCATCCCTTACTCACTCACCGAAACACAACAGAACGTATATGTTGTTATTTCACGGTGGTCTTCCGTAAGGGGGTGGTCACTGCCGCCAGGCGGGCTGCCCAAATGACTGCGAAACGCAGTGTGCCCTACCACTACTTTTCAAATCCAGACCAGTCAATTTTGAAAATTACACTAAAATTTCCAAACTTGACCCCGCCGGGAATCGAACCCGGGGCCCCTGAGACGTTAGGCAAGCATCCTTGCCACTCATCCAACGGGCCGTCTCTAAATGACCAACTAAAGCGGCTCTATCTGACACAATCATTTTCCTTTTAGCGATAAATTATTAGTTTGTGGTATCGGACTCCTTAAAAATTTTAATAAAATTCACGCCAAAATTGGGCAAGTTTATTAAGAAGCATCAAGGTTAGCAGTTTCTTGAGTTGAATATTTGGGCCGTGCGACCGATGTGCATCCCCGTTCGCCTTGATTCGCGCCCGCTTTATGAAGAAATCACTTAATCACCTATTTATTTAGATTCGTGCGTTTTCACAACGAAAAGCTTGTGCATTCGATATTCCAAGTTATCAGACATGTTGGACGGCATCTACGTAAAAGAAAGGGCCCAATAAATTTTATCCAGGACCTCCACCATGAGTTATAATGACCGCACTCGCTAGCGAGAGCGTAAAATATTTATATGGAAAATTCTCAATTTGACTTTGACAGTTGACAGTTTTTCATATAAATGTTTTACGCTCTCGCTAGAAAGCCACTGTTCTATTCAATACTTCAAAAACCTTTGAACACACACACAGACACACACACACACACACAACTATGGCACTCGCATCAAGCCTCATAAGAAGAAAAGTATAGCAAAAGTTAGATAAAATTTATAGACAGAAATATTCGCCTAAATCATTTTCTCCCACGATTATAATTTCAAAATTAATCCTTACATATTATTAAACAAAGTCTCCCGCCGCGTCTGTCCGTATGTAATCTCAAAAAACTACTGAACGGATTTTCATGTGGTTTTCATCTATCAACAGAGTGATTCCTGAAGAATCTATAGGTGTATACACCGTTAAGCTTTTATCCTTAGGTTCCCGAGGGTTTTCAAATTGGAGCATATTATGCACAGGTTGCTCTACCCAAAATTCGATAGATGTAGCCGCTTCACCTAATTCTATTGTAGTATAATAGATGGCGCCATCACTAGATAAATTACAATTTAAGAGGGCGGCGAAACGATAAACTTTAAAACTCACTCAGCTAGTCTTTAAATTGATAACAAGTCTCTAATCTCGGGGAATACCCGGTCAAAGACAAAAATTCGTTCTTAACCATCAATAAACAATCGGGTACATAGTATTCTTTGGCACCATAATGCAAGACCCTAAGCTGTTAAACAGTGATGTTTGACTAACTTACAACAGTGTTTCAAAGCCTTTTTTTAAGAACCCATTAGTTAACATAATTGCTACAGTACGTACAGTTGCGTACAGTACAGTGTCAGTGAAAATTAATATAGTTTCATACATTCTCAAGACGCCATTCGAACTTGTCATTGTCAGTGACACTCAGTGCCGTCAGTGACTGAACATTAATAGAACTAGTTTGTTTATATCCTGTAATTTATGAACTTTCGCATAAAGTATTATAGTTTGTATATAGTGAGTCCTCTA
Organism: Bembecia ichneumoniformis; assembly: GCA_910589475.2. Taxonomy (NCBI): domain Eukaryota; kingdom Metazoa; phylum Arthropoda; class Insecta; order Lepidoptera; family Sesiidae; genus Bembecia; species Bembecia ichneumoniformis. The sequence goes on along the minus strand of OU342540.1, from coordinate 2,192,499 downwards.
CCAAACTAGCACTGTTTAACTCAATGATACGAAGCAGACTTGAATACTGTTCTGTTGCATGGAGTCCATTATTATCAAATACATAAGAATAGGATAGAGTGCAGAAAATTTCTTTACGACACTTAGCATACAAGGACAAGATGTTTATCCTAAAATTATATAAAACATTGTCACTGTCCAATCGCAGGGACTATATTGATCTCTCTTTCTTGAAAAATATTATGGATGGAGGGATCGATTGCCCAAATCTGCTGAGCAGGGTACGATTGGCGGTACCGAAGCGTAATTCTAGGTCGCATATTAAGAACAGGCTAACGTTCAGGCCTAGAATCGCCAAAACTAACTTGGGCGAAGCCGCTCCCTTGCGCAGAATAGTCGTCACTTACAATAATTTAATTAGGGGAATTGTCATAGACATCTTTCAGTATTCCTCCGAATGTTTTAAAAGGGTGTAAAAAAATTCTATTATCGCGTACTGCATAATAGTTTGTCGTTTTTTGAGTTTTTGTTTATTATGTTTTTATTTGTTCTTTTATTATTGGCTTATTTTTATTTTCATCTTAATGCATGCCAGTTAGCCTATAAGTGGAGTATATGATATTATATAAATGTGTTTACGTATTAAGGATGGTTATATACTGCGTTGGCTTCCTAATAAAATAAATAAAATAAATAAATAAATATAATAGTAATATATATAGTGAGTAAAGGATGCCAGAGCCCATTTCCCTATCCCCTCCTAATCCCTTATCCTTAGTCCTACTGTAATCGGAAGCGCATTTGCAGCAGCTTTTGTTTTGTTTGTGTTATAGGCGACGGTAGTCACCTACCATCAAGTGGTAATAATTTTGCCTTGGTAAAAAAAAAACACTGTATGTTGGTATTCTAAGTTTACTGGTAATGCGTTAAATTAAAAGAAATGTGACAGGAACAAAAATATTGCTTTTTAGTTTCCGATACCTTTCTACTTCAAAAATCCTTAGAAATAATAAAATTTACGATTCTACCATCTCTGTATACTGACGAACTTGAATTTTTTAGTTTTAAATTTAAAAAAGAAACTGGTTTCCAGGACAATTCATCGTCATTTGCATAAGTTAGCTTTCATTAGTGTCACAAGTTATTTAATAAAATCCCAAAATTAAATTATATTTTTATATCACGCAGGCACATTATCTTACATAACCTCTAATATTAGAGGTACGTTGTAATTGAGAAACAAAAAAATGCAACTAAGGTCACAATTTAGAGGACGCATGCAATATTGAATTGATTTAATTGATCAATTATTATTAAAAATATAAGTAATATTGCACTTGTAATGGCTACTCAATATTGTTTAAAACTTTAATACAAACAAACCTTTGTTTTTTTGCCATTAATAGAGAAAACAGATAAACAATAGGTTTACGTTTAAATATATTACATATTAAAAAAAAAACAAAACAAACCTCATCACAGAATCCATAAGAGAAAAAAAACCAACAATCTATATTAAGTAGTCTGTTCAACAAACGAAACAATTTAAAAATCGAACGCTTCGCGAATTCAAATTTTAAAAATCGTCCTGGCAGTGTACGAAACGGTTGCACTGACCGCCCGCCGCGTGCCCGCCAACTGATTTCCCACTCTCGTCGACGCAATAGTGTTGTATTCATGTTTCTCGCATTATGATTGCTTCAAGAAACTTCAAGCTTATAACCCAGTCAATCAAACAAAATGATCGAAAATGGCGACGCTGCTATTGGCCATTTTAACTTGCAGTTTTTTTTTATCGACGTAATGTATAATATTTAAAAATTCATTCTCTAAATAGCTGAGCCCGCAACTTCGTACGCGTGGTATTCGATATAACGCGTAACTTTTTTATTTGTTAACCGATTGGAATGAAACAAGGACTAAATGTTACAGGAAGTTTGCTACAATATATCAGTGAAACCTGCAGGCAAGTTCGAAGAGGCTCCGAAGATTCGCTTTCGAATCGCTGTATCGCACAAATCGCTGTCCATCTCCCCGCCGCCGCTGGCTCTCTTATTTATATTTGGCGCTAAACGTCTCGATCTATTTCGAATTTACTAGAAATATAAACAAAACTGTAAACACGGAATTTTTTCTATTCCGTGATTGTAAACAAGTCCATTGAAAGTTCGGGAATGCTATTTCTTTTGAATGTGAACTTTATGTTGTAAACATAAGGACCTATTTCCTTTGACACTAGCCGGGAAGTGGCGTGACTACTATCGATAGGGTGAGACCTTCGAGACTTTCGGCCGGCGCGAACGCTTTTACCAGAACGTTCCATGGTTAGTCGTAACCATGGAACGTTCTGGTAAAAGCGTTCCATGATTACGACTAACTGTTGATATGGTCTGGTCAATGATATCTATACATATTGTATAGATATAATTGATCCTCTTTCTAAACTTAGTAATTTCGGCTGTGAGTTAATACATCAATCAGTCAGTGACAATCGATTTTCTAAGAAAATGTAGCTAAATTTTTAAAGCTTTCTCTCTAATTGTGCAGTTACAATATAAAACGATAACCTGGAAATATTCAAAACAGATATATTTAAAAAACTAAGTTAAACGCTAACAATAACAGACAAATTATTTAATAATTTGGAGTTCATCGCGTTCCGATGTTCGAACTAGCCATTGCGTCATAGAAACTACGTCATTTAATGGCACGCGATGTGTAATGGGTGCGAGCAACATTGTTTAAAAAGTCTTTTATGTAAATCAAATATCTTATTATGTATACTGAACAATGCATGAGAAGTATGTTAAAACAATCATAACTACAAAGAGTGAATACAAATTAGTTAAAATATGCTAATTCTAAAATATATAAAACAGCTATAACATAACTGAACTGAACTCTATAATACAGCTGATAAATAGGAACGACTAATCACGCGGACTTTGATATCTACTAACAAAAAAAATTCAAAGACATAGCAAAAAACCATAAGAACCCTTAAATGGAGATGGGCGGGCCACAAGATCAGAGAACAATTAACTAAATGGACGAAAATCATAACAAAGTGGTATACCAGGGACCAAAAAAAAAAAAAAACAAGGGAAGACAAAATATGAGATGGGACGATGAACTGAAACAGACGCCAGGAAAGTCATGGATAAAAGTGGCAAGAAACAGAGAAAAGTGGAAAGCTGTTCGAGGAGGCCTTTGTCGAAAGACAAATTGTTAATAAAAAATAAAAATAAAAAGGAAGACAAGATTTCTACGTTACTGCGAAGAGAAATGTAAAATAGATAAGAAATTAGATAAGATATAAATAAATATATTTTTAAGCTTCAAATATTGTTAACAGTAATAAAGGCTTTATTAGCGAACAATTTCAACCAGCTCAAATGCAGACAGATACAGATTTTTTTATAACCCCATGTAAAGCTGCAATCTGTCACAAGACATTTGGCGACAGTACCGGCGACATGAGTCAGGATCATCCAGCGATGTTTTCCGATTTAAGCTAAATTACAGAAGTAAGTATTATTGAATATTTAAAAAATTCTGAGTAGTCTACGATTCAAAAAAGGATTGCGTCATAAGATCTTTAGCGTCACTATTTGGATGGTTGAGGATCCTATCCTTATATATTTTGATCGTCTCTATTACTTCTTTCTTGACTGTTGGTACATTCAAAAGTCATTGTGAAGAGTGTCATTGGTAACTAACCAAGGAGCGTCAGTTATGACTCGTAGTATTTTAGATTGAAATCTTTGAAATCATAACTGAACACCATAAGTACAGATAGGCTTGATGACTATCTATTTTTATTTTGTTGTCAAGACTCATTTGTGATATGTTTCCGAGCATCATTTGTGACATGTTCCGAAATTGTGTTCCCAATTGTTTCCTTTTAGAGAATATTTTGTTTTGCCAGGTGAGATGCCTGTCCAGATGGATTCCGAGGTACTTGACTTGTTATACTGTGGGATCTGCATGCTATTTAGGGTTACGGATGCACAAGTCTCACGATGGATACTTAGGAACTTAAATGCAGATGTAGACGCACCAGCGGGAGCTTTTAGTCTATTTGTTTTTCTTTCTGTCAAAATGAGTGAATCTATTGAAGAAATTCGATACATTTAAAAATTTATTACAAAAAAGGAAAAAATAGAACGCAAGCCGCGAAAAAAATTTGTGACGTTTATGGACCTAATGCAGTGTCAGTAAAAGTAGCACAAAGTTTGTTACAACTTTTTCAATCCAGGAATTTTGATGTCAAAGATGTACCTTGTTCTGGTCGCCTTGTTACGGATAAAATGGACGCCATTTTTGAAAAAAGTGGAGCTAGATCGGCATATCAATAGTTACGACATAGCTGAAGAATTGGGAATTGACCACAAAACAGTTTTCTCCCATTTGGACCACACACATCTTTAGCCACTCAGTAAAAATTAAGAGAGTTTGCTGGGAGATGTTAATGCATCCGCCACACAGCCCTGACCTTGCACCTTCAGATTTTGACTTGTTTCGGTCTCTTCAGAATTCTTTAGGCAGTGTCAGGTTAACATCAAGAGAGGACTGCCAAAACTACTTGTCGCGTTTTTTTGATCAGAGTTCCCAAAATTTCTAAAACAAAGAGATCATGTCAAACCTACAACATGGTAAAAATTCATCGAACAAAATGGCACATAAATACAACTGTAATTTAATGTAAATAAACTTTGAATTATTTTTTCTCGAGTTTTCATATAAAACGCGAAGAAACTACCTATTAAGAAATTTACTATTACTAATCCACAATATACTAATCCTACTTCCTGCTAATACAAATAAATGGATACTCTTTAACGCAAAAACTACTGTACAGATTCTGAAGAAACTTTACAGTAAAATCCGTTTACACATCAGAATAACACATCCTAATCTATACTGACACAATAAGAGTTTGTTTGTTTGTTTGCTACGCTTTCACGCTTTGACCAATCGATCGTCATGAAATTTTGAATACACGTTGTCAGAGGGATACAGAAATGGACATAGAGTATATTTCATTCAGAAAAAAATACTTTTCCTGAGGGACGCCGGCGACGTTGCGGGAAAATGTTAGTATGCTATAATTTATAAAATTACGCACAAAATGTCACAGGAAAAGAGAAAACGTATTATTAATAATAGTAATTTTAGAATATATTATTAATAATAGTAATTTTTGAGAGGTGTCACTGTCAATTAGAGTTAAGAATTCGAATCGAAAGAGGAGTGCCAGTGGCTCTAGCATGAGTTTACGATACTACACTCGCTAGCGAGAGCGTAAAACATTTATATGGAAAATTGACAATTTGACATTGACACTTCACGATTTTCCATACAAAAGTTTTACGTTCTCGCTAGCGAGTGTAGTATCGTAAACTCATACTAGAGCCTCAGTTACTCGATTATCGATTTAAACTACGGCCAACATTACTCGTAACCTCAAGACAACTAGATGATCACTTTTGTAATATTCGCGGGTGTTTTATTGCACATGTTTCTTTTTTTAATTCTTTTATACTTCCTTATCGCAAATTATTTATATGACTCACCGTTTTAAATAAATTCTTTGTTCGCGACATTTATTCAAATGCGTCGGTTTTCGTTAGATAAACAAAAATTTTGTTCCTTATTGGGAAATTATTTATAAACAGTGCTTCACTTCCCTTTGTGACGAAAAAATAATTTTGTGTATGGAGGATATATTTTTTCTATTTTTTTTAATGGTTAGAGTGCTTGCCTTAACGCTCTCTTCTAGGGTTCTCGGTACAATTCCCGGCGGGCTTTTCGAATTTGGCCCTGGTCTGGATATGGAAATTAGTGGCTACTAAATAGCGCACTACTAAATATAGAAAATAATTGACAGGAAACCGTTGGCAAACCCAGTAACACTATATCCTTAATCATAGTTGCATGAAAATGAAATCGTTCCAATAATTCTAATACCATACAATACATGACTGCAATATAAAATATAGCTCTTATACGCGAATTGGTCGGCGAATCTTTATAAAATTTAAAATATGAATTTATAATTCTACTAGCGGCCCGCCCCCGGCTTCGCCCGTGGTGCAATTTTTCTAAAAACATTCCCCGTTTATCCCTCTTTCCATTAGCGAAAACCGAATTAAAATCGGTCAACCCGTTCACGCGTGATGCCGTGACCAAGGGAAATAGAGATTCATTTTTTATATATAGATAAACAAAAACTTTTTTTTTTCATATCAGTTTTCCTCAATTACTCATAATCCACACCGCTTTCATCATTTCCAACAGTACCATTTTTTTATTTAATAATCCCTCGGGAACAGTGCTTTTCTCTATATGAAAAAATATCCTATGTCCTTTTCTGTGTCCCTGACAACATGTATTCAAAATTTCATTATGATCCGTTCATTAATTAAGGCGTGAAACCGTAACAAACGAACAAGGAAACAAACTCACTTTCGCATGTATAATATTATGTAGTTGGGACAATATATTATTTATATTATTTACTAGCGGCCCGCCCCCGGCTTCGCCCGTGGTGCAATTTTTATATACATAAACATTCCCCGTTTATCCCTCTTTCCATTAGTCAAAACCGAATTAAAATCGGTTTACCCGTTCGAAATTTATGGGCGTACATACATTTCGAAGATCCATTTATATTTATATAGATTTAAAATATTAATAGTATATTATTTATTTAAATAGGACGACAATGGAATAGGTCTACCGGCGTTTACTTTTTAACCACGTTAAAAAAACGCGCCAAAATACACTATCTAAAAAAAATTTAATTTTTTTTTGCAGAAGTTAGATCGATGGGGACTTTTAGCAGCCCCAATATTCGTACCAAATTTCAGCTCTATACGAACTATGAGCTGACTTGATCGCACTAATAGAGTGTTTTTTAAATCGATTATTTCACAGTTATTGTACGAATTGGATAGACTAATACATTTATAACTTCGTTCCCTATCACTGAACTAGATGGCGTATATCATAAACGGTTAGGGTGTGGATTACTTTTGGAAAACTCTAGGGAACACAACACACGCGGTTTTTTTTTATGTTAAGGTCGGCAGACAGGCTGACGGTCCACTTGATGGTAGGTGGCTACCGTCGCCTATAACACAAGCAACGCCAAAGCTGCTGCAAGTGCGCTGCCGACTGTAGTAGAATTAAGGATAAGGGATGAGGGGGGTGATAGGAAAATGGGCTCTGGCATCCCTTACTCACTCACCGAAACACAACAGCACGCGTGCTGTTATTTCACGGTGGTCTTCTGTAAGGGGCTGGTTACTGCCGCCAGACGGGCTGCCCAAATGACTGCGAAAATGCAGTGTATGATATAATAAAATCGTATAATGTTTGTACATTAAATATTTAAAAAAAAAAAAAAAAAAAAACAATTTATACACGTTGCACTTATGTTACTTACCGAAGTCAAAAAAGTAGTTTGTAGAATTTTTGTCTGTTTGTCTGTGCGTTTGTGCACGCTAATCTCGGAAACGGCTTAACCGATTTGAATGCGGTTTTCACTGATGTTTTGTAGCAAGCTTCCCGTAACATGTAACCTTTGTTTCGTTCCAATCGGTTCACAAACAAAAAAGTTACTCGTTATTCCGAATACCACGCGTACGAAGTTGCGGGCACAGCTAGTTTGCAATAAAATTGCACAAACTAACCAATAATCCGCCCGAAAAATAAAGAGAAACACAACAATCTTTTTCTTTATACCTAAGACCGGTTAAATAATATGGGTTTTAACAGAATTGATAGTGGGTCAGTTATTCGCGTGTTTTCTCAACCTTAACACAGTTCCAAAGATAAGAAGTTCATTACTACAACGAATTAATTAACTATTATACATAATAATGTTAACATTTACACGATACAAGTTGGTGGGGGCTTATTTTTGTATTCATTGATGAACAGAATACGTGTTTTCTACAATTTTTCTTTTTTAATTTATTTATTTAAATGATACTTAATATTAATTTTATTGACACTTCAAGGCAGTGTCTAACCATGTCTAACCTCAAAACGGTCACAATTTTTACGTTCACACTAACAAAATGGACGAAACCTAACAACCTGCGCATTTAGGTGCAATATTGCACAGCAAATTTTTACAGCTTCTCGGAGATAACCGAACAATTTAAAATCTGGAAGGTTTTTTTAATATTGTATAAAATATCAAAAAAGAATTAAAATTAGCCGACTGAAACTTTACCTATGGATGTTTCGAGCGGTATTTTATCATTATTTTTTATCAGAATATAGATTTTTTTGCACAAATTTGCCTGCACTGTATTTTTTTAACTTATAATTTTACTCTAAGCAGTCAAACTAGGGCGACATTCCGGTAAGACCTCGCCATAAAAAAATAATTTTGCGTTACTCTGTAAACAAAGGTTACTCCGTTTTTAAACCAATTGGAATAAAACAAACATGTAACAAATGTAACTAAATGTTACCGGAGGCTTGCTATGATACATCAGTGAAAAGCGCAATGAAATCCTCTGAGATTAGCGTGCGCAAACGCACAACCAGACAAAAAAAAATTAAAAACTATTATTTTGACCTCCGTAAATATTTTATGAGACACGGCTCGTTTACGTTTTTATTATATGTATAGATGCAAAATGATTATAGCTTAGCTACTCTCACATTGCGATTTGTGACGCCGTGAAAGCCATTTTACAACAATATCCCACTTCAAAACTCGTCAATACGTGATCGTAAAAACATGAGGGTTCGTGGCCTGTGGCCCGGAGTTTCACTCTATAGATGAAATGGCCCAACTGATTTCCTGGGACCATTATTATGTGATATGCCTGTGTAACCTTTATGTGAACTAAATCGTTAGTTTTTTTAAACCCATTATATCAGGGTTCCGTGCACAGAAGAAAAAACACTCAAATTGTTCAACCCTTTTGTAAATCTGATTATTGAAAAAAACTTTAGCTTTTCAAGACGAAATCGATATTAAATGCCAAGGTCCACAGAGTCACAAACGTCACCATTTAAATGTCAAATAAATTGATGAATAATTTTATATTCAAAAACGGAATCATATGAATTTTTATATGATATTTTATAGCACAAGTAAAACGGTGTAACAGTAATTTATTGTTAAATAAGTTTTACAGAAACACTTTAAGACTGACTCTTTAGGTTTCGTGAAAAAAAAATGGCCTAGATGAAAACTACCTTGAAAAGATGGGTTGTTCCGTTTTGATATACAGATCTGATCTCACTTAAAATAATTTTAAAATTTTATTATTTTTCTTTCAAATTAAAGCCCGAAAGAAACTTGGGATTCTTGCTGTTATCTTTACAGCAAAACAAAATAAGTAACAATTACGTTTTCCTTGATATTTATTTGTACTAAACACATAAATAATAATGAATTAGTTTAAATCTAGCCTTCATTATCGTCTTAAATGACCAGCGATTCTGTAATAACCTTCCAAGGGTTTAGTTTTAATTACTTACACACCTTTACTCGTATTTTTTTATATACTTACGTAGATCCCTAAGGTCCCTAATAGACCTTATAAAAGAAATTCGTATATTTATTTATTTACTTCAGCAACAGCTTAGCACACTTAACGTTTATTTTATAGATTGACTCATAAAATAAGTATTTATAAATATATTTTTTAATATATTTACTAATATTTTTTGTTTTAGTAGTGGTTTCGCACAATTTTGTTTCGTACGAATTGTGCGAACAGACTATAAAAATAAATAATTTTATGGATGTAAAGTAAAAATATATAATAATACTAGCTGAGTCCGCAACTTCAAACACGTGGTATTTATTATGTTACGGCAAGTTTGCTACAATACATCAGTGAAAACCGCATTCAAGTCTGTTAAGCCGTTTCTGAGACTAACGTGCACAAACGCACAACAGATAAAACTATTTTTTGACCTCTCGGTAACATAAGTACTGTACAAATTGTTTTTTTTTTTTGAAAAAAAAAAAAAACATTTTTTACAAATACCATAAGATCAAATGAAAATTTCTGATTTTAGATTAGAAAATAACTCGCTGAAAACAATAAACAATAATCAGTGTGGCAAATCTCTCCTTAACCTTTCGCGAATTAGTGACAAAATGTGAAGAACATTTAAAAATAAAGACAATATGTCAAAAACAGTACGTTTTGTCAGTGTTTTTCTGAAAGGCCACGATCTGCCCTATCGATAACTCCAATATAGACCACTATTTACGGGACACCCTGTATATTATCGAGTTGAACACGCGTTACAAAAGACGTAAGTCATAAGCGGTTGCTAGCATGTCTGTTTACGCAATATCACTATTGCCGTTAAATTTCACATTTTATTTAACCTTCTGCACGATTAGCGGTTTCTGTGTTGCCACTTTAATTTATTGCAAGGTAAAAGAAGGTACAAGCTGCAGCCCAATCTTATGTACAGGTTGAATTTGTAGAAATTTATCCAAACATTTTTTAGTTACTTAATATAAACCAAGGTCCGCTCTCCGCTCCCCGAGATTACCTTGGACAAGACACTTACTGGCTATTGGCGGATTTATTACGAAATCTCAAAAACTTTTAAAGCGAGAGTCATGAAATTTTGTCTAAACATTATATTTTTTTTAGGGGATATATCCCTCGTTCACTTCTTACTCACTCACCGAAACATAACAGCACTAATGCAATTATTTCATGGTGGCTATTTTTGGCCACCACGAACAGCACTAATGCAATACTCAACTTATTTTTGGCTAAAGAGGTATTTTTGGGAATTTACATTCTCAGGGGAGAATGGGTGGCGGAGAGATAGATAATATAGAAATGTATGAAACATTTCCTTCCTAGGACGGAGTTAGAAAATTGAGACGGTTGTCGGGAGCGAGCTATACACACAAAGTGAATTCAAAATGGATGAGGTAGAAGATAGGATTTGAACCCGGGACCCACAATAGAGTAAGATCCCAGGCATGCCAAACATAAATTAACTTATTTTTTAAAGGACAAAATGTAGGAAATTGGTTTTGTTCCTATGTACTTTGAACGGTTGATATTTATATATCAACCGTTCAGGTTGATATTTATACCTATATGTTTTGTAGAATATTATTACAAAATTTCCAGACACTTCCCGTGGACCATAACTTCTGCCAGATATTATGGCCCACGGGCCCATGTTTTAGATCCCTCTCATTCTGCAGCGTGTCGCCGTTCGGCGCGCTCACGCGACCGGGATCACGCGGCCGAGATCACGCGGCACGTCACAAACGGCCGGCGCAATTTGTATTGTGCCGCGTGCTCAGAGTCAAAACTCTTTACAGTGATTATTACAAGTATTTTATATTGCACTTGTCGTTTCGGAGAAATTGATTCCTAATATTTTCAAGTTCACCATGAATCGAATAAAAAAAAACATAAAATTAAACGATATTGCACAATATCTTGGGTTGCCATACGTCCCGTATATACGGGACTGTCACTGTATTTGACCATCCCGTCCCGTATTACTATATGTCCCGTATTTCGACAAAATTATACGGAAATAAGTGAGTGGCGCGGGCGCCCGCCCTACCGGCGGCGGCGCGGGCGGCGGCGGCGGGTGTGGGGGCGCACGCATGAGAGGTGAGGCCAGTGGACAGTACGGAGGCTTTTGATAGCTACTACGATTGAAATCAAAGGGTATCTGTTAAAAAAAACACATAGTTTGTCTCTCACTATGTACACATGCGTGCTATGTATGGTGTAGTTGAAAAGCCGCGTGTCGGCGTTGATTGTGTTTTGAGTTTTAGGTATCGGAAGAGAAAACGGCCCATATTGGTTCCTAATAGAAGTTATGGCAACCCTAACAATATCTAATGTGAATTACAAATATTTATCTATGAGCAGAACACATGAGGCGTTTATGTAACATCCCGCCACAAGGCCAAGTACAAATAGTGTGGAAGCAAACTGATATTTTTGTTCGGTTCGGATGATATTTATTTCTTACAAAAAAACACGTTTATACATATTACAAGCGTTTATGTATATTACAAGCGGGGCTTCGCGCGAATGCAATTTTTTTCTGAAAATTATATATACAAACCTCGTTTATCGCTCTTTGCATTAGAGAAAACCGTATCAAAATTCGTTATGTGGTTTAGAAGAAGTCAGCGAAGACATAGACAGAGGCGGACATCGACTTTATTTTGTAACTAGCCGAGACCGCAACCACAGAATAAATAAGTACTAGCGTACAGAAGTTGCACTCCTTTCACATTCAATGTGAGATATCACGGCACACACGGACGGAGTGACAGAGGCCTGCCGCAACTCCGTATTCGGTATAGCCATGGTATAGCGCGTAACTATTTTGTTTGTAAACCGATTGGAATGAAACAAACACTAAATGTTACGGAAAGCTTGCTACAATACATCAGTGAAAACCGTATTCAAATCGGTTAAGCCGTTTCTGAGATTAGCGTGCACAAACGCACAAACACAATAAATTCTAAAAACTATTTTTTTAACCTCTGCAACATAAGTCTGAAAATTATATTTAACTTAGTTTCGAGTATAACAAATCTAGTAAGAGTGGACTTAAAATGTTTTTTTTTTGTTAAATTAAAAATTAAAGAAAATATTTAAAAAAATGCTCTTAAGCCAACAGACGTAGATAGTATAGATACCGCAAGCCGTTCGCCACTACGTGGCCGCAATTTGAGCAATGCTCAAATACGGCCTCGGTACGCTTTCGACTGTGTTCACGGTAAGTCGACTTTTGAAAAACAAAAAAATGTCTAATTGCACCGTCGTTGTTAATTGCAAAAATACGTCAAAAGTGGTTTGTCGAGTGAGGGGAGACGTTTCGTATCATCGTAAGTAGTTTTGTTATTTATAATATGTGCTGTAATTTAATTAAAACCAAAGTTTGGAAAGTGTCGTAGCCAGCTGCGTGCGCGCGTTGAACGTAGGTGGTATACTAAATTGGCGATTGGCGCGCCGCCGTAGAGTTGGGCGTTGAATTTTCGATAGACTAGTCGTCGCGTCGTTGCATTGCTGGGTGAGAGGGGAAACGATTTAGTTTGTGTTTGAACATCACTAAATTGTGCTCGTGACGTCATGGTAGGCACTAAAAATGTGGCACGCTTGGTTTTCATACAGTTTGATGAACTTACGCCATCTGTGCTATCTATGTCTGTGTCTTAAGCACAATCAGCGAATACACGGCGCTGTATGTGGTCGTTGGGTTTTAAGCTCTTGAGTTAATTTAACTTTGCATAGATGAAAACGCAAGTCTTGACGCAAAATCCGTCAAGTTGTTGTCGCAGAAAGACTCAGCTCTTGCGCACGACGCGGAATGGACTGTTTGGGTTTTTCTCCCAGACTGTCCCGAACAGCAACAATATTCTCCAACGATCTTGCGTTTCTTTCACGTACAGGCACTGCTTCATCGATCACCGACCCGGTTGTCTCAAATTTATTCATTAATCGAGCGATTGTGGACTCTGCAGGACGGCCATGAATGCCATAAATTGGACGCAACGCACGGAACGTTTGGTGAACATAGCACTGATTTTGATAGTAAATTTTATCTACTCGTTGTTGAAGCGTGTAGCGTTTTCCATGGCGAAATGTCACGACTAAATACATAATTTGACAGTTTGACAATTTTGACAGCTATCGCAATACCAAGATGGCCGCTACACGCTGTCAAAGTTCGCGGATCCCTATTGAAAAACCCTTTACTATCAAGTGAACTGTCAGCCTGTCTAACGACCTTTAGATGAATAAAATATAATTGTTAAAAACGATTTTCTTAGGAGCTTATGACGGTTAAAAAGCCGGTGCAAGCGAGTCTCCGCTTCTCTAGACTTGTCCTAACTACAAAGAGATTCTTAGAAGCCAATGACTGCCCCAGTTCTAACAGGGATATTAAGAAAAAAATGCTACATGTGGCAGACGCTTTTGTCAACGCAATCCAATTTGTCTACGCGGACGATCCAAGTTTCGTCAGACGTCTTCTTCAACTGGGACCGTGATGGGTGTATGGCATTGTTTCGGGCCGGACGCATAACTGAGTCACGATTCTAACTTAATTTTATTATTAACTTTTGTCTGCGATGATTACATCATACATCTTCGCGATGGAATTGTACGGACTGAATTTTTAGACACATTACTTTTTTTTTTAGGTATTGTGTAATGTCTAAGAAAACTTTATCCGCAAAGGCACAAATGTCGTTTAATATATTTACATACTTACGGCATTGCAAAATTATTCCATTTCTTAATAAATATGTATTAATATGTTTTACTATAAGAATCTTTAAAATCACAGTAACAACAATCTAATAGGTAAGTCATAATATAAGATCTCATCAGATTTAAAGAATTTCTTTATCATTACTTCGAATGAACGATCAGGCTCTACCCTGTTTGAATAGGCTCGTAGGCTACTAAGTATTTAAATTTTCATGAGGTTTCGCCCCATCGAAATATAACTTTCCAGCAGTTCGCTGTTTCGCCCTCATCCGCGATTAACCTCATCACCATCTATGGTTTCACAAAAAATGTACATTTAATTGTATGTTTTACTTATTTGGCAGTTTATGGAATGGATCTTTAAAAGAATGGAGGGCGGTTTTTGTATGTTGTGGAGGGTAGTGCATCTATTTGAAAAATTCTTTCACTATTTGAAAGGTACATTATTCCAAATTGACATGGGTACGAGTATATATTATTTACTATCTGAGCCCGCAATTTCATATGGCGTAACTTTGTTGTTCGTAAACCAATTGGAATGAAACAAACACTAAATGTTACGGGAAGCTTTCTACAATAAATCACTGAAAACCGCATTCAAATTGGCCGTTTCTGAGATTGGCGCGCATGAACGCACAGACAAACAGACAAAAATTCTAAAAACATATTTTTTTTTATCTCGGTAACATACTCGTTACAAGGTGCACAAATCGTTTTTTTTTTAAATTTTAAATGTAAGATACACGGCTCGTTTACGATTTCATTATTTGTAATATACTAATCCCCCAATAGATCCCGGGCGAAGCCGGGGGGCGTCAATCTAGTTCTTGACAAGGCAAACGGAACTTCCAGGAAGTCTTTTTAAAGACTTTTCGACAGCGTCAACCTAGACACGACATTAATGACGCAGAGCGTTGCGAGACGAATTCTTCGTAATAATCGCTTGGCAACGTACAATTTCAAGAAATTGACTAATTGTAGCGTCTCGAGAAAATTTTAAAACATGTCAGGGTGACCGATTCTTTGGTGCGACACTATCCAAAGAAACTCCTAATATGGCACGATTGTAACATTCAGAAGACTAAATAATTTATCGGACAAAAAAGAAATAATTGTAAGAACCGTTAAGACAAGGACTAACCTCAGACAGAAACGCAATTTTTACCAAAATGAGCGCAACCTAATATCCTATGAATAAGGATGATTCATATTAAGGCGATGCATTGGAAATTTTGGAGGGATTTAGATCTTTCTCAGCAATGACAAAACATATGAAAGAGATGTTTGGTAATCTTTTTCTTCATGTTACTGACTTCATTATGTCAGTTGGATTACAGAATTGTTAAATTTTATAAAAGAAAAAAAAATCAAAGAAACATCAAAAGAAAAATCAAGTCTACGACTTGATAAAGGAAATTAATTTGAAAACTGACGAAGGTTTTCGTACCCGGACCTGTACAAGGTATTTGCTTATATTAGTGACACATTGAAGTTGAGTGATGTACGCATCTGCTACTACAATTTAATTTCGTTAAAATAGAAATTTAGATTGTAAAGAAATTTCTTGTTTAACTCTTATAAATAGTTATATGAATTTATGACTAATAATAAGCACCCCAATTGACTCATAACAATCCCACTGGAATCACACAAGGAATATTTCCTGATATCAATTTGAATTCATCAAAGCATTTGTAGATTTGGAATTCCCCCTTGAGTGTCTAACTAAAGTACTGTTCAATCTTAACCAATATCCAGGAATTGAAGACGATATGAAGTACGAACGTGATTCGATTGGTTAATAACAGAATGGTTCCACAAACACGATTTATGCAATATCTAGATTTATTATATTAACTATATTAGATTAGATTCTGCACTAAATATTTAGGTAAGTACATAACATAAAAAAAAAAACTTCAAAATCAATTGACTAATTGCCGAGATGCGAGGCAAAAAATTTAATTATCCAAATTTTTATTTTATACACATAATGTGCATGAAGGCTATAATACTACAAAAATCCTTACTGGAAAAGGGCATATCACATTAACGAAAGAATCCTAAAGGTTGGTTTAGGCATCAGTACTTCATCAGGACGTCTACTGCTGAACAAAGGCCTCCCCCCTAATTCTCCAAAAGGACCGATCAAAAGCAGCCTGGATCCACCGTCGACCCGCGGCCCTTTTCAGGTCGTCTGTCCACCTTGTGGGTGGACGTCCTACGCCCGGTCCGCCTGGATCCACTGTCGACCCTCGGCCCTTTTCAGGTCGTCTGTCCACCTTGTGGGTGGACGTCCTACGCCCGGTCCGTAGCCTTACTCCACTCGAGAACCTTCCGGCCTCAGAGGCCGTCGGCTCTCCATACTCTGTGTCAGTACTTAAAGTTGGTAAATATCGCAAACCCATGGGTCGAACATGGTACCTTTTTACGAGGTCGGTTAAAAAAAACCTGTATCTTATATTGTGATTGTGACCCCAATTTTGTAGTGGAGGGGCACACTGTATTCCGCAATCATAAATTGGGCAGACCGTCTGGCGTCAGTAACCATCTCTTAGAGAGGACTACAGTAAATTACAGTTATGTTTGTTATTTTGTGTTACGATTAGTAAGTAAGGGATGCTAGAGCTCATTTTTCTCATCCCCTTCTAATCTGCTCCTAATCTTTTATACTACTAAGTTCGGAAAAGCACTACCCTCCACAAAGGGGACCGTCAGCCTGTCCCTCAATCTTCTGTATAAAAAGATCCCAGCGATTGAAATTTATTTTCCAAAATAATGTGCATGTTTAAATGTAACATTAGATTTTTTTGAGTACATTTATCGCAAATTAAATAGCGGTTCACTAATAAAAAATAAAATATATGGCAATACTTGTATATTTCGTATACGAGTTTAGGGGAGTGGAGTCTGGAATATATTCATGCACCGAAATATAGCTTGCACATGTGATATCATTTCACGATGATCTTCTAGACGAGGGACTCTCTTGTCCGGGGACCGTTTGTATCTCCAGATGCAAGTGGCCTTCCAGGGTTAGCTGGACCGATGCACCCTCATGGTTAAGGAGATTTAAGTTCTTTTGTTTATAAGGACCGCGCACGACGACCGGTGACGGTTCCAAAGTCCCCTCAGGACTAGAACCACGCCCATCAGGAGTAGTTTTAATGGGTAATAATCTCACATAACCCTATGCATATTTACATTGCATGTGGCATATATTCATAGGTCATAGGGTATCTTTCTGAGGATTACCCCCTCGTAAAAAAGGTCTTCTGTCTAGTTCACGATGGCAGAACGCTGTATTTCATGGAACATTTTATTCACAATGCATTACAATGCTTCTTTAAAATGGAATACTTATATACTCCTTTCCAATAGACAACATAAAATAGCAAGAAGGTACTTGGTATAATTATGACATTTCTGCTAACAAGTCACCTTTACGCCTTCCGCATATGAAATTAGATCGTTGTGGTCGCGAATTTGTAAGTCAGTATGACGTCATTGGTCGCTATTATTAAATATAAACGTATTTCCAAGTAAAACCGCAAATTTATTTAGACTGCTATTGTATTACCTACAAGTCTTATGTTTATTAAATTGGACGAAGTGCACATTTTTTTATATAACAAATTATAAAATTCAGTACATGTAATTTTTATATGCCGTATAATTCTTCTGTGCGTATGTAAGTCACTAACCGAATGTGTTTGTGTCCCTGGATGGACACAGTACAGGTGGCGGTGACATCGGCCACGCCAACTTTCCGATAGGACAACATTCCATTGGAGCAGAGGTTTCCAGACTTTTTCTCATAGACCACTTTTTTTGCTGGTTTTTGCTGGTTCCGGTTCCGGCGGACCCCCTGCAGCTACATTTCTACCATATTCCCAAAACTCGACCAAAAAATGGGAAGATTAGATCTAACTATGGAAATTGTTCGAGAATTCGGGCAGGGTCAATTGTTTGACACTGCCCGAATTCTCGAACAATTTCAATTAATTATTCTGCGATTGCGTCCCGCACACCACCCGGTGAGACGATCATTTTCCTTTCACTTATTACGTATATGAACCGCCCTAAGAGCGCCATACTGTAAGAAATAAGTCTGTCACCATATCCAGGTTTATTGGCAAATATACCTAAATTAGATATTCATTAATTATAAACAAAATTATCAGAAATTCGTCTCTCCTTCAAATACGATCATAGCGCATACATACAGACAGACAGACAGAAAAGGGAATATTTTACTTTATACTGTGTACTGATTAATTAAAACGTGAAGCGAAACATGCGGACCCCCATTTCAAATTTTTTTGTCTAGAACCTACTATTTATTGATGACCAAAGTGTCGACAATTGATAAAATATGTTTGATACCTATCAACAAACTCCTACAGTGCCCCGTGACTTCACCTGCCTTATATTTCGATTCTCATCGTACGTTTAGCTCTACGACCGGTGACGGTTTCAAAGTCGTCTATGGACTAGAACCACACTCATCTCGAAGGGTGTTTTAGTGGTTTTAGTACGGTAAAAGTCCCACATAACCTCTATGCGCATTTGCATTGCATGCGGCATTTGTTCTTAACGTATCTTTTGAAGATTTCTCCCTTCGTAAAAAATACATATGTCGATTTGAAGGCGCTGGTTTTATTACATTTGACGTTTTTTCAAATCAGTGTAGCAGTGGACATTGTCGTGATAGTTATTTACGATTATGATAAAATTTTATCACAACATTCTATGTTGTTCCATTTCGTTACTTAACTTTTACAACGCATTGGACTGTAAATTAATAACTATGTGGGATGTGGGACGCAGTGGAAGTCAGGAATGCGCAAAACAGGAGGTACAAAACAACGTACAATGAAACGACCTAAGCGACCATATGGCAGAGCAAACTGAGTTTGGGCAATTTAAAATTATTGGGCAGCCCTTACAAGACCACTGTAAAATAACAGCGTTTGTGCTGTTGTGTTTCGGCGAATGAGTAAGAGCCAGAGTCCAATATACACCGACCGTTAGCCTGTCTAACGATTTACTACATTTAAAAAAAAACATATATATTTTTTATGTTAGGATCGGCAGACAGGCTGACGGTCTACTTGATGGTAGGTGGCCACCGTCGCCATAACACAAGCAACGCCAAAGCTGTGCAAGTGCGCCGCCGACTACAATAGGATTAACGATAAGGGATTGGGAAGGTAAAGGGAAATGGGCTCTGGCATACCTTACTTCACTCACCGAAACACAACACCATACGTGCTGTTTATTCTTCTGTAAGAGGGTGGTTACTGCCGCCAGACGGGCTGCCCAAATGACTGCGAAACGCAGTGTATATTAAGTGTACGAAAGGACCTAAAAATAGCACATTTCCCAAGAATTTCACCTTTGAAACTTAGAACATTCTGACGTAAGCTAGGCATCACTTGTCTACTTAATGATTTTTTTCATAATAGTCGCCGATGCATTAATCTTCGGTTTTATCTAAGTTATCGGTCGATACGCATTTTTAAAATGGTAATCAATTAACTCAACTACCATTTTCATATCAAATCAATCAATCAATCAGGTTTACGAGGAAGGGTGATTAAGACGGGAGATATAGGTCACTGCTTCTTTTGTAATAAAAAAATCGTAAAACTCTTTTTCCGTTTGAAGCACTCATTGGTTGGTACCTGCTGATAGCAAAACGGATTTTAAGCCACCTACTATGCACGCGCCCGGTTATTGCCACAGTAAAATGTAAAACAGTGTAAAAAGTTCTTCGGAAGCACTTCCAAGGCAGTTTTCGCTTTGTAAAATTCGTTTAATAAAAAAGCTCAAACTCCAATGAGCATTTTTGACTAGTAAGTCACTAAAAGTCTTAGTCTAGTTTTTAGTCCTTGGCACTAAAAATAATGTTTTAGCCGTTGGATGAGCGGTTAGGGTCTTTGTTTTAGGGGTCTAGGGTCAACTTTGGAAATGAAATTTTCAAAGTTGGCTCTGCTCTGGATTTAAAAAATAATGGCCAGGGCAAGCAGCATTTGAGCAGCCCGTTTAGCGGCAGTAACCACTCGCTTATACAAGACCACCGTCATACCACCGTGAAATAATAGCACGTGTGCTGTTGTGTTTCGGTGAATGATGACAGAGCCCATTTCCCTATCCCTTTCTAACTCCCTTATCCTTAATTCTATTTTGGTTGCCAGCGCATTTACAGCACCTGTGGCGTTGCTTGTGTTATAGGCGACGGTAGCCATCTACCATCAAGAGGACCGTCAGATCAAGGGAAATAATTACTACATAATATTTTGAGCACATGGATAGATCACTTTACGGACTGAACTCATCATTCATATAAAATCGTAAACGAGCCGTGTCTATACATTAAATATTTTTTTGAAAAAAACAATTTGTACAATGTACAAATTGTACTTATGTTACTGTTGTCAAAAAAATAGTTTTTAGAATTTTTATTTGTTTGTCACGTTAATCTCAGAAACGGCTAAACCGATTTGAATTTGAACCATTGAAGATGGTTTCGTCTTGACCAGCATCTATCCATGTAGGAAGGATGAGGCCACGATGGAACGAGCTCACCCAGAAGATGCCTATTCACTCGAACCTTAAAAAGATTTGGGTTCTATAATCTCGGAAATACAGACGCCGGCAGGGAGTTCCAATCCTTAGCAGTGCGCATTATAAAAGATGTTTTAAAGCGCTTAGTCCGAATTAGAGGGATTTTGAAATTAAATCTAAAAAAGTTTTTAATTTAAAAATATACCCTCATTTGAATGAAAGTCATTCTCAACTAAGTTTCTCTTTGGCACACCCCTAATATCTAATATCTACTGCATTCGAGGATAATTTTGTTATATTACTGCACCTGACCCCATTATGTTTGAGCGCGCTACTAGCGCCGGTGAAATCATGCGTAAAATTATGCAACTTTCGGTGAAAACACCACACGCATGCCAATGGCCAGTATGGCGGCCCCCGGCCCAGTACGCACACTTGTGGGAGTACACAAATCGTAAAATTACTTAACTATAACAAACAATGAATGCTTTTAGTGATTATAATGTTGACTAGGTAATTTTTTAATTACATACTCTTAAGGGGGAGACAAACGCTAAATACTAAAAATATCCATTGTTTAATGAAGATGTTACAAGAAATAGACAAGACAATTGCTTTGAAAAAAATATATATTATGCTTAAACATGTGAAGAACCGATTGTATTAATTAGAATTTTTGTTAAAGTAATAGAAACTCCACAAAAAAAGTTAGAACACAAGAAGAATTTGACCTTTATTGAAAATTCTCTCGAAAACGGCTTATTGCACGCATATGAATCCTGTACCTATTAATAAGTTAATGTCAGATTAAAAAAATGTATTAATAAAAAAATTTTTTTTGTGTAATGTTCTAATGGTAAAAACATAAAAACACCATTTCTAGGCCTGTTGAATTGGATCCGCCGCCAGCGAGTTCTATAGTAAAATGTCATTTGCCTCAGTGAATCCCTTAAATACTTATTATTCTTCCTAATGGTTATGTTTGCAATATCAGTGATGAAAATTTTGTTGTCCATTTAGAACCACTCTCTCTCTCTCATTTATACTTCCAGACTAATATTATATAGAGGTGATGTTTGTATGTATGTATCTTCGAAACCATTCAATTTGAAAAAATCACAGTTGAAAGTGCGCTGCTGACTACAGTAGGATTAAGGATAAGTGATTCGGTTATTGCCGCCAGACGGACTGCCCAAATGACTGCGTGACAACTCTTTTTGTTCAAGTTATAGATTGAATTTTTATTTTAAATTGAATTTTTTATACTATCAAAAATCATAAGATGAAAAAGAATATTGTCTACCTTCTTTTTGGTTTGGAAAAGATACTAAATCCTTCCATTCCGCTCATTTACATGGGATAATATAACCATAAAACTATTTCTTAGATCAAAGGTTATTAAAATCACCAACTTTATCAATAAAAACGAACTTGACAAGTAAATGTACTTACTGACAACAGAAAAAACACACACAATTATTCTGCAATGTTTATTCATAAAATTCACTGTGGAGTGTAAAATTACCACTAGCAATAAAAAAATAAAATAAAAATATTACATAAAAGTTGGGTATTAAAATTTCAAATTATTAAATGTTTTATTGTACAAGGCAACATTACATTGACATAAACCATTTTGGAATCATTTAAAACTATGTGCCATGCATAGCTTGGCCAAACTTTGCACTACACAGCGTGGCGTCTATAATTGTAGCCAAAATTTTGGAAAATAAAGGACCCACTGAACCACATAAATATTGCAACATTTTTTGCAAAATAAATGACATATTAGAAACATAAGTAGTGAATTATTAGCGCATTTAATCTTACTGTGGTTGGCAGCACACCTGCAATAAATGTGGCGTTGCTTGTGTTGTAGATGACGGTAGCCACCTATGGACATTTTATTAGCTTATGTGGATTAAATTGATGTTTTTGTGTTATCTCTATAAAATATTATTACAATTAAATAGTAGACACCAACTATCTACAATAGTTAAAATAGTGATATCTATAAATTTATCACAACTATTTTGATTTAACTTTTTGAGGTAGCGGCAGAGATATGGGCAATGAGAACTGCTGATAGTAAAAATAAACAAAAAACAGCACAAAATGGGAACAGGAGTAGACTGATATCAGCAATGCATATAGGTCGGGGTATTTTGGGTGCGGTTCCGACAATACCGAACCAAGAGCCAATATAATCATTCCTACTATTGAAAAAAAGAAATTAACACTTAAAAGATTCAAAAGCATCGAGTTTTGATTTTTGTCTGCATTTACCGACACAGCCCTGTAGACCCTATTTGCATTCAAAAAGGAAAATAAACCAGCGTTAGGGTGAGCCAGTTTTAAAGATATACTATAGAACAATATGTAGATAAGATTTGTAGTTAAAAATGGTATCAAAAGCCCATCCTTGAGCAACAACGGAAGCATACTGAAGTTAGACACAAGTAAAAACCAAAAACACATAAACGGATCTTCGGGAAAGTATAACGCAACGGGTATTGCAACTAATAAAATAGTTTTTTCGTGTACTTGAAATGAAAATAGAAAGAATGCTAAAGATACATTTATAAGACTAAGTACAAACTTTTTTTTGTTTATCCTAAAGAATAAATCAAGGCAGGACGGCATAGCAGCCATAGCCGTAAATAATAGACATTGTTTGGCCATTTCTTCATTAGAATAAACTGATTTTAACTTTACAAATACATTCACGAAACACCACACATTGGACACTTTATCCTCAAAAACCCCTCTTTTTAAGGGAAACAATCTAAACAAAACTTGTTTAATGTTAGCCCATGACCCTGTAAATGGATACCATATTAAAATAAAACAAGATATCACTACAACGGCCAGCTTATTAAATCTATGAACTATATGCCACATTCTTTTCTTTGGAGGTAAATTTATAAAACATTTTCTTAAGAGATAGAAAAAAAATGGCAACGAATGGTACAATTCCATCTGTTTATAGTTGATGGCTATTACAAAGAACTTTGTGGCGAGTATATCGTTTTCGATTGCAATAATAAAGAAAGTGGCCCATAAGAAGAGACCTAGAGACACACAATTGTATTGAAAATGACCGTGGTCGATAAGTATGAGACCGGGATAAAGTAGAAACAGTACAGTTGATATATCAGTTCTTTTGAAGACATTCTTCACTTCCTTAGGCTTCACTCTTTCCACATCAATGCATATACACAATACGGCAGTCACATAAAAATATAAATCACTAAGAAACACAGTCCATCTCATAAAAGTTTTGTGTGATTCCTTTTCATAACCTCTTGAAGCGAAAAGCTGTACAGATTCAGGGTCGAGCCAGTCAGCCACTAAACCCATTAAAAAGCTATGATACGCGGTCAGAGGCGGATAGTCCATGCCCCAATATTCCAAGTCGTTCTGTGTTGTATTAAAATACCACTGCGACACTTGGGTGTGTACGGTTATTTCTTGCCAATGCCTCTGTGCTTCGAAATCGCCATACATCGGAGGTTTTTTGTAACCGGAATAAGGATATAAGGCTACACACCATCGCACCAAAAGCGCAAAAAACACGCCCGGCAACAACGCATCTTTTGTAACAGTAAATTTATCTGGATCCGCTCTTTTCGTCATTCTCGTATTACATAAACTCTAATTAAAACGATCCGGTACGAATATTCATTCATAAAATAAAAAAGATTGGTGACAACGCGGCATAAATCAGTCGATATTCAATACAATAATATGACAGTACTTACAACATGAACGGCGTTCAATTCCTTGGTCAGCTTTTCCTTTAGATAGGTTTCCGTATACACCATATTCGTCAACTAAAGTCCATATAATGCGAAATCGAGAAATAAAATCACATATACAAGCAACAAAATAAAAGTTCTAAATATCCAATATATTACACCACGAACGAAGAGGTCCCCTTCGAAACAGTATTTGAGGATTTTTTCGAAAGTGAAATTGAGAAAGTGGCACGCGAAAGTGAACTTCTATGGAATTGCGGTCGTCAAGTTGACGAATTTCACACCGAACGAGTTCCGTAATTTATAACCCTACCGTTTTGTGTTATCACCGTTTTAGGTACAATTCAGTTTCAAATTACGTTGTTACAAATTGGTAATATAGCCTTGACAAGTAAACCAGTTAGTAATCTATGTCGTGACCTTGACCGTCAAATTAGTTCGACGATGGTTCGACGTTTTTAAATATTTTTGAAAAAGGACAAGCAAAACTAACCTCTTTTTAGATATCTTGTCTATGGTTCATATTTCTACCTACGGTTTCGTGAGCATTAGAGACCAATTTTATTATGAATAACTATTTTATAAATAAGATACAAAATACAAATTTCGTATAATTTGTATAAGTTTGAGAATATAGAAGATATACTCAAAATAGGGTGAACGATACTCAGTGTTGTTTAATTTGTGGTACACAAGCCTAGGCGTAGAGACTTACCTAGTAAGCAAATTAGTTTAAGTAAACAAGTACCTACATAAATCAGTAAACGAAAAAAGTTTTAAATTTGCATTTACTACCTACTTGTTTCTAATTTGCTATACATAGCTATATCTAATATTATGTGGTTAGATTACCGAAGACATAGTTACAAAAACATAATCTTCTAAAATATTCTTATTGATCTTATTGTTAAACTTAAATTATTCTTAAACTCTATACAATAACATAAAATCTGTGTCGTAAATGTATAACCAGTATACCTAACTAACCAAAATATAAAAGTAGCCTTGGGGAGGTAGAGAAGTGTTGTAACGATATTCATAGTCATTTTTATCGATACCTATTATTTTAATAAGAGAGTATAACAAATGATAAGGCTTTTGGTTTCTTTGTGTTTTTTTTTGGACGAGATTTGCAATATTAATTACTACAACTTAGAAGTTAACTTAAAATTATGATAGTTTGTGGCGGCATCTTGCGCGCCAACACTGCACATAAAAACAGATTGAAAAAGTTGATCGACGAGAGAGAGAGAGAGAGAGAAAGTCGTGCTTGTTCAGTAAATACATTTTACATAGTTGATATTTCTCTTTATATAATTTTACAAGATACAAATTAGTTGTGTGTTATATTTTGTGTTTCAGTTAAAGAAACTAAAAGATATATTAAAGAAAATAATTAATATAAGTTTTTGTAGAACCCTTCAATTAAGTCATGGTAAATATACAACATTTTGGGATGTTTGTATTCTTCGAATAAATACCTATTGTCAGAGGAAAGTGTACAAAAAAAGGTTCAAGATACTTTTTTTTTTACTTGTCGAACCTTCCTATAACAACACAACAAAGTACCAGATTTATCGGAGTTTATCTCCTTAAGAATCAATTTTCATATAAGGCCCGCGGTATGGAAATTTTAGAAGGAGTAAAATTAATACAAGCGTTACCTAAAAAGCGTTACGTTATCTGTCACTGTCACTTTGTAATCTGTGCGACAGCTGACAGCTTATAAAAGCAAATGTCGAAATATTGTATGAAAAATGTAGTCCGCGTTGAAAAACGAAGCGATATGAGCTGAATTGCCATTTTTATAAAGAGAAGAAGAAAACGAAGCGATATAACCTGTCGGCGCATGTACAAGCCACGTTCCCTAATTCTATTGTAGTATAATAGATGACGCGTTTATTTACCTCTTTTCCTATTGCATAGCCAAAGACAATCGAACTTAAGGAGTAAACTTTAATATAAAAATATAAGTCATTACGTATAAGAGCAAATATGGTATCAATAAAATCCTATGGTATCAAGAACATAATATAAACACGCAATCTTTGTTACTTTGTCGGCTAGACGAACCACGTTCGGTTCCTATTCCTAAATAGTAAGATCTATAATACAACTTGTAATGTGGTTAATAACTGTATGTCATGTAAACATGTAGGTACAGACTTCTTATAATTACTTAGTTTACTATTTACTACTTAGTTATATATCTTATAGTTAGTACCTACATATATCACACAGTTAATTACTTGAATTATTAATTAATTGTAATTCAGGACTTATTAATTTTTAATTTTGTAAAATAAAAATATTAACGAATGAAACCTCGTATATTAATTGCTTAAAACCTTTTTGGACACAAAAAAATAAAATTTATTTAAAAAAATACGATTTTTTCTTTTTTATATTTTTACATTGTTCTGTAAAGTAGTGTTTTACCCATTATTATTTTTATACAATACAATAACCAATAGTATTTATATACAGCAGTTCAAAATGAAAATGGAAGGCGAGAGTACATATCTAAAGAAAAATTTAACAGAGTGGAGATTTTGTCAATACCCTAAATATATATTATTACCAATTGAAGAAAACTCTGATCAAATGAGATGTAACCTGAAAAATATAATTTTTACTGAGGTATACAAACAATTATAAATTACATACAAGAAGCTTTTATTCATTTTATAATGAAATCATACAGTAACCTTCGATTGACAATAGGTAACACCGCAGCCATTGGAACGAAATACAAACCTGGTTTGCATTTCTGAGGATGCATTAATGAACATTATGGACATGGATCCAGAAATAGCGCAACATAAAGATTTTTCTGAATTTATTGCTGGTAAAAGATTGCCATATGGAGCTTTACCTGTTGCACATCGGTACCTACTATACTTATTTTACTTTTATATTTATACTTATTTTATACCTACCTAACTACATATATTTCACACAGAAAATATGCTGCAGTCGATTTCTCTAAGAATGTCTTTTCTTGAAAATGCACCACATGGATCCATTTTAACAAATATAAAATGGAGAAATATTTATCAAAAGTTAACATATCAAAGTTAGCTACTGAACAATTCAAAGTTTGTTTATACATGGTTAAATATGTAAATATCGAATCATACCATATTTGGTAAAAAAGTTTTTATTACCGAAATTCCATGTGTATAATTTCATTATTTACATACCTAAATGTGCTGTTTTTTTTTGGTGCTTGTGTGGAGTAACCCAGAACAGGATTCTCCTCTCCTTATTTTATACACATAAAGTCGGCTTAACACTTGAAATCCTGCTACTATTATCTGTAGTGTGCGATTTATGTCCCTACAAATGTCCAAACAGCCGGTTTGCAAACCTTAATTATAAAAATAAACATACTAAAAAATATATTGGTATGTATGTGTATACATAATAATTATGAGTGTCTAGATGTTTGTTGCTCAATAATGCATAAACCCTTGAATATATATCTACCGACATAATTATGTTTACTATTTTGACACAAAGCCAGAATGGTGTCTTGTATTAACACACATTATTTTTAACATTGCCACACTATGCTCCTCGCTCTGCTCCTATGTTGCCGCGATGTTGCGATATGTTGTTATGTTGCGCTATGTTCGCGCTATGTTTGCGCTATGCAAATTTGACACAAAGCCAGAATAGTGTCTTTTATTAACACACTTTATTTTTATCATTGTCACACTATGCTCCTCGCTCTGCTCCTAAGTCTGCCGCGATATTGCCCGTCCTGTCCACACACTGCTCTACTCGCGATGCACCGCACTATATAGGTCATTTGCTTGTTGTTGAAATTGTGGCAGCGTGCGCACTATGTATTTTTATTATAAGTGATTATATCAAATATGCTAATTATTTTAATACATTGTTATTAATATTATTATATTACTTATTTTTCGTTAGACGACGGCTTCATGATTTTAAAAAAACGTGTTAAAAATGACTCGTGATGTTCTTCCGTAATGAGCGCTCGATTCGGACCACATTCGGACTGCATCCGCGCGATTATTGGCCGAGCACTCGCGCTCATGTTGCCGGTCCTTTGACTTGTGTTCAAAAAAATCAACAAAACACGGAGCGGTGGGCATAAATACTACGTCTTCGCCTCCTTTCCTCGCTACTTCCATGCCACTCGCGACGAGTGTCTGGCAGGACCATAATGCGTAAAAGTAATGATGGTGAAAGCAGAGCCACCAGTACCTATTATTTATATACCTGTACTAAGTACCCCGTTGCATTCGCTTCGATCGTATTAATTTAATTATAAAGCAATTATACTTTTAATTATAAAGCAATATATAGATGCTGCTGGTCAAGAGCAAACCCATCTTTAATAAAAAAATAAAATAAAAAATAACTAGCTTATGTCCGCGCAGTTATTTCTTAGGTGTTAAAAGATCTATTCAATCTTTATTGCTCATATATTGTTGTCAGGCATTAAACAGTAATTCTTCCTGGGTGAAAAATACCCTATGTCCTTTTCTATTTACCATTCACGACGTGTGTGCAAAATTCAATTATTCAAAAATACCTACTTCGCAAAAATCGCAGCAATGAATTTTTTATCGATGTTTCAGATATGGCGGTCATCAATATGGCGTTTGGGTTGGTCAATTAGGTGATGGAAGGGTGCATATTTTGGGCGAATATGTTAATAGGTAAAATAGTAACTTCTTAGGGCCGAGGTAAACTGCTATGAGCGATCTAGTATTTTTTGGTTATATACTGGTATTTATGTAGACATGGTGAGCGATGGCAGATTCAGTTAAAGGGCTCTGGGCCGACTCCTTACGCGCGTATGAATGATGGTCGAACTGTTCTTCGGGCGGCAATCAGAGAAATGATCGCCTGTGAAGCGTGTTACTTTCTCGGCATTCCTACTGTGCGAGCGGCCGCCGTTGTTGGTAAGATAGATTTTATTACTTTTTGACGGTACATTTACTTTTTGTAATTTGATGTGTTTTATCCAGCAAGTAATGATATCGTGACACGAGACATCTTCTACACTGGAAATATTTGTCGCGAAAGAGCTGCAGTTATACTGCGTTTATCTCAATGTTGGTTTCGATTTGGCTCGTTCGAAATATTGGCTCGATCGGGAGAAATAACTGTTCTTAGACAACTTGCAGATTTCGTCATTAAAGTAAGCTATTTATGATAAATTGATATAGGTAACGACACGGTATTATAAGAAATTATATTGCATGCATCAGTTTTTGATTTCCTTGATTGTCTTTGATTTTTAGGAACATTTCCCTGATATCCATTTATCAGATGAGAACCGGTTTATAAGGTTATTTTCTGAGGTTGCTCATCGGACTTTGGACTTAGTTGCGAAGTGGCAAGGTAGTTATTTTGTAATTAATTTAATTAAATTTTTTATTTCTGAAAAAGGCACGGGCAGTTGATGTAAAGTAAGACAAGAACAGGATCTGGGGTTAGGGACACGCATCTCTTTACCTATCGAACTCAAGAGTACAATTATTATTATATTACAAAATTGTCTTAAAGGGAGTCTTCTGTAAGGCATTTACTGCAGTCAGTGATGTCTGCTTCATGTAATGATTGCAGAACACTGCTCTTTGTAATAGTTTTCCTTTTTTATAATATGTATATGTATAGTGCAATAATATATGGTACGTATTTATTTGCACAGGTTTTGGTTTTACACATGGTCTTTTGAATACGGATAACATCAGTATTTTGGGATTAACTATAGATTACGGTCCATTTGGTTTTGTCGATTCTTATGACGGTGGTTTCGTAGCAAATTGTTGCGATGGTGAAGGACGTTACGCTTTAGCGAAACAGCCGGATGTAAGTTTATCGATGTACTTCATATCTATTATTTAAATGAATGCTTCATTTATCCAGTTTTAAATATTTTCAGGTGATTGTATGGAATATAGGACAGCTCGCAAATACTTTTAAACTATTGCTAAGCTCTTCTCAACAAGTGCATCTGTCACATATTTTGAAAACTTTGGACAACTACTGTAAAAATAAAATATTGTTAGTAGACCAATTTAGTCGACGTTACAATTTGAGGTTTAAATGTCAATATATATAAGTGAAAATTATTGAATTTGATAATGATTTTTAGGGAAACATTTTTATTGAAGATTGGTTTAAAAGAGGAGCGTTGGGGTGATGAACAGCTAGTTGAGAAACTTCTCGATATGATGCAGCAGACAGGAGCTGATTTTACAGCCACATTTAGACAACTTGCTGAGGTAATTAATCAAAAGAACTAGCTCAATTTTCTAACAAATTTTATCTCACATTCCTTTATTTTTCTTTAGTTAGAACCTTGCGAAATGGTCAATGAGATGAAATTAAATGAAAAATGGTCCTTGAAGAGATTGTCTTCACATTCGTCCTGGGGTTGTTGGCTTGATCAATATCGCGAGAGGTTGGATAAAGAAGCCGGTATACTTATGATTTAATTAGGAATATTGAAAATTTTAGGAAATATTTACAAATATCTTGAAATTATTTATTTTGTCAGTAGTTGATACAAATTCAGTCGGGCTGTTTGAAGACGAACGTCGTCGTCGTATGTTAAGCGTTAATCCTGTATATGTTCCTAGAAACTGGTTATTACATGAAGCTATAGCAGACGCAGAACATGATGATTATCAAAAAGTATGAACCTCTGACTATTACTTTTCTCACACTAAGGCTAATTCATATAGTTTTGATTGAAAGTCATCTGAACAGAGTCACTTTTCCGGGGCGTGCAAGTTCGCTATTACCGACGTTGACAGGTTAAAAGATAAAGAACATGCTAAGAATAGGGGAACATGATCTGAAAATTTGTTGTTATTTCTTCGTGGGCTTCTGAAAGCAGGAAAGTGCTACCTTCAGTCATGCTGTCTAGTATACGACTCCGAAACGTACTGTATCATGTTAACACATTATGTATGTAAATTCATGTATACATACAGAAGTATAATGTTTATCTTATGCAAAAACAGGATACTAAATTACATAATAATAATAATAATAATAATAATAAAAGCCTTTATTAACAATCTTACATGTTACATTTCATCTTATAACTAATACATGTTTGTTTATAACAACGTAATTACATTTTTTTTTTTTAATATTTTATTAGACACCGGTTTCTTGACTGTCTTGCTCTTTGGCATAGGCCTCCCCAAGTGTTCTCCACAACGATCTATCCCTTGCTATCCTCGTCCAGCATGGTCCTGCTACCTCCTTGATGTCATCCTCCCATCTTCGATGTTGCCTGCCTTTACCTCTCTTTTTATATCTAGGGCACCATTCCGTCACTTCGTTTGTCCACTTTTCTATCTTACTTCTTGTTATGTGTCCTGCCCATTTCCATTTCAGTTGTTTGATTTGGTATTTTATATCTATAATTTTGGTTTGTTTCCTTATTGTTTTTAACCCAATTTTGTCCTTTAATTTTATGTTGAGTATACTTCTTTCCATTCGGTGTTGGCAGGTTTCTAGTGATTTGATATTTTTCTTTGTACAACTCCATGTCTGACATCCGTAGGTCATGCTTGGTAGGATGCATGTATTATATATTTTCTTCTTCCCTTCTATTGGTATATCCGAGTTTTTCATTATGTCTTTCAGAGCCCAGTATCTCTTCCATCCTAGGTTTATTCTATTTTGAATTTCTTTTGTTGTAATGTCTGTTGGAGATATTATTTGGCCTAAGTATGTATATTCGTTCACATATCCCAGTTCAGCAGCATTTTCAGGTTTAATGGGAGTTTTGACATAATTTGTCATTAACTTTGTTTTGCTGGTATTTATTGATAGTCCTACCTTTTCACTTTCATTTATCAGTTGTTCAATCATAACCTTCAGAATGTTTGGATCACCACATATTAATACAAGATCATCTGCGAATCTCAAATGGTTTAGTAAAATTCCATTAACATTTATACCATATTCCTCCCATTCTAGTTGACGAAATATATGTTCTAGGGTTGCTAAGAACAGTTTGGGTGATAAGGGATCTCCCTGTCTAACTCCCTTCCTAATGGGGAAACATTCTCCTACCTTTTCTGTGCGTATTTTAGCTGTCATATTTATGTATATGTTCTTTATTATATTAATGTATTTACTCTGGACTCGTTGTGCTGTAAGTGCCTCCCATATTTTCTCATGTTTCAGCGAATCAAATGCTTTATTGTAGTCTATGAATGCTAAGTAGTAGTTTATTTTGTATTCGTTGCATTTCTGGATCATTTGTTTGATGGTATGGATGTGGTCGATGGTTGAAAAACCACTTCGAAACCCTGCCTGTTCTTTCGGCTGATTCTCGTCTATGGTCTTTGTTATCCGGTCCAGTATTATCTTGGAGAAAATTTTATATACGTTTGACATTAGCGAAATGGGTCTGTAGTTCGATATATCATCTGTTCTCCCTTTCTTGTGAAGTAAAATTATTGTAGATGTAGTCCATTGTAGAGGTATATATTCGGTTCTTAAAATTTCATTAAAAAGGTTTGTTAGTGTGTCCAAGATAGTTTCTGATACTCCTTTTAAAAGTTCATTGGAGATGTTGTCTTCGCCGGGTGTTTTTCCACTTTTCTGTGATTTGATGGCTTTAATAACTTCGTCTTTCAATATATTAGGAACTGTTTCTACTTCGGTGCTCATAACTGTTTCGCTGCATGTAGTTAATGTACTTGGTTCGTCGTGATAAAGATCCCGATAGAAATCAGTTGCTGTATTTAATATTTCGCTTCGTTTAGAGTTATGTTTTTGAGATTTGTGATGTGTTACGTTTGTGATCCAGTTTGTGTTGTCTTGCAGTTCTTTCCAAGCACTCTTGACTCCACCAAATTTTGTTATATTTAGTTGTATTAACTTAGTTTTTTGTGTATGTCTATATTGTCTTATTTCGGTGTATATTTCTTTACTTATTTTGATTATGCTTTGTTTATTATTCTTCCTGTCCTTAAATAAAAGTGCTCTTTGTTTTATTAATCTTCTTGCTTCTGATCCTATTCTATCTTTAATTGGTTTGTCTTTTTCTAGGGTTTTATTAACACCTTTTATTTCTTCTTCTAAGGTATCATATTTCTCTTGGACAGTTCTTAGTTCACTTATTGGTAATAATTTAGTTTTTAGGGACTCTAAAACATCGCTTGGTAATGGTAGCGTGATGGGTTGTTTAGTATTTTTTATATGTTTCCTAGAATTTTTAGGTTCCTGAAGGTACAATTGACCTCGAAGCAATCTGTGATCGGTGAAATAGTCAAAATTGTTGAGAACTTCCACGTTTAAGAAAAGCTTTGGTTTATTTGTAGTTATGAAATCTATCTCGTTTCTTATTTTGCCGTTGGGAGATTCCCACGTCCATTTCCTTTTTTGTTTTCTTTTATAAAAGGTATTCATAATGTGTAAGTTATTTTCTAACGCGTAGTTTACTAATCTTTGTCCATTATCATTTCGGTTGCCCGTTGTATAGGATCCAAGTATTTTTCCTTCATTCTTTCCTCGTTGGCCAATTTGGCTATTAAAATCTCCCATCACAATAACGGTGTTATACAGGGTCTCCATTGTCTCATTTAGGTTTTCGTAAAAGCTGTTTTTAACTTCCTTTTTCGCTACCTCAGTAGGAGCGTATACTTGGACTATTGATGTGGGATGTTTGTAACCAGGAAGTTTAATGTTTAAGACCGCTATCCTATCTGAAACTCCTTTAAATTCTATTATGTTATTTTTCAGATATTTTTTGACTAAAAATCCTACGCCGTATATTCCTGGTATTTCATTTTTATAAAATAGTATGTATTCCTTATGCTCTTCAATATTTTCTTTCGATCTCCGTACATCACTGACACCAACAATATCCCAATTAATGTTGTTCAATGCTTGTTCAAGTTCTGTTAAACATTCTTTTGACTTTAATGATCTTGTATTCAATGTTGCTATATGGAGCCTCCTTTTCTTGTTGTTAGTTTTTGTCTTGTTTTCCATTTCTAATGTAGTATTTTGGGGGGTTTGGTCGATAACCCCGCGGTGACCAACCGTATTGGGGTTTTCCTTGTTTTTCCTTTTGTTCTTGCCTTTATATTTTGTTTTGATTTCGTTACCGGTGTCTGACATTTCCTATGCGCTATGTTGTTGGGATGATTTTTCAGTCCAAGACGCAGATCTTGCCCTCATGTACTCAAACGCATTTGTTTTATGAAGTTTAAAGGGTGCAGCAATATTTTTAGATCCACTGGAGGATGATGTGCTTATGCTGCCTGGTGATGTCGAGGTCTCTCTCTTTCTTTTTTCTGTATCTAGTGTTGCTTTTATAATTATTTTATTGTTTCGAATGAATGCATCCTTTCCATTTTGTTTTTCTTGTTTGAGTTTTTCCTGTAGGTTCTTTCGCATTTCCATTGTTTCTTTCGAAAAATCTTCAGTAATGTAAGTTTCTTTCGGCATTTTCATTTTACTTTTCAGTATTATTAATTTCTTTTGGAATGATACGAAAGATATAAGTATTGGCCTTACTTTACCTTCTCCTTGCTTTTTTCCTAATCTATAATAGTTATTTATATCGTAAATATTTATGTCGGTGTCTAGTTTTTTCAGTATTTCTTTGATTAGGTTGAATAATTCTTGGTGGTTCTTTTCTGTTTCTTTTATACCATGTAGTAGCAAGTTATTTTTCCTATTTTTTTCTTCTAGATATTTTACTTTTTCTTCTAATCTTTGTACCTTGTTTTTCAAATATTTGTTTTCTTCCAGAAATGGTTGTAGTTTCTCATCTATATTGTGCATGATGGTTTCATTTACGCTCTTTGTTATAGCTGCGGTTTGTTGCTCAAGTTCAGTTTTCATCATCTTAAACAGCTGAGCCATCTCTTGTGACATTCCCGTAGAACTCATGTTGTAAAAACAAAACGTTTTATCCTGCGTGTATTGGAACGTATTTTTACCCGTTGAGCTATCAACACTGAGTGACGTTTCCCACTGACTAATGTCACTGTCAAACAACTTTTATGTTGTCACTTGATGATGAAATATTTCTACCCTCAATTCTTATGGAATTTAATTGGTGGTTTTATCGGTTTATTTTCTAATTTTTGTGTACCTTTTTGTAATGTCCGAATGTAATGTCCTTTTTTGTAATGTCGTAATGTCCTTATTGATGAAGAATTTTGAAGTTTTCGGCCGATATTGGTTAATTTTCACTGTGATTTCAATTAAATAACTGGGAGCACTTTTCGTACACTGTTGTCGCTTTGACATCCGGAACGGTCCACTAAATTACATACTTAATTTCAATATTATTCTTTTTAAACATGCATGGGGAGTTAGATTCACTAATCTGTTTATTTAATTTTAGGTAAGATTCTTATTAGAAGTAATGCGAAATCCTTACGAAGTTCAAACAGAGGCCGAGCTGCGTGGGTTTTCTTCTCAACCGCCTCAGTGGGCATATGCTCTAAAAATTAGTTGTTCCACATAATTTATGTAATTAAAACTTTTCCGTCTGTTAAAAGTTTGACATCGATAACTCCGTACTATCATAAAAGACAACACTATATTAAATGACAAAGAATATCTGAATACTTATTTCTCCTTTGTACCCTTATTTATTTCGTCTGTGTCTTTTTAATAACTTGTGTGTGACACATGTTGGACACATGACATTTTTTTTCTGTGTTGTATTTGTATTGATTTGTATTCTCTATTCTGCTGTCTGTTCTGTATTGATTTGTTATTGTACCTCATCATAATGTATGTAACAATTATTTTTTGAAATCCTATGAAATATGTGTTATATATTGCGTAATACCATTGAGTAATTTAAACTTAGTTTAATTTAACGAAATCATCTAAGAAGCAGGAGATTCCACTCATGAAGCGAGCTTTTTGCATTTTTGCCGCATTACTACACGAACAAAAGCTAGGAATGGAAATTACGACGAAATTACTATTAAACTTTAAAGAATGGAAGTTCCACTATCCTCCAAGTTATGCGGAACTTCCTATTGAAGAAGTTCAACATTACAGAATGCCTGTTGCAGTAAAAAATGCAGTGTTTTCTAAGGTATTTTGTATGACATTTTTCATGTAAAATCTTACTTTTTAAATTACAATCATGTACAGATTCGGAGTGATTTAACTGGATTGTTATTGCATTTACAGGTACCAACAGACCCCTTAACTGGTGACCTAGACCTCGTCTGCTTTTCTGATGATGTGCTCGCTAACATTCTGGACTTGGATCCAAGTGTGTCAGAAGAGAAGGAATTTGTTGATTTTGTAGCAGGAAATTACACACCAGCTGGGAGTCTGTCAGTGTCACATAGGTAAGGTTTTCACAGTAAATTAAGTATGATTGTGTTACAAGAAACTGCATAATAAAAATATATTCTGATCTGATTTAATAAGAAATCTAATATTGCTAAATACATAATATTCTATCTTCTACCTGGTTCTTATATGATGGGACCCACTACATTGAGCATTTAATTACCATCAAGTAAAAAAATGTTTATAAATATTTATTATTGATGCATGATCTTATGTTTCCATTTTACAAGATATCTCCGTATTTTTTTGATAATCTTGATTAGGTACATTTTTATTCGATTTGTTTTGGTAAAGAGAATGTAGGAATAGGACATAATTTTGGAATCATAACAAAAGTACCTGTATCTCTTTCTGTCTTAAACTTGCCTGAGCCATTGGTATAGCTTTTCCTTACTTGAGCTCTATTTTGTCCAGGGCCCCTTCTATCTGACATTTTACCTGATTGTGGAACATTTCCGAATTTTTTCTTACACACATTGGGACCGCTAGCCTGCTGTCTCCATATAATGTATATGAAGCTACGCCTTTGTAAGGCCTCTAAGAATTTCATTAGACAGAGTAATAATGACATTTTTATAATGGACACTTTCATTTTTACAATGATATTTTTATAAGGTAACTAGCTGAACTCGGCCACGCTTCGCTGCGGCCCATACGGCGGCGGCGTGCGCATGGGGCGCGCGGTACTGGACACTGCTTATGTTTAATACTATTTATCGTAGCGTGATGTTATATAGCCTATAGCCTTCCTCGATAAATGGACTATTCAAAACAGAAAGAATTTTTCAATTCGAACTGGTAGTTCCTGAGATTAGCGCGTTCAAACAAACAAACTCTTCAGCTTTATGATATTAGTATAGATGAACACCTAGCCTCCAGCCATAGGCCATTCCAAAGGTTTGTCTTTATCACCGGATCACGAGGGTTACCTGCCTTCAAACTCTTATTTGAATGTTTTTCATTTTAAACTTCATTTTAAATTATTACGGAGATTACAATTACTTGGTCATAATCAAAATAATTATTGTGATATCATTATAACAATGGCCTAATTGCTAGAATTATTTTCTTGATCAAGAATGAGTGATAAGTCTTATTCATCTATTTTCTTAATTTGATTAATTTTTTTTTATCAGATATGGTGGCTACCAGTTTGGTTACTGGGCAGATCAATTGGGAGATGGACGAGCACACCTTCTTGGGGAATATATTAACAGGTAAATATAACCACCAATAAGTTGAAATAACTCCTAAAAGGGGCTGAAAAAGAAAACTTAATTAGCTGCTTATTTTGATTAAAATTTGAGGGAGAGGATAAGAAAAATAATTATAATCTTGGACATGAAAAAGGTTGACACACAGGCTGACTGCGCACTTAATGGTATTGGGCTTCCATTGCCTATAAGCATACATTATCTAAAAACTAGTTAAGTAGCAAATTGTAGCATAGCCAGTGTAAGCACACTTAAGGTAAAGTACAATATTATGTTTTACAGTCATAAACTATGTGGCATTTCTGGGGCCCTAACCAACTGATATGCAATAACATCATGTGTGAAAGGCAGGCTGATGGTAGGTAGCCTCATCATCACCTATAATACAGCCAAGGGCGAGTGCGCTGCCGATACTGATAGAATAAAGGATAATCAAGCTCGATAGCCTCAACAGAGTTTTCCAAAGGATGGACATTAAGATTAACATGGAAAAGACGAAAGTTATGTCTAATTTCCATGTTGTGCCCACCAAAGTAAATTGTAAATTCAACTCTCAAAGTTGTTGATGAGTACATCTACTTGGGACAAACAGTCCAATTAGGTAAAGTCAACTTTGAGAAAGAGTTCAATCGTCGAGTCTAGTTCGGATGGGCAGCATTCTGGAAACTCTGTGATATCTTCTCGTCTAAAATTCCTCAGGATCTTAAAAGTTCTGGACCAATGTGTGTTGCCAGTGATGACATATGGCGCTGAAACATGGTCTCTGTGTGCTTCATAAGAAAGCTTAACGTCGCTCAACGAGCTATGGAGATGGCTATGCTCGCGGTTACACTGTGAGATGGACACAAGTGGACAGATGGCCTGGTAAGGGCTGCGGGTCAATGGCGGATCCAAGTTGGTTTTGATCGGTTCTTTTGGAAAATTAGTGGAGTAGGCCTTTTTCCAGCAGTTGACAAAGGCCGACCTTTATATAAAAACTCACACACCAAATCACAAGAGTACACATTCATGCTTATTAAGATTGCTCTACCAACAAACTTACCAAATTTCTGTTGTTTTTATGAAATTTTAGCCATAAAAACTTAAAAAAAAAAGCATGTAGTTACTTTGATGATAAAGTATAAAATTTATTTAATAGGGGACATCAATAATTTGGGAAATACAAAATTTCAGGAAAGGTGAATTATGGCAACCTCAGCTGAAAGGATCTGGTGAGACTCCATTCTCTCGATTCGGAGATGGTAGGGCTGTCCTACGTTCTTCCATCAGAGAGATGATAGCTTCAGAAGCGTGTCATTATCTTGGTATACCGACTACAAGAGCCGCTGCTTTGGTAGGTAAGTTTCATTCGCAGATTGACTACATTTTGCATACCGTTCTACTAAACCTAAAATTAGCTTTTGCCCACGGGTTCATATGCGCTTTCAAGTTTTTATAAAAAGAGTGTGTTTGCCCCTTTCTAGTTCAGACACATTATACCTAGGAATGTATTGCTCGTTTCACTTGAATTGTAGGGAGTTTGGGATATTGGTGTTTCTTTTAGTACAGATTCCAATGGGTTCTTTGAATAATAGCCCTTATCATCTAAAATAAAGGAGTGATCAGCAGTGGAGTGTAATATATTCGTAAATAATCTGATAAAGTGCGTAAGTTGTTCTGTGTATCACATTAACTACGAAAATTACTGTCGCAACTATGTGACTGGTTCTACATTTGTTATTATGTCTCGAGAAGTCTGTGATTTAATTTTTCTAAGAGTTCCTTAACTAATGGCCAGTCACAGACTTTAATGACACAATGCACATATATATACATTTTTCAGTTAGCAGAGAAGTCAAAGTGTGGCGTGATAAATCCTACACTGGCCAAGCCAAGCAGGAAAATGCTGCCATCGTCATGAGATTGGCACCGGCCTGGTACAGGCTTGGTTCCATCGAGATACTTTATAAGCGAAACGAACCTCACACAATGAAGACGCTCGTCGACTTCATTATTAAGGTTCTCAATTGTTTTACTTTTTATGATGAGGGTTGGCAGGCAGGCTGACGGTGAAATCGAAATTTCGAAAATTAGTTGCCCTCTACAATGAATTGTTCTAAATTAATGTAGGTACTGTTATTTGTGTTTATTTTTAAAATTCCAATGTTAACACTCAAATACTTGTGTTTTTTATGTAAAGGTTGGCAGGTAGCCTGACTGTATACTACACTTGATACACTTGTACACTTGATGGTAGGTGACTACCATCGTCTATTAACACCATGGTTAATAGACGATGGTCTTTAAGACCATGGGACTTGTAAGTATGCTGCCAACCATGAGAAAATATAGAGGGCGTAGAAGAATTCCTTTAGCATTAATATTACTCACTAAAGGTACAAGTTGGTAGGCGACTACACGCAGCATCAGCAGACGACGTGTCGTTGCGTCATGTCGCCACGACACGTTGTTGCGTCCTGTCGCTGCAGTCATGATTTCGAACCCGACTGCAATAGCAGATGAAATCCAGTTGGTTCCGAGAGTTCCGTGAAACAAGATGTCTGACGTGTTCGAGAATGCTCCGGCGTCAGCGGCACTACTAATCTGCGGTCGGGCGACACTGCCGTATGCCGCTAGACGACGCGTCGCTAGCTTCGTCTTGCTAAGCACGGAGGGAATTTCATAGACATACATAGAAACCAGTAGTGTCGCTGCGACACGTCCTGCGGCTTCATGTCGTCCGCTACCAACTTGTACCTTTACTGAAACACAACACAGGAGCTGTTTTTTTTTTTCAAAGTCTTAAGGGGGCGGTTACTGTAGCCCTATGGGCTGCTCAGTTTATGGCCTACATGCCTTCATATGTCTTTTTTTAAATGACAATATTAGGTTGTCACCCTATTATTGTGTTGTCAGGAGAAAATTTTTTGGCTGCATTAAAAAGTAAATATTGTAATAATAATAATAGTAGTGTTTAGTGACAAGTGGAGTGTTTTTCAATTTGGTGACATTATTTGACATGGCATATTGGTCTTTCAGCATCATTTTCCGTCGATAGACTCGTCTGATGATGATAAATATGTGAAATGGTACAAGGAAGTCGCTCATAGGAACCTTGATATGGTCGCAACGTGGCAAGGTAACTAAAATATTAATTTAATTTTATACCATCTTGAATAAATTTATAATGTGGAGTTCCATGTTACACCTCTCACTCACTTTTAGTGTGTTTCCTGAGTGACGGCGTATCGTGGATGCGGAATCCGCCGCGCGAAATCCGATCCTGGATTGTTGATGATTTTTAATATCCGCTGATGCGGTCTTTCAGAGGATCATATCCGCGAACGCGGATGCGGAATTTAAGTTTTAATAGATTTAATTTTTAATGCAGAATTATTATTGAAATTGATCATTTTAATAAATTTTTATTAAGTATAAAAATTTATTAAAATTTAATTATCAAACTTTTAATAGAAAATTTGAACAATTTAAATTAAAACACTGTAACAATTTCGTAATTCAACCTGCAGAAATCTGCCGAATTAAGGATTAGTTCCATATCTGCATCCGCAAAAGATTCAAATTGATTATTGCATATCCGTTTACGGTTGCGGATGTCTAAAGCGATGCGGATGTTCTGCATTTGCGGATGCGAATATCTGCAACAATCCTGGTTTGAACTTGTCTGGACTGCGAGACAAGCGGATCGAGTAACTTGTTTCGTTTGCGGCGGATTCTATGATGATATTCTATTATAAGAATTAAAAAGTGTGTAGTTCCGATACACAACTGGTGTGTACTCCTTTAAACATATAAAATTAAATGTTTAAAATTTCCCTCGTGTCAATACATAACTGGATACCTAATTATATTATTTAGTTACATTCTGCATACTCAGATGTCACATGTTCCAATAAAAGTTATGTTAGTTATGTTCGGTATACACAGATGTTACTATTTATAGATTATCAAACATAACATAACAAAACAAAACAAGCTGAAAGACACCAGCTATTTGAAATAAATTTTCTATTTTTTTATTTTTATTTTTTATGTTAAGATTGGCAGACAGGCTGACGGTCCACTTGATGGTAGGTAACACAAGCCACGCCAAAGCTGCTGCAAGTGCGCTGCCGACTACAGTAGGATTAAGGATAAGGGATTAGGAGGGGGGATAGGGAAATGGGCCCTGGCGTCCCTTGCTCCCTCACCGAAAAACAACAACACACATG
Source organism: Bembecia ichneumoniformis (assembly GCA_910589475.2). Lineage (NCBI taxonomy): Eukaryota > Metazoa > Arthropoda > Insecta > Lepidoptera > Sesiidae > Bembecia > Bembecia ichneumoniformis. Next base: position 2,150,155 of record OU342540.1, on the reverse strand, counting down.
CTGTTATTTCACGGTGGTGTCCAGACCAGAGCCAAACTTGAAAAGTTAATTTTTCAAAGTTGACCCTGCCGGGAATCGAACCCGGGAACCCTAGAACAGAGCGTTAAGGCAAACACCCTAACCATTTATTAAATAATAAATATATTTATCCTTGCATATTTAAAACAAAGTCCCCCGCCGCGTCTGTCTCTCTGTAAGTATGTATGTTCGCGATAATCTCAAAAATTACTGAACGGATTTTCATACGGTTTTCGCTAATGCAAAGAGCGATCGACGAAGAAGGTTTTTGTATATAATTTTGAGAAAAAAAAATTCCGTGCGTAGTCTGCGGCAGGTCGCTAGTTATTGATATATGCAATTATAATCTGCATTTTTGTCAGCAAAATAATTAGTAGTATATTATATAATAATTAGAATTAGCAAAATAATAATTAGATAAAAATCACATTTTTATTTTGATAAAAAAATCACTATTTTTAACATGGGAAATGTAATTGTATAGGTAATCTGTATCAATTTTCTTTAGTGTTTATGGATGAATTTCGCTTATAGGTTTAGGTTTCACACATGGCGTTTTGAACACTGACAATGTGAGTGTTCTCGGTCTCACAATAGACTATGGGCCCTATGGATTCATCGACCACTATTATGACAATTATGTACCAAACACATCGGACGACATGGGCAGATATGCTTTCAACAAACAACCCGCTGTGAGTATTATACTGTATGCTGTTTGCGGAGACGCCTTACTATCATAAGTTACTATTATCAATGAGTTGTCTTAGCTACTGAGGTTTGGGAATGGCCCTAATTCACTAACGCCACTTAGTGATTCCTTCCACTTAGAAACCACTTGAAATTTTTAAGATATCTGCTAAAAAGTTATTGAAAGAAAGAAAGAAAGAAACCATTTTATTCCTCTAATATAATATGTGAACAATACAAACAATATACATAATAACAAAATAATAATTACAAGCAAACAAATATATAGACAAGTAATGAGAGGAAAAGGAACCCTGGCTCAGTATACAGTTGTGGTGCAGACCACAACACTGACATTCTGCCAGGGACCAGATATTCAAAAACGAAAAAAAAAACATTACACATTTACGCGGGACAATTCAGAACACGATTGTACAATCAATGGCTGAGACTATAGCAATTTTCTTAAAACTACTGAATGATTTCACCAGCTATAGTTATCTATGTGGCAATTTCACTGTAAATATGCAATAGCACACGAGAATGTACAAGAAATGGACCGGCCACCCCCATAAATTGTCTCGTCTAAGCGTTTCTCTGCAGATCCATTAGTGATGACTGATGAGCGAAGTCGTTTCTTAAAACATCCCAGAGATGTAAGATCGCGTAGCGTTATTCTCTTGTTCTAATATATAAAATTCTCGTGTGACAGTGTTCGTAACAAAACTCCTCCGAAACGGCTGGACCGATATTTATGAAATTTTTGTTGTATATTTGGTAGGTATGAGAATATCGTAAATTATTTTACGATATTACCTCCTACCCCCACCCCCCATTTTTTAATCGCAATTTAGTATTTTTGTTTGAACAATATCCAAATAATTTAACCGTCGTTGATTGACGTGAAGTGTCGCGTCACTTTGACATATGGTTTGAAAATAAAATTGGACCCGATAGGTGGCGTCACAATCGGGTTACAGAATTTTTTTCGGGTTCGGGCAGGACAACGTCTGTTGGGCCAGCCAGCCAGCTATAATTTATAGTATATAAATGCAATGACAAGTCATTGACGTGTTTTGACAAGGTAAGACATAAGCGCGAAATTATAATTGCCATACAGAATATTAGGCTTTTTAGTTCCTTAAGGTTTCTGGTAACCAGATTATGGTTTAGTTACAATCACTCAAGCTCGGTGTTAACGAATTTTACAGCTGTTTCGGAGTGTGAATCTTAGTACACTCCTGTTCTTTCGTCGTTCACAGTCAACCATCCTCTTTACATCTGGGCTTGGGACCAGTAAAGTTAAGATTAAATTCTTTAGAGAAATAAATTTTAATGTTTGTTATTATTATTTTCAGATAATTATATGGAATTTGGGTAAATTTGCTGAAGCACTAAGTCCCATTTTAACTAAAGAACAAGGGGAAAAGATTAAAGAAATTGCAGGCACGTTTGAAGAGTATGTTATGAAGAAAATCTTGTAAGTTGTTTATTATCATAACAGTTGAAAAGGAAATTAATGTTAATAATTACTTATAATATGTATGCATAACTAATGATAGTCCTAAATGAAGCAAGGGACTAAGGGGAAATACATCGCTCTTTAAGGGAATGTATTAAGATGAAATTTCCTACCTTCAGAAGAGTCTGTTTCGTGGGCCTTGTTTTGATACACTTTCACTATATCATTTCCTCTTGCTGCTCTGCAAGGTTGTTAACATCCCGCCCAAAAACCTACTGACGCTCGTTTTAAGGTAGCAATACGATATAGAACTTATTTACAAAACAAAAAATTAGGCAGTTAAGAGAGTACGCGAAAGTGGTGTCGGCGCCGCGATACGCAGCGCGATGTCGCGAGTAGCGTCGCGTACTCACTGAACAACCTATTTGTGTAGTAAATTATTTTTATATTTAAGGTGCACTTCGGATCTTAGCGACCGCGACTAGGCAACCATAGTTGCCTGTCGCTTGGCGACCCCTGGCTTGGCTTACGAATCTCCGTAACCAAAGTACCCAACCCGTACTGTTTAGTGTTCTATATCGAGTTATATCGAGCCCTTTAACTACGAATAAAAAAAGAGTTATTCCGACAATTATTGGAAGATGAAAAAGAAGATGATATAATATTTGATGCTCATGCCTCTAGAAAAGAGGATCAAGATTGACTCAATTTTCACTTCGCGAGGAGAAGGGAAGAATTAATTTTACCAATATCTCGTCCTCGTGCGAAGAAAATGCTGTCATTTTAATGTGCTTCTCGGGTGCGACGTGCGACGGCATTGCGTCAGGTGCGATCGAGTCGCGGTCGCCAAGCGACGTTTGACCACGCCCATTGGTCGCGCGACGCGGTCGCCTGGATCCGTCAATATTTCATATTAATTCGTATAGTAGCCGGCAAACTTCTTGGACAAACGACCTTGAATGCGCAGAAACGAAAAGTAGGTCTCTTTGTCTCTCGTGATCTCTTTTCTCTCTATACCACCAACTAAAACGTTATTAGCTCAATCAATAAAAACCCAGTAATAAAAAATAGCGTTTTTCAATGAAACAACTTCAGTGTACCATGCGCAAACTTTCCCCCACCACCTCACGCGATGGCCAAGAAGTTTGCCGGGTACTATACGAAAGCAGTGGGTCGCTGGTCGCGGTCGCCGGACACAGTCGCAATCGCGCGTCAAGGTCGCTAAGTTCACCTTTAAAATCTCCGCGCAGCATCGTGTCTCGGTGTGAACTGACCCTTAGAAGCTTCTATAAACATTTGAGTAGAAATTCGGTCATTGTGTTTATTAAAACTTTGCATATCGACCAAAAGGTGTGTTACCACCCTATTCATTTATTGTTTGGTTAAGTAATGACTATTGCAAGTCCTAAGTGATCTTCTACCTACGATTCTGCGTGCCTTTATTTAACCCTTAGAGATAGAATCTTCTGGACAGAAAACATTTTGGATTCTTTCCATCATTGCCTTGATAACTTTTTAGTACAAATATTGCATGGACGGCCTAATTTTTTTTCTACTTATCAACAGCCTGATACAGAATATTTGACTAATAAACTTTCAAAAAGTGAACGTTTTTGAAATTGCACCTAACTCAAATTTGTGTAATGTTATCACAACAATTTTAGTGCCCTTTTTTACCTGACTGTGAGATCTGTGATATCACAAGATTTTTTTTAATAAATATTGCCTAGAAAATGAGAAAACGAGATCAGATAGTTTTTTTTATTCAAATTCAAATTCTTTATTGTAACAGTATTTATAATAAAAATAATTTATAGCCAGACCAAGTATAAAAACGCTGCAATTACTTAGTGCTCTTATGAGCGAGATTATTCTCTTTATGTTGAAAATAATTTTTGCTTATTGTTCAGGGGTAAGTCGTTATATCATGAAGGAGAGTGATGTATAAGGGAGCTACATTACATTTATTCATTTCAATTCAGCTATTGTCCATAGAAAAAAAACCGGTTTTGTATGTCCCTTCAGCTTTCCAGTTTTTTTTCTATGGACAAAAACTGCATTGAGCCAAATAAATGTAGTTACTCCCTAATATACTCACAAGAGTTTTTGGTATAAGGTTTTATTCAAAGTAGTAAAAAAAAAAAAACCTAACCCTGAAGATTATTTGAACAATTATGCCATGATCTTGTATTTTCTAAAAAATGATAAAGACTAAGAGAAATTCTGAAAGTCTTATGCAACAACTTTTTCTTTACAGACAAACATATTTATTGAAACTTGGATTGAAGGAGATTCAGGATGGTGATGGGTATTTAGTACAGAGTCTGTTAAAGGCATTGCAACAAACTATGGCGGATTTCACAGCTACCTTCAGACAATTAGCAGAGGTATATTTATTTTATTACCAACTATATAGTACCAAATTGACGGAGTACATACTCTTAAAGTGGGCAACCAGTCTGGTGGCAGTAAAAGCCTCTATACTGACGACCACCTTGAAATGATAAGCACGTGTGCTTTTGTTTTGCTGGGTGGGTTTAGGGATTTCAGAGCCCATTTCTCTGTCACCTCTTTAAGCTTTATGCCTTGCAGCACTTATGCCATTTATTTGCGTTAAAAAGCCACCTACCATCAAGTGAACCGTCAGCCTACTTGCCAACCTTCCAGTTGATGGTAGATGGCTACCGTCCCCTATAATACAAGCAAACCTACGGGCTCTGCTGATCAAAGTAGGATTAAGGATAAGGAAATAGGTAGGGATAGGAAAATTGGCTCTGGAATTCCTTACTTAGTCGCCAAAATACGACAGAATATACGTTTTTATTTCATGGCCATCTTCTGTAAGGGGGTGGTGTTCTGACGCCAGACGTAAAAAAAATAAAAAATTAAATAATCATGTTCTTGCATTTTGTTACTGAGAAAATAATTAGTAACGTTTAGGGGGTCCTATGATCTTGTTCTATCATAACGCTGATATCTTACAAAACGGTGTACTACAATTTAAGACTTTCTAAGAAACTGAAAATACATACATCTATGTATATGTGTCTAATTTTGACAAAAGATATGTTGTTTTGATATTACTAGATAGAATTGTGATTTTCTGGTCAATATTTTTTTTTACATTTGAAGGTGAATCCGGATCAGTTGTTGGACGAATCCGTTTTGAAGGAAAAGTGGTCTTTAAATAAAGTCCGCACGTGTACAAATTGGCGGGAGTGGGTTGAAACGTATAAAGAGAGATTGGACAAGGAAAGAAGTAAGGTTTTCACTTTGTAACTTAGACTATGCTGCTTTGCAAAATTACAAAAACATACTCGGCCAAATTCATAACTTTATAATCAAAATTTAAAAAAATTCACAGAAAAAGGTAACAACCACACAAGTAAATAATACGACAACGCTCAAATAACATCAAAAATACCAATGCTAAATATGTTTAGCGTTAAATCAGTCCTTTTCGGCAATTTAATTTTGACAGTACGTTAATCGCGTTTTACTTCTCGTGCAAGACCGCTAAACAAGTTTAGTGCTTAAATAGAATTTAAAACGTGTTTAACTGTTTGGTAAAAGCCGCCCTAGGGCTGCGGTTACGAAATTAGCGGAACGAGCTTTCCCGCCGCCTTGCCTGCTCCGCCGTGTTCGAAGCTTAAGTTCCATACATTTGTTTGATCGTTCTCGCTCGCCCCGCTGCTGTCAGTAACAGACGTAAACTGTTGTCAGTAATAAAGATAATCCAACCTAACCTAAAATAATCTAATCTAATAGTCAGTATCATAAAAAAGTAACAAGCAAGCTCACTCTCGCATTTATAAATACTTTAATTAGGATTTAGTAATTTAATTTGAAGAAAAGTAATACTTTTCTTCAAAAAGTAATTTTCTTTTTAATTTTAAAGGACCTTTGGTTTGAGGTGCCTGCTATGTTTTTATGTTACCTGATCAAAAACATTTTCGTGGCAAAATAATTGATATAATATTTTTTTTTAAATTTGCAGTAAGTGAAGTTGAACGTCGCGAACGCATGAATCGAGTGAATCCAATATATGTCCCAAGGAATTGGATATTGCAGGAAGCTATAGCTCAAGCAGAGAAAGGCGACTTTGAAAAGGTACTTGTGAAATAAATTATCAATTCTTTCTCAATAGGGTATTTGACAGATTTTAGGAAAATATATCAATTTGTTAATTATACTATAATACACTTGCAACTTGATTCATTCTTTGTGAATTGCTTTATTTTCTATGAAAATTACAAAGTTTAAATTATAAATAAGACCGCCAGAGCAGTCATTTGGGCGGCCCGTCTGGCGACAGTAACCACCGCCTTACAGAATACCACCGTGAAATAACAGCACGTGTGCTGTTGTGTTTCAATGAGTGAGTAAGGGATGCCAGAGCCCATTTCCCTATCCAGTCCTAATCCCTTATCCTTAATCCTACTGCATTCGGCAGCGCACTTGCAGCAGTTTAGGCATTGCTTGTGTTATAGGCGACGGTAACCACCCACCATGAAGTGGACTGTTAGCATGTCTGCCGACCTTAACACAAAAAAAAAGTTTTCTGTAGTGGTCATATACTGCCTCCAGATGGGCTGCCCAATTTATTACCGCGAAACTCAGGATGACTAAAATAAATAATTACATTTCAGGTACGTTTTCTGTTGAAGCTGTTCAAAAATCCATTCGAGGATAACGAGGAAGCCGAAAAGCTCGGATACTCTTCGCAACCCCCATCCTGGTCGTATGGACTCAAACTTAGTTGTTCGAGTTGATTGGTCTAATGATTGATTGTATCCCTTAAAATCTGCAACGTTTTGATATAAAAAAAATGCCGACATAATTATCAATATTGTGGGTCACCAACATTAATATGTGCAATGTAACAGTTTGGTTCGGGCAGATTTGTTGCTCTATAGCTTTTTTTATTTTATTGCTGAATTCACTAATGTGATATTTATTTTATACATTCATCAAAGATTAAAATATAAAATTATATTTATTAATTATAAATTAACGCAAATATATATCTGTAGATAAAACATTGTTGAAAATAAATTTATTTTTTGTTACATTTCTATTGTATTATTTATACCGATTTGTTTGTGGTCCAATTTATTAGATATAAGTGGAGAAAACACACTTATGGATGTTAGATCCCATCCACTGTTGGAAATATAGATTTATTACTCGTGGTCCTGGTGGGTCGACTCATTACCGGGTCCATGGGTAATTTAATCACCCTTGGTTCCGTGGCATTTTTCCCTGGGTTTCTGACAACACTCGTTCTATTGCGATGGCGATTTATAATTCTTGTTACTTATCAATGCACTAGGTTATACGGGTTGTGTTATACCTATGTAATGTTGAAATAGGCTATAACCTAATTGCAATGCCATCTATCGGGTTAATATGGGAATATTTTTAATTGTGAAATTAATGTAAAAAAAAATTCTGCAATAAAATAATGAAGAAAGTCACTTCTTAATGCCGCCAAATTCGGTGAGCTTGAATCAGTACAAATCTTCAATAATGCGGAATCTATTAGGGGGTTATCTGTGGCTAATAATGACCATCGCTACTTATTAGTGTCCATAAATTAATCGTTCAGTATCCGTGGTCAGATCTGTAGTAAGAGCTTAATCATTTGAGTAGAACTTAGTACCCAATGGATATAAAATAATGCTTGAAACTTGCGGTAAAGTTTGTTTGTAATCGCCAAAAAGATTAAATTTTTCATACAAAAGTATTGATCCTTATTGCCATAATCAGGATGGCCATGGCGTAGCTAAATAACCTTGTAAAGTTGGCGATGGACTGAGCGATTTAGTACCACGTGGTTCCAAATGCCACATTACGGATTCTTTCGTCTTGCCCGATCTATACAGTTGAAAATCTTTGGTAATCTCTGAATCTATTAGTGGCTGTACAAAAAATTTAACATTTCTTTTCAAGAATGTTCAAGAATTTTTTAATCCGACAAAAGAATTGATAATTTAAAACAAACAACTCAATTGTTAGACACATAATTATATTAGTTATCTATTTCTCCTGCAGAATATAAAATAAACACCAAAAAAATAATACAACATAATCTTCCTCCTATTAACTAAAACTTAAAAATTAAAAAAATTGTACTCGATTTAAACAAAGTCATCATCACTACTATCATCAGGTTCCGGTTCTGAATAGTCACTGTCATATATTTTCCTTTTTTTTGTAGCTGGTTCGTTCTCTTTGTTCGATATGTCATCCTTTGGAGCCTCAGTTTCTGCTGAACGATGATGAAATACAAACGACACTGTCTTAGCGACATCCCAACACTGTTTCAATACTAAATCTGCTAAATTCTTTTTATCTGCACAGTGATACCAGTTCGACAAGTCTGAAGTGCAGTCAGATTTCTCCGGTGGTAGAGTGATTTGAATGTTGTTCACGCAACGTTTGCATTTGAACTTACTGTGAGTATCGGAGAGAGTGTTTTCTTCCAAACGAAACAAGTCTTTCAGGTCATCAGAAGTGAAATGACGCAGTGACTCCTCGTTTTGGTCAACGACTGTGTCACTTAAAGCTTTTTTATGTGCCTGACGTTGGAATATCTTTTCTTCTATTGTTCCAGTCGCTAAAAGCCTGTATATATAACATGGCTTCTTTTGACCGTCTCTCCAAACCCTAGCCATTGCTTGATCATCGTTAGCTGGATTCCAGTCTGGATCAAACATGATTAAACGATTAGCTCCGATTAAATTTAACCCGCAACCACCAGCTTTAGAACTTAGCATGAATATCCACTCTTTGCTATCTTTATTATTAAAACTTTCTACAACTTTGGCTCGTTTCTTAATTGTCATAGAACCATCCAGTCTGACATATTGGTAACCTCTCTTTCGACATAATTTCTCAAATAAATCTAATGTTTGTGTATAATTGGACACAAGAACAATTTTGTCATCCGTATTTGTTTTTAAATTTGCTAAAATACAGTCCAAAATCATTAGCTTACCAGAATACTCTGGCTTTACATCTTTAATATCATAATTATTTGGAAGAAGTTCTCTTGCCTTCTCGAAACCTTCAGATCTCTCTATAATCTTATCATAAACTAAATCGGGATGATTGCATAATTTCTTCAACATTGTAATACTTGATAAAGCACTTAGTGTATTTTTATCTCCGGTTCCAGCAAATTTGTTGCGAATAGCATCGGAGTTAATGAAATTTTTATACAACTGAATTTGTAATGGAGTCATTTTGACGCAGATTACTTGTTCAAACTTGACCGGCAAGTATTTTGTGAGCAAATTACTTGTTCTTCTAATCATACATTTGTTTACAATTGACGTCAGAGTCTGCAGACACTCTTGCGCCTTTTCCCTCTGTTGTGGTGTTGCCAAAGCATCTTGTCCCTTTAGAATGGCATTTTCAAATCTCTTTTTGAACTCTTGTGCTGTACCCAAAATCCCTTCATTTACAAAGTGCACTAAACTAAAATACTCTGTCAAATCATTCTGAATTGGAGTACCAGAGATCAAAATTCTTCTTTTCGCTTTTAAACCCATTAAGGCCTGGTACGTTTGATTTTCACTATTCTTTAATCTATGACCTTCATCACAAAGAACTAAACCAACTTCCGATGAATGCAATATTTTTGAATATATCCTGAAGGTTTCATATGAAATAATTAAGACCGGTGTGGCCACCCGCATTGAAAACGTGTTCATGAACTGTTGCAATTTTAATGTTATATCAGCTTTGGACCCTCCATCCATTGGCAGAGAGTTTATTCTTTGTCCCAACCACTTTTGTATCTCGTTGTACCAGTTTTTGACTAAACTGCTCGGACAGACTATGATGGCTTTCCTTATTGTAGGCCTACAATCGGGACCTTGCCGTAGGAGAGTCCACAGTAAAGTTATACACTGTAAAGTCTTGCCCAAACCCATTTCGTCAGCCATTATACAACCATATGCATTTTCGATTTGATTCCCTGTCACACAATCATACATGAACTTCACGCCTTCTCTTTGATGAGGTCTCAGTATGTTACCAAGCACCGGATCTACAACAACCGCCACTTTAATATCATCGGGGTTCATTGTCATCTTTTCATGTTCCGATATGTAAGGTGGCCTGTATAAAACAAGAGCATTCGGATCATCTGGGTCATGCAAAGGCCTTCTGATCTGAGTTCGTCTTAAGCCTAAGCTTTTGCTGCAATATGATGAAACATAGTTTGGGATGGGCACCTGAAACGGTTTGCTTAGTATTTGGCGTATTAAATTTTCGTGTTCCGACAAAGACAAACGTTGAGTGAGCGGTTTCTGTTCAAGCTGTATTCTACATTCTCGCTTCTTACGTTTTGCAGATTCGAGAAGCGGGCTCTTGAAAGTACTTTTCGTGCAACCCGTCTGACTAGGCGCTAAGCTACGCCTCATATTTATATTATTAGGAGTATAATTGCATTTTAATTTGTTCACTTAACAGGTTTTAAAACAAAATAAAAACCCTAAAAGAGGCGGTAAACAAAAACATAATGAGAAATAGAAAATATAAAATAAAAACTTGATTACTATTGTCAGTTACTATTACTACCGCTTGCTAGGTTATAAACAATTTATCAAAACAGTCACAAGTCACAACAGATAAACTTCAAATTTGATTGACTGTCAGTCTGTCACATGACCATAGAACAATTATGCAGACTGCAGTCTCGCTCGCATAGAATTTTAGGTTGCGCTTGGCACGCTCACTAATAGATGCAATCTATGGATGCAATAATATTGCATCTTCCCTACCATCACGGCAATCTGTTGCTTTTATAAACAAAAAGGGCGTCGTTTTTGGTATTCCCTCGGAAATTCGTCACATTAATGTCGGCATTCACTTACCGGAAGAAATGAGTACAAGAAGTGCAGATTTTGTGGTACATACATACAAAGAAGATGGAAAAACGAACAAAGATAAATTGTTCTTTTTATTTCTACCTGTGATGTTTTTTTAAATTATTTGGATATTCAGTAATTTGGTTCACTAAAAACAACACTTTGTTGCCTTATCATCAACTGAAGCAGAATTTGTAGCCTTGAGTTGTTCAAAACTAGTGAAGCCTGCTAGCTTAAATTCGTTATCAAACTTAAGTTTTAATATATAACCTATCCTTTGTATTTTCCCTCCATCTTACCTTATGTGTAATCTGAGAAAATGTGATTGTAGGTAATGTTAAATTGTCTGATCAATAAAAACTTAAACAGAGTTTACGTGTATTTCTCAATTAAGTCCTAACAGTTTTAACGCCGCCAAAAAGCAAGCGTGTTTATTCTCTGCAAAAAGGAGCCCTTTCGACTTGGCTCCAACTTTCCGAGGTGCATCCGTACCTGTGGCCAATGATCTCAAACCAAAATCTCTACTTTGGCACTTCTATCGAGTGCAAAGCCCAAACAGCGGCCAAAAAGCTGGGTATCCTAAATAGGGTGAAGAGATGCTTAACACTTGGACAGCTCCTCTCTTTGTACAAGGCACAAGCCCGATCTAGCATAGAGTACCTACTGTTGTCACCTTTGGGATGGCTCAGCAAAATACCAACTTGTCACACTCAACTCGGCGAAGCGCAAAGCTAGGAGGCTCATTGAAACTAAGCTGCAAAACCTGGCACATAGACGCAAAATTGCCTGTCTGTGTGTATTTAACATGCACTTCGGAGAGTGTGCTCGGGAGCTGCATGAGATCATACCGCCTTCCCCTTTCTTCTATCGAGCTTGCAAACGTACGGCGCTTAAAACGCCTTTTATAATGCGTACTGCTAGGGATTGGAACTTCCTGCCGGCGTCTGCGTTTCAGAGCTCATACAACCAAAATATTTTTAAGGTTCGAGTCAAAGGCATCTTCTGGGTGAGCTCGCTCCATCGTGGGCCTCATCTTTTCTACACAGATAGATGCTGGCCAAGAGCCTAACCCATCTTTAACAAAAAAAAAAGACGTAGTCATCTACCATCAAGTGGACCGTCAGTCTGTCTGTTGACCTTAACCTGCTCGCGACGGATGCATCCAGGTTCAGGGGTCCTCCATATGAGCAAGTTCAGCTCGGCGTCAGTCACCAACACAAATTATTGTCCACAATGAAAACGCCCCTTTAAGATTAAAATGAGTTGCTAGGTTCATAAAGCGTTTTAAGTAAATTATTGTTTATAAGTGAAGCGAGCGGAGCCGCGTCCGCAATGGACGGCACCAAGCGAACAACTGCTGCCCTCTCTTGCCCGAAACTAAGAGAAGGCCAGCACAACACACACGCCCAACTAGCTTGAATCAGTAGGTAATTGTTATTACCTTCATCAAGCTTTCGTTAGAAAGCAATAAAAAAAATAACAATTAACTGTAGTGTAGGCAAAAAAAGGCCCGCGGTATGGAAATTTTATGAGGAGTTACGTTATCTGTCACTCCGAAATCTGTGCGACAGCTGACGCATATTGTATGGAAAGTATAGTCCGCGCTGAGTAACGAAACGATAGCCATTTATAAACTGCCAGCGCAGCGACATCTGTCGTCGCAAAAACATAATATTATATAAAACATAATAGCTGTGCATACCAAGCAGTTCTACCCAAATCCGTTAGATGTCGCGAACAAACTGGTGGATTTTCTTAAGGACCTGGATTATTATGAATCGGAAAATTTGATGACCCTTTATTGCTAAAATGTTGTATTTCACCTATATATGTCCATGCAAACATACTGATACACTTAAAACGTAACATTCACAATCTCCACATAACCACACATTCTACACACACGAACACAAACATACAGACAATCACACATTGTATTATTGACCCCTGCAACACAGGGTATCTTGGTGTAGGGGTTAGGAGTAACCGAGTGTAAGCAAGATGAATTGGACAATAAGGAAATTATTATTATTTACCCTCTTATCCTATTGCATAGTCAGACAGACCTGACACACACTTTTTTTAAATATCCTTTCTTTAACTATTTTACTAAACACAGACAATTAATCAAATTTCCAGTTTGGTGCCTCAATTCACACACAAATTTAAACCAGTTGCACTTTACATTATTGAGAAATAAAATAAATTAATTCAATCCATAACTACATTTCTAAGGGAAGAAGGTGCTTGGGCTCGGACAAATAAATCAAAGTTAATCATTGCAAAAATAGTTTAATATCCAAAACAAAGTTTTTCTTAGACAATTAAAGTAATAAACAAATTACTATTGACATGTTAAACACATCATACAATGGTAGGAGTTATATTTATCATCACAGATTTCGTTTAAGAAAATACAGTAGACAAACTAGTAAGTAGAAAATGATTTTTCGATTTCACACTGCTCTGTCGCACTGTTATGATATTATCTCCAAACTATTCAAATAACAGTGTGAAGGTAAAGAAACTGTCTTCAAAACGTTCATAACAGAAAACAAAATATGTATCGCTAGAGTATAAATTACCGCCAATATAAATGTTGGTTTGTGCAATAATAATAGAAAATATTTGTTATAATCTTCTTGGGCTCTTACGAATTGCGAAATCCGAATAAGCAATACGACGCAACTGCTTCCTCTCTTGTAAAAACATTATCATTGCGTCTCGCTCATTCCGTAGCTCCACCTACCCCCCTGCGTCGCAATACCTCACAAACAGTCCCAAAATTGATTACTGATATTTGACATGTGATATCGCTAGAGCCCAAGAAGATTTGCGTCGATTAAAGTTTTTTTTCATCTAGGCAGGTTGACGGTCAACTTGATGGTAGGTGGCTACCATCAAGTGATGTATAATACAAGTTAACGGGGATGTTCTCTGTCAAATTAATAGGGTGAAGGATATAAAGTTGGCTCTGGTCTTCCTTTCTACCACCAGACGGGCTTGTCACTACTAAGACAAAAGGCAGGTTTACCGACAACTTGATGGTAGGTGACTACCGCTACCGTCGCCTATAAACTCCAAGGGTGTGCTATTGAGTTATCATAGACCTCGATAGGTACCACTTTGTCTCCTTATTGAACGATAAGGAGACAAAGTGAGGATAGGTGAACAGAAAAAATAACTGCAGTGTGTAATATGAACGCAACTCATTTCTAGACGATAATCTAAACATCTAGAACTAACTCTTCGAAATAGAAGATTATCAGATAGAAATACACAGCAAATTCAATAATGTTGTCAAGACTAACATTAAAAAAAATCTCAATCATTATAATGACATTTTCACACAGTATACACCAAAGTTCGAATTATGAGGGTACATTCAATTGAAATCGAACATTACGAAACTAACACTATGTATGTTTAATAAACAAGAACACAAAATTGTAATATAAAAAACAAATTAAAACCGTTCTTTTTTTTCATTATTTCTTCGAGAGACGTAGAACTTTTATATTGTTTGAATTTTCAAAGAGACAGTCTGTGCGCGATGGATACACATTTTTCAAGTTACCCTCGGGGTCCACCACTTTCACCTGGAAAATAACAATGTTTTTAAATCCCTTATGTGAGTACTCACATTGTGGGTAGCTGTGTCAAACTGTGTGATCATGACCAGTGATCCCGGACAAGCCAATAGAATGCATACATTCCTTAAAATTCTTCTTCTTTCTTCTTCTAAAATTGTCAAATCGTACTGAGCTATTAATCAAAAACCTTTTTATAACCTGGCAACAATCGCAAGAGTCGCTGAACTCTTTGCAGAGAATGCCTCCAAAAAGAAGCGAGAAGTATGGTCATTACACACCGTTCGAGAATATGACAATACATCTTTTATTTATTTATACCACAAACTTTTACAAGTGTTTATAGATCGTCAAAAACAAGATATTAAAATAATATACCATCCGCTCTGAAGTGGGAAACAAACTTTTATTTTTTTTCCTACACCTAACCAACAAAATCTAGACTTGGGAGGCTTGTTATCTATTCTTTTTACCATTTATAGCTAATATTTTAAATATCATTTAGCGCTAAAACTTTTCAATAGCGACTAAATAAAAAAGTTGTTCCATGATATGATACCGGGGTTGAAAAAAAAAGAATATTCAAAAAAATCTAAAAGTAAAAAGCATTCAAATCTAAATAAAATAAAATTGAATTTTACTTTTGCTATCTACCTAAAGTTATTGATGAATTGATGTTGAAAAGAACAAATATCAGTGTCACGGAACGAAACGACGAACGACCAAATTTAACTGTGGACGTCGATTGACAACTGTCAATGTCAACTTGTCGTGTCCTATACGTCAAAAAAACCGTTACAATATAAGAAATTATTCAAAATTACCTGCGTACTCTTTATATTCACAAATGTTCAACGTAATCAATAAACTTGGCTGAAGCGAAAACAACCTGGTTCTTCTTTTCTGAGACGTCACAAAAAACCACAAAACCAGCGACCTACTAGTATTTGTGTCCGCGGTGACATAATTGGACCTTCTCAGCCGGATATCAAGATCTTCCGTCCGAGGCGATCTCCAGCAACCAGATTTCCAAAGTCGATCTACAGAGAAGAAGACTACGCGCACATTGGTACGACCAGCCAACTAGTTCTCCTAGACCTCCTATGACCTTTATTTGATCCCATATCAATCTCAATTCCAGTGATTGCGACGCAGAGAGTTACCCGTTGTTCGTGTCCAGCAGAGGTGATCTACCGTAGCACCATCTGCCACTTTCAAATTGTGAGTACTCCACCTTTCACTGTCCGCCGGGATGAATACTGACACCGAAGTGCCTAGGTCTAAATCGCCTCTCAGAATAACCGTTACAAACGATGAGGCAACAAATCAACTAATTCGCGATTTAGTAAAGAAACGAGCTATAGTTAAAAGTAGGTTAACTAGATTTACAACGTATATTAATACTTTATCGAAAGATATTTCGACTCAAGGCAGAGCCGATTTAAAGCTGCGTATGCAAGGTGCTACTAGCTTATTTGCCGAATTTAATAATCTTCAAACACAATTAGAAGAAGCCGTACTTGAGTGTGATTTAAATGAACAATTGAGACAAAGGGATGTGTTTGAAGATGGCTACTATAGCACCCTGGCACAGGCAGAGTGTATGCTGGGCGGCGAGGTTGCTTCCTGTTCTAGTGTGGGTCACACCGATTCTATCAAGTTACCTATGATCTCTGTTCCTACCTTTGACGGTTCAAGTGAACGATGGCTGGAGTTCAGGGACACCTTTTTATCGCTTGTACATAATTCCACTCAAATAAGCAATATTCAAAAGTTTCACTATCTAAAGTCATCTTTAAAGGGCTGCGCGGCCCTAGTGATCGATTCACTCGAGTTTTCCTTCGGCAATTACCTAGTGGCATGGGAACTTATACTAAATCGGTATAATAATAGCAAACTGTTAGTGCACAATCACGTAAAAGCGCTATTTACAATACAACCGCTAACTAAAGAGTCACCAGATATGTTACGTAATTTAATCGACACTATTCTCAAAAATCTACGTGCTTTAAAACTGTTAGGCGAACCCGTCGATACGTGGGATACATTAATTATCTATATAATAGTCACTAAACTCGACAAGACCACAGAGCGCGAATGGGAACAGTATAAAAACACAATAAATAAACAATCTGTTGACTCCAAGTCTAGTGTAAAAGTCGACGTATTATTATCATTCCTTAAGGACAGGGCCGATATGTTGGAAACGCTTATCGTGTCACACAGCACTAACAAAGTTTCGGAAAATAGAAAACCTAACACTAACTCACATAATAACTACCGAGTTCACTGTAATTTAGCCACTAATAACAAGCCGTCGCGAGCGCATACAAAAAGACTATGCTTATTATGTAACTGCAATCATTCACTTTACGCATGTCAGGTATTTCTTAACAAGGCTTTAGAAGAAAGGCTTACGATAATTAAAAATAACAAGCTATGTGAAAACTGCTTAAGACCTGGTCACATAGTACGCGATTGTCGAATGGGACCTTGCCGAAAATGTGACATGAAACATAACTCGTTAATTCATAACGACGCCATACATTCCGCAGGGACGCATACTGAATGCGAGAATGCGACGGCGGCGGTCGTAGCCGCGCACGCACCCCCTCCTAACGCACAGGATGGCCCTGCCTACCCTGCGCGTGCGAATGTGTTATGTTCACAATACCCATGTGTGCAACCAATCTTGCTATCGACGGCGTTAGTGGACGTTGTTGACTACCGAGGTAACTATCATGAAGCGATCGCACTACTAGATTCGGGAAGTGAACGTTGTATAATCACGCGTTCATTATGCGAATTATTAAAAATTCCATTGATACAGTCCACTCAAGAAATACACGGTGTAGGCAATGCAATTACTCAGTCTACACAAATATGTGAAGTGAGCATAAAATCACGCGTTAGTTCATACACAACAACATTACAATGTTTTGTTTTGCCTCACATCACAACAACTATACATTTTAATATACCTAAACACGCACAGTTTAGGATTCCCGACAACATTCAATTAGCGAATCCACTTTTCGATGAGTCGCAAAGAGTGGATTTGTTGATAGGCGCGGACAAGTTCTGGGATTTACTTAAAGACGGTAAAATACGTTTACCCAACGGTCCGTGCATGCAAAATACCTACTTAGGTTGGCTAATCTCTGGTCCTATTTATCCTATTTCAAACACACGCAATAAGGATTATTTTCAATGCAATTTCACACAAACGGTAGACAATCAATTACGCAAGTTTTGGGAGCTTGAGGAAGTACCAAAATTATGTGATTCACGCAGTGATGAGGAACGGGAATGCGAAAATCATTTTAGTACACACACAGTCCGCGACGAGGACGGAAGATTTTGTGTTACTGTTCCATTGAAGTCATCACCGCATAATTTAGGCGAAACATTTTCTCTTGCTCTCAAACGACTTTTAGCCTTAGAAAAAAGATTACTTCGTTGTCCAGAGTACAAGGCTTTATACGTTGATTTTATTGACACATTTATTAGCCTAGGTCATATGTCACCAGTTGACACTTACGGAACACCTCATTACTTTCTGCCGCATCATGGTGTCTTCCGCGAGCACAGCCTGACTACCAAGCTGCGAGTGGTATTTGACGCGAGCGCACCGTCCAGCACTGGCGTCTCGTACAATGACCTCCAGCTCATTGGGCCTCCTATACAAGGGGACCTACTCGCCATCTTACTGCGTCTGCGTCAGCACACATTTATAGCTTGTGCTGACGTAGAAAAAATGTATCTGCAAGTGTTGGTGACAGAAGGTCAAAGAGACTATCAATTAATTCTTTGGCGTAATAGTCCCACAGTCATCATAGCCAAGGTATTGCTGCAACGACTTTGGTTATTAAAACTGGGTTGGGATGATGAACTTCCCGATGACGTCACGGTTGTTTGGAATAAGTTTGTCGGTTGTTTGTCTGCGTTAAGTTGCATATCAGTACCGCGTCATGCAGTAGGTATCAATGCGAAGGACATTCAGCTTCACGTATTCACGGACGCATCTCAGACAGCGTACGGTGCATGCGTATACGTGCGTACCGTCACTGATACTGAGATAACGGTGCGTCTACTGTGTTCCAAGAGTAAAGTCGCGCCTCTCAAACCAGTAACTATACCTAGATTGGAGTTGTGTGGCGCATTATTGGGAGCGAGACTTTATAATAAAGTTCGCAGTTCTCTTCGCTGCAATATCATTGGTGTTGTGTTCTGGACCGATTCAACAATAGTTCTAGGCTGGCTGCGCATGCCACCAAAATTGCTTAAAACTTTCGTCCAGAACAGAATATCAGAGATACACGAGCTCACCGGCGAACTGCCGTGGCGACATGTCAGCGGTAAGGAAAATCCAGCGGACTTGGCTTCTCGCGGAGTTCCCTTGTCTGAGCTCGCCACTTCCGGCTTATGGTGGGAGGGTCCCTCCATGCTCAAAGATCCGAATCTCCACTATAACCATGACATGTCTGAAGTAAAATTTAGTTGCAATTCTAATGAGTTACCCGAAGTCAAATGTAATCAATTTAATGTTTTATTATCAGAGCAATACAATTCAATATTTCCATTTACTCGTTTCTCTCAATTTAATCGTATGAAACGCACGTTCGCTTATGTATTACGTTTCATTAACAATGCACGCAAAATTAAATGTAACAGGCAATTAAATGAACTTACCGTAGATGAATTGATACAGGCAGAACTGGGTTTAGCGAGATTATCTCAGTTAGAAACTTTCGGGAACGAACTAGATTTGTTGTCGAAAGGGATGACCATTAAACAACCTAGTCTATTTAAATTGAACTTATTTTTAGATACAAATAAAATCATACGTGTTGGCGGAAGATTAGGTAATTCAGATTTATTCAATTATGACAAAATGCATCCCGTTCTGCTTGCATCAAAGCATCATTTTACAGTGTTGTTGTTCCGCGAGCGACACACGCGATTGCTACACGCCGGGGCGCAAGCGCTGCTTTACGATCTGCGTCAGTACTGGTGGCCGCTCGGAGGCAGAAATCTTGCGCGAAAGGTAGTCAATGAGTGCATTTTGTGCAGGCGATTGAAGGGTAAAACTCTGAGTCCATTAATGGGTAATTTGCCCAAAGAACGGTTGACTCCTACTTATCCGTTTCTAACGTGTGGAGTAGATTATGCAGGTCCCATTCTCACACTGAGCCGTAAAGGCAGAGGAGCGAGAACAGTTAAGTCGTATATTTGCTTGTTTATATGTTTTATAACGCGCGCGGTACATATAGAACTAGTAAGCGACTTGTCATCTGAAGCATACATTCTGGCATTGAAGCGGTTCATAGCGCGTCGCGGGAAGCCTGCCGAAATATTTTCAGATAATGGAAAAAACTTTCTAGGAGCAATGAATGAATTTTCCAAGTCATTACAGTCATTTTCATCAGACATCCTGGAGTATGCACATAACCAATCAATTAAGTTTAAATTTATACCGGTGTACAGTCCTCATTTCGGTGGGTTGTGGGAGTCTGGAGTGCGATTATGCAAGCATCACTTGCTCCGCGTGATCGGTAACGCACATCTTACATTTGAAGAGACTACAACAGTCTTAGTACAAATAGAGGCGATATTAAACTCGCGTCCGCTCTCACCACTATCATCAGATACTACAGATCTCCTTCCCCTCAGTCCAGCCCATTTCCTGGTTTGTCGACCTTTGACTGCGCCGATGTCTCCTGACCTGCAGGATCGCCCTACCAGTCTACTGACACGCTTCCAGAGGGTCGAACAACTGCGCCAGCACTTCTGGTCACGCTGGTCAAAGGAATATATCTCGGAGCTCCAAACCCGCTGCAAATGGAGAACGAACGCTGACACATTGCTGCCAAACACGCTTGTCGTCATCAAGGATGATTACCTTCCTCCACTGAAATGGCAACTCGGTCGGATTGTGAAGACCTATCCAGGGAGAGATGGTATATCGCGAGTAGCAGACATCCGAACATCATCAGGAACTGTGAAGCGAGCGTTTACGAAGATTTGTCCGCTGCTAGGGGAGCATGTGATGACGCTGTTGGAAGACGGTGCTTCCAAGGCCGGGGGCATGTCACGGAACGAAACGACGAACGACCAAATTTAACTGTGGACGTCGATTGACAACTGTCAATGTCAACTTGTCGTGTCCTATACGTCAAAAAAACCGTTACAATATAAGAAATTATTCAAAATTACCTGCGTACTCTTTATATTCACAAATGTTCAACGTAATCAATAAACTTGGCTGAAGCGAAAACAACCTGGTTCTTCTTTTCTGAGACGTCACAAAAAACCACAAAACCAGCGACCTACTAGTATTTGTGTCCGCGGTGACAATCAGTTTTTTTTTATTTTGCCAAATCTTTCCTGTACAATATAGGTAAAGTCAGGGTAAAAAAAGGTTCGTCACCTGAAAGTCGACATTTGCTTGCACCAGGACAATTGTCAGTCATGCCAAAATTTCATTTCAAACGTCTGTCAGTTGTCTGCTTAGTGCTTTAGTTTCAAAAGGTACTTAGAGTCTACGACTTGTACCCCGACTGTACGTACATTCCAAATTGGTAGAAGTGCAAAAGAACTGAAGTAAGACACTGCAATTTTAGTCCTATTCCTATATAATAAATAATATTTTTATTTTATTACAATGATTAAATGAAAATAGCTCCCTTATCCACTTTTTACCTTTTATACACAATTTATAACAAAAATAAATTTTATAACACCCGAAAAAAAAATCACAAAGAACAACTTTATTAAGAGTTAGATAAAAGAAAAATATTTGTAAATGTAGCCAGAGCAAATAAAAAAAAACTTATATGCTTTAGTAATAATACAGATATTAAGTCTGTATTTCGTAAAATGGTGATACCTGTTGCACACTGAGTGTATGGTATCCTTGAGGGTCATCTGCTTCGTCTCCGATGCCCAGCATCAGGCATTCCATCACCAATCTGTCCATCACCGTCTTGCACGCACCCAGTGAGGAGTGAGAGGTCACCTCCAATAGCATTGACTTACTGCTATGGGACATCTGCGCAATAATTACAATTTTATAATAGTAAAATTGTCTGGTGTACTATCCCGCAAGGCCGAGTCATGCCTGAAGGATTTAGTTTGAGCTTCTAAGTTGATTATTTTTAAGAAAATCTATTTCTTTTAAATTAAACGGCCTGTGACACATTTAGTTTAAAATAAAACATGAAATATATGAAGATATTTCTAAGGTACTTTGATAAAATCTCATTACACAATTAATTGTATGATTTTGTTAACTATCTTATATATATAAAAATGAATCCCTATTTCCCTTGGTCACGGCATCACGCCTGAACGGGTAGACCGATTTTAATTCGGTTTTCACTAATGGAAAGAGGGATAAACGGGGAATGTTTTTATATATAAAAATTTCATCCCGGGCGAGTCGCTAGTTTCTTATACACATAACAATAAACGCACTTTATGGCTATAATAAGAATATTTACTTTTTATGTTTCCATGTTCAATAAATTATTGAACATGGAATTATTGACAATAATTATAGTTTTGACGTCATCTTATGTTTTGGTAAATTCTTTTCATATTGAACATACATTTTTTAAATAACACCATCATAAAACCTGATCAAATTTGGAGGTCTACAGCTCAAAACTGTCATTGTTATATTAAACACGATTTTTTTAGATTGGCAATAAATTTTATAATTGCTACAGAATTATCATCATCATCATCTCAGCCATAAGAAGTCCACTGCTGGACAAAGGCCTCCCCCCTAATTCTCCAAAAGGACTGATCAGAAGCAGCCTGCATCCACCGTAGACCTGCGGCCTGTAACAGGTCATCTGCCCACCTTGTGGGTGGCTGCTTTTGCCGGTCCATTGCCTCCACTCGAGAACCTTCCAGCCCCGGCGGGCGTTGGCTCTCCGTACTATGTGTCCTGCCCACTGCCACTACAACTTACTAATCCTCCTACGAATCTCCTCATTGCTACAGAAAATAGAATAAAAATGAGACAATTGGTATTAAGTCCAAGTTAAAATGTTAATTAAAGAAACCATTCAAGAAAACTGGCTAACCTTCGTAGTATCAGAATTGGTGATTGGTGGAAAACTGATGACCTTTCCTTCGGCGTCTTGCAAGCACGGATACTTTGGTTTACCCTCCAATAAGTACAGGTATCTGGGGGAGGAAGAGGAATTAAAACGTGAACAATGTAAATCAGCCACAAACTATTACAACCTTCAAGAGTAGATGATGCTAACCAAAATAAGTGGTTTTCTTTTGAGCTTATTAACTATAATTTGTATGCATTCGATAAGCATTAACATAATCAGTTCCGACACACGACTGGAGTTTACTCCATAAGTACGATTGTCTTTGACTATGCAATGAGGGTTTTCTGAAACGGTCTAATTGAGTAGGCAGCACTGTAGCGTCAGGTCCAATGAACTGTCAAAATACATACGCGAATTGCAATTTTCTATGTACCAATAGAATTTCAATAATTTATGTTTAGTACCTACGACTCTGTGCTATCTGACAGCTGTTTAGACCTGACGCCTACG
The DNA here is from genome assembly GCA_910589475.2 of Bembecia ichneumoniformis. Taxonomy (NCBI): domain Eukaryota; kingdom Metazoa; phylum Arthropoda; class Insecta; order Lepidoptera; family Sesiidae; genus Bembecia; species Bembecia ichneumoniformis. The sequence goes on along the minus strand of OU342540.1, from coordinate 2,126,934 downwards.
AAGCGCCGCCTGGTGGCAGAAACAGTAACGAAAACCCTCATTGGAAAAAGAGGGTAAATAAACGCGCCATCTATTATACTACAATAGAATTATGTCAAGCGGCGACATCTATCGGCTTTGGGTAGAAAAGGGCATGTATCACGTGATTTAGCGACGGCTTATGTCAATATCCCATATACATTTTATTGCTTTCGAACTTCGTTATCGTTAACGCAAGAATAAAATGTATTGGATGTATTACGTGATTTAGCGATGGCATATGTCAATCCCATACATTTTATTGTTTTTGAACTTCGTTATCGTTTTTAAAATGTTACTTTGTCTAAGGTCCCTCCTTAGAAAAGAACCTACAGCTTTTTAGATAACGCTATTAATTTTACTCCTCATAAAATTTCCATACTCGGGGCCTTTTACGAAAATCTATTCTTAAGGAGTAAACCGGCGCCAGTGCCGTCTCCATCAGTATGTTGAAACTTTTAATATGTTATAAAATAACATTTTAAATGCTTCAAACTGTTGGCAGCTAGTGGCGCGCCTTGCTTTGCTACCACGCCCGGCGTTGGTCATAACATGGGGACAGTCTTTGAGCGGGAGCGACGCTTACTCGGCGCTACCTAAGACCCTGCGCTCGTGTGCACGGCACACCCTGCACTCTAGGTAAAGCCGGCCCTGATTATGAGCAATAAAGATTGAATAAAATAATGTTAAAACACAGACCTAAGATTTTTCTTAGGGACGCAGACAAAGTTGCGGGTAAAAGCTTTTTTGATTGTAAAACGATTGGAATGAAACAAACACTAGTTTGCTACAATAAATCCGTAAAAACCGCATTCAAATCGATTAAGCCGTTTCTGAGATTAGCGTGCACAAACGCACAAATAAAAATTTAACAACATTTTTTTTAACTTGGTAATATAAGTAATGTGTACAAATTGTGTTCTTTTTTTTTAAAAAAAATTTTTAATGTACAGCCTCGTAACGGCTCGTTTACGAACTTATATGTATGATATGCGTCTTGCGTCACTAACTTGTGAATCCCAGAGAAGACATTCCTCTTCTTCTCCTTCCTGAGTGCTTCGGCTTCAGCTGTCAACTGCTGGAAGAGTTGTTCACCTGTGTAAGGACGGAGCCTCGACAGAGGCACTAGAGTCAACTCTGACGGGCGCTGGGCTGTATACACCAAATCACCTGGAAATAAAGTCGAGTTCTGAATATTATTAAAATAATCTCTTATCCTGTTTTGTATTTTTGTATTTTTAGTATGTTACACGGAATGTACGAAGTCGGTTTTCGAAAACTGTAATTTGTATTAAAATTTTGCAAACTCCCTACTTCATTATGAAGACAACCCTGAAAAAGCGAACATTTCATTAGTTTGTATGGAATAGTTGTATTCAAATGATATCAGCTTTTTTTTCTACCATTTTCACCAAATACAAAGTGTGTCCAATAAATATGCGAAGTGATCCAATGGCGGCTATGACACGATGTATAGCGCCACCCACTAGTTCACGTGTTGCCTAAAGCCCGGCGTCGACTACAGTAGAAACGCGTCGAATCGAGTCGCGTTTATTCCTTGTGCGTTCATCTCAGAAGAGTCAAATCGATTTATTCATTCATCGCAACTCTTCAACAAAGTAGGTCGTTTTTGCGTCGTGGACAGCTTGAACGAAGAATTGTTTTTATTTCAAATACTTTTTGATGAAGAAGCTCCAAAATAGATGTAATTAATATGAAAAGAAATAACTATGGCGAATTTCATCATTTATATCCAGATTTGATAAAGAATACTGTTAAGTTAAACAAGTATTAAATTAAGCTGTACAGCAAACAATAAAAATACGTTGGCACCATCGACGTAATATCCAAGTAGACGGCTAATACCTATTTATTCACAATGCAAACTTTTCTGGCAACTAACTGAGGTGCGCGGGCGCGGGGTACTGAACGCCAATTGGTCCGATCAAGGTCACGACGAAATTCTATTGGTCGTTACTGCCCATAGTAACTTCTATTGGTCGAACATTACCGGGCGTGGAATTATATAATATCTATTTCTCTAATGTGTTGTCTGAATGCGTTCACCCTATACTAGAAGTCTAGTTGGATATTACGTCGATGGTTGGGGCGCATTCGCTTCCCCGCGTCGACTGAGGCGCGTCGAGTCGCTAATGGACGCAGTTTCATAGTAAATATATACGAGGAGACTTTTTGCGATTCGATTCGGCTCGGCGAACCTAGTGGACGCGAGCCTTAACAAGCCAATGAGCAGTCAGTACTTGCATGACTGTGAAGCTGTGTGCACTGTGCCTCTAGAAAAATAAATTCGAGAAAAAAATAACCACTTATTATGGCTCTAAAACTTTAGAAATGTTAACAATATATTATACTGTGGCACAGTGACATATCCTATTGACTGGAAATGTGATCCTGCATTGTTCGAATAAGAACAATTTTTATAGTAACATGAATAAATGTTATCACTACATTGAATATTATCTTGAAGCGCTATTGAAAGTGTAAAGAGCCCTTCTAAATTATGTAAACAGTATTTATTTTTTTATGCTAAGGTCGGCAGACAGGCAGACGGTCCACTTGATGGTAGGTGGCTACCGTCGCCTATAACACAAGCAACGCCAAAGCTGCTGCAAGTGCGCTGCCGACTGCAGTAGGATTAAGGATAAGGGATTAGGAGTGGATAGGGAAATGGGCTCTGGCATCCCTTACTCACTCACCGAAACACAACAGCACACGTGCTGTTATTTCACGGTGGTCTTCTGTAAGGGGGTGGTTACTGCCGCCAGACGGGCTGCCCAAATGGCTGCGAAAACGCAGTGTGCCCTGCCACTACTAAACAGTATACCAACCTTTAGGTATCTTGTCCAGGTCATGCGTAGCTATTGTGGCAACATTTCTCTTATCACATACACTGTCATGGAGTTTTGTCTGCATCTGTATGAATTTCTTAAATGAAGCTTCAGTGAATTTTATATCATTCACAATACAGCACAATATGTACGGCCGAACGGGGCCTACTTCACTCTCTACAATTTTCACTTTCAAAACATCATCATCAACATGCAATATCTTCATGGCATGGCACAGATCGCAACCAGACTCCTCGAGTTGTGGTTCTTCTTGCTTTTTGCCCTTCTTGCCTTTGGTTTTGCCCGACACTTGCTGCGATTGGTTTTCTTTAGGACAATGCTCTCTGATGTAATCTAATATTTGTTTTGTTCTACACTGATCAACAAGTTTCATTAGACGCTTGTCCGTTAGTTTGTTTCCTTTAAGATTGAATTCTGAAAATAAAAACGAACAATTTAACAGGAAAAGGTATATCCATCTTATAGGAACTTGCTTTATAATCCAGACATTGTTTAATAATTATTATAGATAGATATCAGGATATTTCCTGTATTAGTTTAATTATTGTAAAAAAATTAACATGAGTTTTTTTATAGCTATGAGGTCTGATATTTAAGCAAGCATTTAACTCTTCCATAAATTTAATACAGAATAAAATCAAACAGAATGATACTCTTATAGACCACTTATGAAGAAACCTAAAATAAATCTACAATCACCTAACTTAGGCACAGCATAGAGTATACCTTTTTTTAATAACAATACGGAAGTCTTCTTTTTGGTACAGACATAAACTCAAATTTCAACCATGAATATCTGGGAAACTATACATCTCCGCAGGTTGGGGGTTGTACGGGGGAGACCCTCTCCTCCTCCCCCACCTAAACCTCTTAAATTGACAGTCCATAATTTACCCCTGTGGCGTTGCTTATGATATAGGCGACGGTAGCCACCTACCATCGAGTAACCCAAAACCCTGGCTATCAATCTAACATTAAAAAATGTTAGCACACATTGTGAAATTGTTGATATAAATATTGCACCACTATTATTTAATATTACGGTGCATAACGTGTGAATTTTTTTTTTTATGTTCTTTAAAACATCATAAATAATAGAGCAAGACTCTTACCTTTCAATTTAGACATATTGGCCAATTCTCCAGGAACAGTTTTCAATTGATTATCACCAATATCAAAGTTCTTTAAAGATGGTAAATTATTGGCAATTGAACCAGGCAAGGACCCTATGCCATTTCCTTTCACTTTAATGTCCGTTAGGTGAGGTAAATTAGCGTTTTCAACATCCAGAAAACTTTGCAATTTGTTATTTGATAAATCTATACTGATTAGATGTGGGAAGTCCCCAAATTTTGGCATGGATTCAATTAAGTTTGAACTGAAATTAATGCTTGTTAATTCTTTCAACTTGTTCAAGCTCTCAGGTATATCGGTAATTTGGTTTCCCGACAAATCCAATACTTTTAACTTCGGTAGAGAGGTTATATTTTCGTTAAAATTTGTCAACTTATTACCGTATAAGAGTAGAGATTGAAGATTAGTTAGCTGTTTAATATTATCGGGAATCGCAGTGAGCGAAGTGTCGCTGATGTTTAAAAGGTTCAGATTGATTAATTGGAATAAATTGCCGTCCAAACCGCTCTCGGAAATACGTTTGGAAACAGACGCACCAGCCAATTTGATTTCATGTCTGTTCTCCGATTTAGCATTACTTATTTCCGGCCACGCACTCATTTTGATTTCTATTTATTTTAGTTCCCTATTTGATGATCCTCTATATAATTATATTTCTCAAACACACACATTACACAAATTCATAACCAAAAAAAAAAAAAATTCGTGCTACGCTGATTGAAAATTTAACGAATGACGGCAAAATGACGGAATGACGAAAATTGACGACTAAAATAAAGAATGTATTTGTACAGAACAAAAAACAAAGTATTGTCGTTCGCGCTGTCTGCCACTTTGCTAGCATAGACTATGTTATCATACGTCAGTGTAAAATTTTATTTCTAGTGTTAAAAAAAATATCATTTTCTATGGTCGTGAGAGAAAAAAAAGTAGTATAATTAAAAATTAATCAAATTTCATTTATATTTAATAACCAATTAACAATTTTTATTTCATTAAGCAAATAAATTCTCCTCACTTTCAAAAATTTTTTATTTCTCGTGAGGCGATATTAATTATTTTAGATTTGATGAGAGCTGTGAAGGTGTGTCTGCACAAATGGTTTGATAGAATGAAAAAATGTACCATAAAAGGAGAAAACAACATTGAAAAACAATAAAGTCATTATAATTTGCATAATTTATGAATCAGCAAGATTTTAAGTGCAGCTTACGTATAATAACGTATTTTACATTTTCATCCCTATCCAGGTTTCTGTTCCAGCACTCCTTCGTCCAAGGCAAGCTCCAGCAAAATTCCAAGACAAAATTTGATCATACCCGTTATGCGGGATGTTGACGTATAATTTCTATTAATTGATAATTGTCTTCGTCAGTAAATGACATATTTAGAGAATACGAGAATATAATACCTATTGTAGAAAAACAATAGTTTATGTTTTACGCAATATTTTGCACGTGTGTCTCGAGCGAGACGTGAGACCCCACTCGTCCAGGCGGAGACCTGTGGAGTGTGGCACCTTGTGAGAGAATTTTTTTAAATTTCTGTGTTAAGATCGGCAGACAGGCTGACGGCCCACTTGATGGTAGGTAGCTACCGTCGCCTATAACACAAGCAACGCCACAGCTGCTGCAGGTGCGCTGACGACTACAGTAGGATTAAGGATAAGGGATTGGATAGGAAAATTGGGTCTGGCATCCCTTATTCACTCACCGAAATACAACAGCACACGTGCTGTTATTTCACGGTGCTCTTCTGTAAGGGGGTGGTTACTGCCGCCAGACGGGTTGCCCAAATGACTGTGAAGCGCAGTGTGCTGCCACTACTTTCCAGATCCAGACCAGAGCCAAATTTGAAAAGTTCATTTTTTTTTTCAAAGTTGACCCGGCAACCTTATTATTATTATCTACTTAGCTTAGTGTCTATTTCTGTCTACTAGAGTATCAGAACTCGGTAACCTTAGAACAGAGCGTTAAGGCAAGCACCCTAACCACTCATCCACCGGACTCGTCAAATGGTCAAATGGGTCGATGGTTTACCAATAGAAAAAATAATAATAATATTATTGCTTTATCTTAATGGTTCACTGACACAAATCGCAATCGCTTCTTTAAGACTGCATTGTGCCTTGCCATCACGGTGGAATTTTATATTTCATAAAAAAATAAAATTAAGGTTTTTGATCTACTTTTAGGTTACCTACACCACAGTCTAACTGTATACTCACGTCATGTAGTCGGGCAACGCTCAATGTTCGTGCCTGCAAACTGAAACGAGTTCGCCGAACGTTGTTCTACGCAAGTACATTCGTTGCCTGACTGCATGACGTAAGTATGGTTAGACGGTGTCCATATTATCTTTTCAAAATTGTTTCTGTAACATATTGACTTCGAATAACACAGCGGAAATATGACTCTAATTTTCGATAGTTAGGAATTACCTACGTTTATGCTATCTACCTATCTACGAAGTTAATCTCCTCTTATCTCATTTTTCATAAGTACCTGCTTACATTTAGTTTTAATGTTGTAAATTATCATTGGCTTGCTAATTATTGGATTAACGCAACAATTACATATATTAAGACCAATTCACAGTACGGACATTTAACAGTAGGAAAACTTAATATTTAACTTGTTTGTTTTCTTGTAAATCACCTATTATACAAATACATTCAGCATATTTTGTACAAGCTTTTGCATGCGACTTCGTCTGCGTATCTTTATAAAAGATAAGAAATTAATATATCCATACTATTATTATAAATGTGAATGTAACACTGTCTGTCTGTTACCTTTTCAAGCCTAAACTGCTAAACCGATCATCATGAAATTTTGCATAAAATTTATGCCATAAACGTTGTTAGGGATGCAGGAAAGGACATAGGGTACCTTTCAACCAGATAAAAGTACTGTTCCCGAGGGATCATCTAACGCCTGGCAAAGCTATAACTGCAATAAAGATGTTAGGCGTTACATTGCTCATATATTTAGTCAGGCGTTATTTTTTTTATTTTTCAACGCGGGCGAAGTTGCGGTCACCAGCTATAATTTTATAAACAAAAACTGACATTGTAAAACAAACAAAAAATAAAATGAATCTTGAAATTCTAGAATTAGAATTTCAATGTGCATATAGGCTATTATATTCCACGTGGGCCACCGCAGTTATCTAAAAATAAAGATTCAACGCCTTGCAAATGTATAACAGTTATATTACTTTAAATATTTGGTCAGGCGTTATATCGTTTTATTTCTCAACGCAGACGAAGTCACTGCATTTAAAATTTACATTTTCAAATTTCGCGCGCAATTTGACGAAAACGCTGGAAACCATTTTGCTCTGTGGTCATGACGTCAGTTGGCTGCGTAAACAAAGGCGCCGGTAATTGACATGACACTGACTGACACTTTTTTGTTTACACAACCGTATGGTATGACGTAAACATGGCGGCTACTATTTCATTGTGTTTAAGAACAGACTAAAAATTCTGAAAACTTTGAATTGAATTTTAAAATTTATTTTGTTATTTTACGAACTAAAACTAACATTTTCCGACTGCTTTTTGCCTAAGAAATCTCAATAATATACTTTTAGATTTTTTTTCATATTAGACTAAAATACCCTATTGTAGCAAGCTTCCCGTAACATTAAGTGTTTGTTTCATTCCTATCGGTTTACAAAGAAAAAAGTTACGCGATGTACAAAAAAAGTTATATTTTTCATTTATCAACGCGAAGTTGCGAGCTCAGCTAGTAGTGAATAAGTATATATGTGTTGACTTGTGAAGTTCTATTAGTTACTTTAGTAGTGAACGTTATTTAATTATTCATCAGGTTTTACAATACTACAAAAATGTGATCAGTATACCCTAACTATGATCACAAATTCAGTCTAAAAACTACAGGACACACTGCGTTTCGCAGTCATTTGGGCAGCCGTCTGGCGCCAGAACCACCGTGAAATAACAGCACGTGTGCTGTTGTGTTTCGGTGAGTAAGTAGGTAAGGGATGCCAGAGCCCATTTCCTTATCCCCTCTTAATCACATATCCTTAATCTTACTGTAGTCGGCAGCGCACTTGCAGCAACAGCTTTGGCGTTGCTTGTGTTATAGACGACGGTAGCCACCTACCATCAAGTGGATCGTCAGCCTGTCTGCCGATCTTAACATAAAAACATATGTTTTTATGCTAATTAGATATTAAAACTGTTTAATTGTATTCGTCATAACATAAATAAGATATTGCAACCTTCACTCATACTTATTAGGGAATAAGTACTAAAAGTAATTTTTTATTTAAAAAAAAAATCCTCAAATTGGTAATAAATATTTTTCTTATTATAATCATTTAAAAAAAACCCAAGTATTTAAATCAATTAATCACTGATTATGTAGCATTTTATCAATTGTTAATCCGCTAATTACGTTTCAACGAACAGATTATAATTTATAAGGAAGTAAATATTATTTCGTAGGTAAGTTTGGTTTTACTCCTAATAGTAATAATGGCTGTGCTGGGTGTTGTACTGTTTTTCGTGGCTGTGACCGGGACTTTGGTAAATTTACTCATTAATATAATCGCAATTGTCATTATTTTTAGATAAATGAAGTCTAGTGTTTAACACACAGGCTAATTTCTAGACTATTCTGTACCTAAAGATTACTTTGGTGTTTTGCGATAACTGGCCTTTCCTAATAGCTCCATGAGCCACGTGCGTGGCCCCCCCGTTGCTTTTTTAATAATTTTGTAGTAGATTATATTTTATTAGTGACTGTGCCTGTGGCGTAGGTTGCGCAGTGAAACAATTGAAGCCTTTACTCGTTTTATAGTTTTTTTTTTAATACTAATAGAATATAAAAAAAATACTCGTAGGTTTGGTCATTTATATACCTACTAGCTTGTATTATATATACATTTATATACCCATTTATATACCAAAGCGAAGAATTAGAGTAGGTAGATACATCTAACTAGAAATGCTCATTTTAGGCACACACGTTAGTCACAGAGAAACCACGAAAAAAGCAGAAATATTGAAAATTATGGCATAAAAATGGTATCACTCTTTCCATTAGTGAAAACCGTATCAAAAACCGTTGGGTGGCTTAGAGAACGTTAGCGAAGGAACAGAGAGAAGCCGATAGCGACTTTATTTTACATCAAATTAGTGCCCGCGACTTCGTCCGCGTTGTAAAATGAAAAATATAACGCCTGAGAAAACATATTATTAAAATAACGCCGATTTTTTTATATTTTTAGACGATCCCTCGGGAACCTAACTTTTTTCAGGATAAAAAGTATCCTATATGTTAATCCTGGTAATAAGCTATCTGTGTGCCAAATTTCATTCAAATCTATTCTGCCGTTTTGGTGTGACTGAGCGACAAATACACAAACATCCAAATATACAAATTTTCGCGTTTATAATGTCAGTAGGATTAGTAGGATATATAATGGATACCTATAGATGTAGGTATATTTATGACTTATTCTTTTTAGGGTTCCGTACGTCCGAATAAAAAAACGGAACCCTTATAGGATCACTCGTGTGTATGTCTGTCCGTCCGTTACAGTCAATTATCTCCGAATCTACTAGACCGATTAAGTTGAAATTTGGTATACATATCAATATCTGTGACTCAAACGCAGGGGTGTGACGTGAATAGATGAAATCTGTATATGGGAGGTCATTTTTGGGGGAAGGTGGAAAATTAAAAAAAAAATTTTTTTTTGAAAACTGCATCGGTTGACATATAAAATGGAAGGTCTTGTTGTAAAGATCTTAAATGTATTTTTATTTGTAATTTTAAAATAAAGAGTTTCCAAGTTATTCAAGAAAATAGACGGAAATTGACCATTCCCCCCCCCTCAGTATATTCGAAACTACTGAAATTTTGAAAAAAAATTACAGAAATTAGTTTTCTACTTATAGATATAGATATAGATTATAGGAAAACCTGTAAGAAGTCCATGATATTAAAATAACATGGTAAATCACTCAATATTGTGCGGATAGGTAACATCGTCCGGAATCCTCTCCACGCGAGTTCAACTCGCACTTGATAATTGTATATCTGTATAACTTTTAGCAATTAAGTCACTTAGACTGGTTATCTGTCTGTAAAAAAGTTTAAATATTCAGCAAATCTCAATATAGTTAAAGCCTAAAGTATATTCAATGTGATGTTTCCTCGTTCAGTGAATTTATGACAGCAATCCAACCAACTAATCAAAATCCACTGAGCTTTAAATTAACGAAATACTCGTATATATATAAACTTAATTAATTAAAAATTATTTCCATTATTTCCTTGCAAAACAATAAAAAAATATAGAATTATTTAAAGTCACTTTGTTCTTTTTCGTGCTGAAATTTGGCAGGCAGGCTGAGGTCTACCTGATATTATATTAGACAGCAGCCATTGCCACATTAGATATAGAGGGATTCAAATTCGCGGACAGGATACTGGATAAGGGACAAGGTGGAAACAGGCAATGGGTTATGTCATAAGTTATTCATACCACAGTACGATTAATTTCACTGTGATAGTTTTCTTTAAGGACCCCCTATTGTGTCTTCCCACAGCTATATTGAAATGTAAATCATCTGAAAAATGAGAAATTTTGGTATTCCTTTTGAGTATTCATTTTATGACAGGCCACAAAATATAAAGGACAAAATAATTTATATAGTTCCGAGGGGATCGGACAAATTTTCAGAGAGCGTTTTAAATTAATCTTCATGGATATTTATTCCCATAAAAAATACTATTTTATTTATTTATAGCCTTTTAGGTATCAAAATCATGTTTTAATATTGTTTGTTTGAAAATGCCGCCAAAACGCCACGATAGATCATCTGAGAGCGCGTAACGTCATTTGTGGTCATATCATAACAAAACAGCTGCATTGGCATAAGACAATGATTGCCCACAAATGACGTCACGCACTGTGATTGGTGTTTCAGTGTAGATTAAAAATATTGTAAATAAAAAAAAATTATTTCTTCATTTAAAAATATTTAAATGAATTATATTAAATTATTATTGGATAAATAATCGTAAAAAATTATATATTTTCTTTGTAAGTACATTTTAGATTTTAATCTGATTACTGTCCGATCCCCTATTGAAGGTACATACATCTTAAATCTTAAGAATATTATACACAATCACAGGTCTCTGGGGACGAGCTCTTTGATTTTGCGGAGAACGTTCGAGGAGACTCCAGAATAGTGTCAGGATGGGAAGCTGCCGATGGCGACATTCCTTGGCAGATTTCTCTACGTATGGTCAATCCTTTTGGAGCCGTGTCGGCCTGCGGTGGTTCGGTCGTACACCCTGAATGGGCCATCACTGCTGCCCACTGTACTGCTGGGTAAGTGTTAGGGCAAAAGGTCATCTTTCTTCTTCTAAGAGATTACCAATTTCAAGAGTTCATTTAAGCTTCGGTATTTTTTCTTGACAGCCGTATATCTTTCGTGTTACGTTTCGGGGGAGTCCACCTTAGTTTACCACTCCTACTCCTGGAGACGACGGACTTCTTTAACCATCCCTCGTACAACAACAACCTACCCTCTGTTGTACAACCCAATGACATTGGACTGCTTAAATTGAACAGAGTCATTCCGTTCTCTGGTAAGTATTCGGATTAATCATATTGTTTTAACATATTTGGCATTAGTTAGTTAGTTTTTTAGTTTAGTTAGTTAGTTTTTTTTAGTTTAGTTTTTTTATATTAAAACTTAATATTTAATTTATATTTAATTGATCGTGTGCTAATAAAAATAGTGTCACAATAATCAATGATTATTTACGCACATATGTGCGCATGTCTTTTTTCCTTTTGTTCGGCTTTTGGCCACTGCCGCCCATTTTATGACTGCGAAATTGGGGGTTTCAAATCACCACTTTGTAGCACCCAAGACTATAGCCAACTTTGGAAAGATTATTTGCAAGGTTAGGGGCCCTTAAGTGAGAGCGGTAAGGCAAGCACCTTATAATAATTCGACCAATGCTGGGTTCGTCAAATAACAATTGTCAAGTGGGTCGTATTGGCTAAATTAAAATGCTTAAAAATAAATGCTAAATATAATAAATATTTAGATGAATTTAAAAAAAAGGCCTTTTCTATTTGTCTAATTTTAATTTAATTCTGTCAAATGTTTTGCAGATCGAATTCAGCCAATAAACATCCAGCTTTCTAGTGACAAGGACCGCAATTACAATGGAGTAAGACTGATGGCAAGCGGATGGGGACTCACATGGACTGGTGGTAATTAATTAATCAATCTATTTTCCGAATAAAAAACAAATTATATATATGTATATATATGATTATATAGGCCATTTTGTACCTACACGAGAATCCAATTGCTTCATGCTCAAGCTTGACACAAGCAAGAAATCGGCCTTGCATCATTGCATCATTGCGGTTTTAAGTACTACTGTTCTTTTAAAACACTCAATAGATATAATAAACAGAGAACGGTTATAGATTGCAATAAAGCAATTAAAAATTGGGATGCTACTTGCGTCGACACCCTCGCGCCATCACATCTCCCAAGCACAGAAGGCTGCGCCGGGACCGCTGCTGCATCCGCGGAAACAATCAAACGACGCAAATACAGTAAACTTATTGGTCACTACATATTTGAGCCGTTTGGGGTAGAAACACTAGGGCCATGGGGCCCGAGTGCCCTTCCCCCTTTTAAAGAAATCTCCAAACGACTGATCGGCACTTCACGCGACCAGAGGGCTGGCTTTTACTTTGCACAAAGAATAAGCATTGCCATCCAACGTGGCAATGCCGCCAGCTTTCTGGGCACGTTATCTAAAGCTGATAGCGGAGCGGAGGAATATTACGACGCCTGAGCCTTTTAAAATAATTATTTTTATGTTTTATTTGTAAATAAATTTAGATTATCAATAAAATAAATTGAAGGCCTGAAAAAAAAAGATAATAATAAAAATTTAAAATTTAATGCAAAATGACCTAACGTGAAGTGTGAAGATCCGAATACCTTAACTAATGAATTAGTAAGAAAATTACAAGAATCTCTGAAAGAAAATACAAAAATAACAAATATACCAAGAAACAAACGAATTAGTAAGCCATGGATAACTCCAGGCGTACTAAGATGTATCCAAAATAGAAATAACATACTAAACATACTTACATACAAAAAATACCGTAACTATGTAAATAATTTGCTAAAAAGACTAAAACGAAATTTTTAAAGAGAACAACTTGATAAATCAAACAAAGACCTTAAATCATTATGTAATTGTATCAACAATATACGTAGCTAACTTTATATGTAAAAAATCTCAAAATCTTGAATTGCTTAACGTAAAACCGTCTCTTTGGAATCAGTTAATTTTGTTAATACTTTTTTTCCGACATTGGAAGAACTTTAGCCGAACAAATAAATCTAACTAACATATCAAATAATCCTAGCCTTGATCTAAAATACAATCTTACTCTCCGCACATGAAAAATTCTAATAACCCCAATGTTTATTCAGTTTCCACTTTTGACCCGTTGTCGTCCTTTGTGTTGCTTGAATCTGATCCTAAAGACATGCTATACTTATGAATCTCAAATCTGATAGTGCTCCTGGGTGAGATAACATATCTACAAGATTTTTGAAAATGGCACATAAACTTATTGTCCCTATTGTTTGCCATCTAGCTAACATATGTTTCCGGCAGGGTTCTATCCTGCTGCTTTTAAATAAACTACTGTAACCCCTGTTTACAAGGGTGGTGACAGAGATGACACAAATACTCCTATTAAGTGAAGACCCTAAATTATAATGAAACCGAATCTTTATTAAAGACCATTACTTAATTAAATTAAATATTTATTATCAAAACATTTATTTGATTATGAAATGGGACTTATGTAAAAGCTACACTTAACTCATATAGATAATGCTACTTCACATACTCATTCACACACTTATAGAACTTATTGTATTCTTTGGATTTTAGTACGGTGTTGGAGGAGCGGCGGTCTCCTGATACAAGTATTTTTAAACTTAATAGGGAGGCCCCCTACACCTTTTTTGTACCTAGGAATAAATTATTTAAAAAATTAAGGATTGGATTACTAGGATTTAGATTACAGATTTAGATTCTAAATCTACAGATCCTCCCCCATGGGTAATATTAGATGAAAGAGGGGGTAATATTAGATGAATAAATTATTTTCTAAGTTATTTTTATTTTATATATATTGAACAAAATGTTCCACCTGATATAACTAACTTGTTGCAATACTGGTATGGAAACTAAACCAATAACTTGAAATGCGGGAATACACTTTATGAAGAGTTACACATTAAGGTGGGGACAAACGCTAAATACTAAAAATATCCATTGTTTAATGAAGATGTTACAAGAAACAGACGAGACAATTGCTTTGAAAAAAAATATATATTATACTTAAACATGTGAAGAACCAATTGTATTAATTAGAATTTTCGTTAAAGTAATAGAAACTGCACAAAAAAAGTTAGAACACAAGAAGAATTTGACTTTTATTGAAAATTCTCTCGAAAACGGCTTATTGCGCGCATATGAATCCTGTACCTATTAATGAGTTAATATCAGATTAAAAAATTGTATTAATAAAAAAAATTTTTTTTGCGTATTGTTCTAATAGTAAAAACAAAGAAACACCATTTTTAGGCCCGTTGAATTGTCATTTGCCTAAGTGAAGCCCTTAACAGTGTGGGGTGAGACAGGGTGGGTTAACCTCTCCCAAACTCTTCAACCTGTATAGTATAAATGACCTCATTGTTGCCCTCAGCAGCATGCATGACGGATGTTGTGTGTGTAAACAACATTAGTTACGCTGATGACATGGTGCTAAGAGATATGTTAAAAAAACTGACTACATGATATTTGAGACCGCTGACAAATGTCAAAGTGATGATCCTGAAATATTATTGAATAATAACAAGATAAAGAGGGTATACCAATTTAAATATCTTGGACACTTTATTACCAGCGATCTTAAAGATCATGTCGACATTAAAAGAGAATATGGGCGGGGTCGCGGGACGTTGTTATATGACACGCGACCACCGTAGCAGGCCCAGCATCGTAACACCGTAGCATGTTTATTTTTAGAGCCACTCAGCACTAATCTTAATTTTATATAATAAATGTATTACAAAATAAATTGCGTTTGTGCGAAGCCTAGGCGGGTCGTAAGTACAAAATAATCTAAGTCTTACTTTATCCATTAAATCAGGGGTTTAATATCAAATACGGCAAAGTCGTATTTGGACTGCATAGCGTGGCGACGCAGTCCGTGGCGACGGGTTACCACGCTATACGATGGTATAATATTATACAGTCTATGCGTAGTTGTGTGTACGGTGTGGCGACGCGTGCCGTGGTGATTGTTGTTGTGATTGTTGGTGGTTGTTGCAACTTGAAATAAATATAAAAATTTTTGTATTCAATAAAAATAAACGTTAAATAAATAAATAAACAGTCGTCATTTTTTTTTTAATTTAAACATTATTATACCAAACACTCTCTTTGCAATATGAACGATTTATTTTGTAACAAAAACGGCATAGTCACGTCCATTTAAATTGCTATTGCTATCAAAAACGATTTATTACTATCAATTACTATAAATCAGACATCGTGGACTTTGTCATATGTGATATTGGACCCCTGAAATGATGGATTTGATGGCAAAAGGAAGAATTTGAGGAGGCAAAAGGATCACTATAGGATACCATCTGAAAAATGGTATCCTATAGTAATCCTTTTGTTCTTCTCGCTTTGCTTCTTAGATTATATTCTCAAATTTCTCTACTAAATTGTTACCTAACGATTTTTTGCTCTCTATGTGATTATTTGCTCTTTTTGTTAATGTTTTATTTGTTGTTAAGATTCTATTTTTGTAAACGTTTATATAGTTTTGAAGAATGTCCCTGATTCCGTGGAGATTGGGAAGAGTGCTGGTGTGGGATGCTAGTTGTGTAGACACACTAGCCCCTTCGCATCTCCATGGAACATCCACTAAGGCAGCAGCCGCAGCAGAGGCGGCGGAAAAAAATAAAATCTCGAAATATAGTGGCCTCGGCGCCGAATATGGTTTTGTACCATTCGGTGTCGAGACACTCGGTCCGTGGGGGCCTGCAGCAATGAGCCTCTTCAAAGACATCTCGAAGAGGCTTATTGATGCGACGGGAGACCGAAGAGCTGGCACTTTCCTCGGCCAACGTATTAGTATGGCCATTCAACGAGGAAATGCTGCCAGCGTACTTGGTACAATGCCGCAGGGTCCATTTTTATATTATTAGTTTTTAATCAATTTAATATTAATTTATTTTTAGATTAGATAATTTTAGTTTTGAAGAATAATAACATTACATTCTCTGTATGCTTTCCAAATAAAAAAGGTATATTGGTAGATGTCATAGACAGAAGGGTGGCAAATGGGGAATAAATGTTTTGTACCGAAGGTGACACGACAAATTGTTTGCAGGCACATCTCCAACCACCCTGAACTGGGTTTACCTCGTTGGTGACTCTAATAACGTGTGTTCACTGTCATACGGAGGCAGCTCGATCGTCCAGGACTCCACCATCTGTGCATCTCACTACAACGTTACCAGCCAATCCACTTGCCAGGTAACCAATCTGTTCATTTTGTAATAAGCTAATAAGCATTTTGTTAAATTCTTTTTTGCGTTTGTATTAAGGCCCAGCACAAACGTGTGATTATAATATACATGGCAAAATATAAATATTGTTACGCGACTAACTATGGGACGTTCTGGAAAAAGCGTTCGCTCACACCGCGCCATTTTTTTACTTTTACCATTTTTTTACCGTCCTAACTTCTAAACGAAATCAAACGTGTTTATGAAACTATTTAGTTTGATAAGGATTAATATTATGATACTGTTACGACTAACTATGGGACGTTCTGGAAAAAGCTTTCGCGCCGGCCGAAAGTCTCGATGGTAGTCACGCTTCTTCCCGACTAGTGTCAAAGGAAATTGGTCCTTATGTTTACAACATAGAGTTTACATTTCAACAGAAATAGCATTCCCGAACTTTCAATGGCTTGATTACAATCTTGTTTATATTTCTAAGTAAATTTCAAATAATTATATATATAATTATATACTACTCAAAACAAAATAAGGGCCACTGGTTTATTTACATTTAAGTGCACTTTAGTAAACTGAAAGTAACTGATAAGTAGCATTATATTGACATTACGAACTCTTTGGTGTTTGATCTCTTTTATGCTTCCTAATTTGAAAAATATTGGCCATCGTTTTAAGAAAAATAATAATTGGAAGTCATTCTTATGTTTTTCTCCGATTGTCTTCTTAACTTGTTTCGGTTATTTTAGGAAAAAAGTTTTACTTTTTCAATTTTAATTGATTCATTTCTCATCTCGCGTTAATCATGCCACCAGTACGAAGGCACATGGATACAATTACAGCAACCAGAGCCATAACTATGATTCAAGAAGGACGTTCTCAGCGTTACGTGGGTTTGCAGTTGGGTTTTCTCGAAGAGCTGTCCAAAATGTATGGAATCGCTTCCAAGAGACCGGCAGTGTTGCCAGGAGACCCGGTTCAGGTAGAGTTCGTGTAACAACGGCGCACGAGGATCGGTACGTCCAACTAAGTGCTCGTCGTGATCGTACAGCAACGGCCCGTAAGTTACAACACCACCTACGGCTGACAACGGGTACCTGTGTCAGTGATCAAACTATACGTAATCGATTGTACGAAGACCAGCAAATGTCAAGACGTCGAGTTGTTCGAATTCCTCTGACTAGGGTTCAACGTGCAAACCGTTTAAGATTCTGCCGTCAGTATTTGAACTGGGGGATTAATCAGTGGGGCAAGGTGCTTTTTACAGACGAGTGCAAAGTAATTTTTTTTAATGATGATCGGCGTGTTAGGGTGTGGAGACGACGCGGCGAGCGTTTTTCGGAGTCCTGCATCCACGAAGTTGACCGTTTCGGTGGTCCCAACGTAATGGTTTGAGGTGGGATTAGTTTACACGGTAAAATCGAGCTCACCATTTTAAATGCGGGTACCGTAACTGCAAAACGTTACATCGAAGACGTCATCAGGCCTCAAGTGATCCCATTTGCACAGCGAGTGGGGCCTGGATTCATCCTGATGCAAGACAATGCCCGTGCACACACAGCTCGATCGACACAAACTGTCCTAGAAGGGTCTCATATTGAGGTATTACCATGGCCAGCTAACAGTCCGGATTTAAATCCAATCGAGCAATTGTGGGACCAATTGAAACGAAGGGTTAGAGAGAATGAGCAAGGGGTCTACAACCAACAGCAGCTGATTGACGCTTTAAAACGTGCCTGGGAGGAGATTCCAGATGAAAACGTGAGGAATTTGATCCAGAGTATGCATACGAGGCTTCAGGAGTGTATTGCTAAGAGAGGAGGACATACTCGTTACTAAAAAGAAGAAACAAAAGTGACAAGAACAGTATTTTGTCTTTTTCCGGTGATTTCTTTTGTTCATGTTTTTCATTCAAAATGGCCAATTGCATTATGAACTTAAAAAAAACAGTTCATGATCATTATTTTAAACAATTATTAGCCTATATTATAACCAATAACATTATTTTGTAGTTACATAAGTTAAACAATTTAATGTCTTTATTGTTTTCATGGTACAACAAAAAATCTTAGTGGCCCTTATTTTGTTTTGAGTAGTATATATATATTTAAAAGACTAAAAAGTAGTTTTTTTTTTGGAATATAGGGAGACAGCGGTGGTCCCCTGGTAGCATATGATGAAAATTCTGGAAAGCCCGTATTAGTTGGCGTAGCATCTTTCGTCTCTTCGCAAGGCTGCCATGCTCCTTTGCCCGCAGGTGAGTTATTTTTGCATATCATAGCATATAATTGTTCAACTCGGAGAAGTTCAAATTACTGCCAGACCTTATAAACAGGGCTGACGAAGAGATGTTAAAAATGTTAAGGCTTCCCATACCAATGGTACCCTTGATGTGCTCCTTGGTCGAGTAGTTAAGGTGCTTGCTTTAACGCTCCGTCTCAGGGGTCCCGGGTTCAATTCCCGGCAGGGTCAACTTGGAAACGAACTTTTCATAGTTGGCTCGCTGGTCTGAATCTGGCAAGTAGTGGCAGGGCAGATTGCGTTCCGCAGTTATTTGGATAGCCCATATGGCGGCAGGAACCACTCCCTTACAGAAGATAACCAGGAAATAACAGCATGTGTGCTGTTGTGTTTTGGTGATTGTGTAAGGGATGTCCGTATCATTAATCTTACTATGATCGGCAGCGCACTTGCAGCACCCGATGGCGTTGCTTGTGTTATAGGCGAAACATAAAGTTGAAGTTCTTGAAGGTTTTTTTTTACAAAAAACCTTCAAGATTCAAAAAACCTTCAAAAAACCTTAAAAGCACGCATTTAAAGTGTTAAGTACGGCCGAAATTCTTATTTTAAATTGTTATCTTTTGTAGGTTTCATCAGGCCTGGACATTTTCATGATTGGTTCTTCGAGGTGACCGGAGTCAACTTTGACGTCGAAGATGCGTGGGCGCAATGAAGTTTTCGTTAATTTGTAAACAGAACAATCAAATAAATGATTTTGTTTCGTTCTTATGGCCTTTTATGTAGTAGAAATCACACTGAACGTACTTTTGCAGGTGCCAAAATAAATCTTCTATATATAAAAATGAATCTCCATTTCCCTTGGTCACGGCATCACGCGTGAACGGGTAGACCGATTTTAATTCGGTTTTTACTAATGGAAAGAGGGTTAAACGGAGAATGTTCATATATATAAATTTTTTTTTAATTAGATCAGGGTAGCGCTTGACCACTATCTCACCTGATGTGAGGTGTAGATGTGGCCGAAGGTGGACCACGCTTACCCAGTAAATGCCCATTTACCCTGGTTTTGAAGACCCTGAGGTTGTAGTTCTGTGGGAACACAGACGCAGGCATATATAAATACTAAAAAAAATATATATATAAATATTATTATAATATATAAATATTGCACCACGGGCGTAGCCGGGGGCGGGTCGCTAGTACAAAATAAAACCATACATTATTAAGTGTTAGAGCCACTTTCCTGTCCCTACTTTCCATCCCTAGGTCGACAGCGCACATTGAGAACCTCCTGCTTGTGTCAATTGGCGATGTTAGCCACCTTAAATGTCCTAGTGAACCTATCACCAAGTGAAATCTCACCTTGCCTGTCTTGTAAATGTATATTGTGTCAAATGTTGCATTAATGTTGGATAGAAAGGGACATCCTGTGTAGCGAGTTGCACACGCACAAAGCGTACCGGCCGGTTTTTCATCTTTCAGATGGAGTTGTAACGTTGTTATTGTAATTATATTATATTTATAGTGTAATGTTGTATTGGCGTGAAGTAAATCAAATCAAATCAAAATATTTATTTATCAATTAGGTTTCTCCAAGAAACTCTTATGATCGTCATTTAAATAAATTTACCAGGGTTTCGGAAAAAAGCCAAGATGACGATCCTGAGAAGAAATCCCGAAAGAAACTCAGGATTCTTTTTGTCATCTTTAAAATATAAAAATTACAACAATTATAATTATACACTTAATACTTAAAGTACATATACAATACTAAGCATAGTATGAGCTTCGAATCCAGGCTTTAATTCCAGGCTTCATTGTCACTTAAATAATGTCTAGACCAACCAATAATGCTTTACAGACATTGTAAACATTGTGTATTAATATGAGTTGTGGGTTTCCGGGATGATGGCCCAGGTCTGTTGGAAATTCTCAACAGACCTGGGCCATCATCCCTGAAACCCACAACTCATATGGATACCGGCCGAGAAAACCTAAATTCTACTATTGTGTATTAAATTATGTATCAGATAATAAATAAATAAATAAATAACTGATCACCTTAAATCAGCTTAAGGCCACAACGGTGTTGCAGCACTGAAATAGGTCATAGAAGGTGGTAAACATAAGAAAAAAATGTTTCAATGTCTAATCTAAATGCTTTGTGTGCTTGATTATACCTTCAGGTCATAAGTTCTGTCACAAAATATTTATTGAATTCGAATTACGAATCTTTTATGAAAATAAAAATGCGCACTATTTTGAATTTGATATCTTTTTAAATATGAAGTGGACGCTTAAAGAAGACCGAGTCATCGAGTTGCTGTTATCGCGCTGAATCGGTGCGGTAATGCGCCTTATATGCATTATCGTGTACGTCAACTTATATTTGTTAAAGCATTGTACTAGAAATAATTACAGTTTAACTATAGATTGCTCTATCCAAAAATCAGGCACGTATCCAGACTTTTGGTTCGGGGGGGACAAACATTGAAACAACCATGTGAACTGTGTAAAAATCGCTGTAATCACTGTACTTTACTCTAATTTTTCTGAAAAATCTTTCACAAGTTTTTAGAGAAATCAAGAAACTACTCTTTTCCATCGCAGCTATGAATGTAGACGCAGTTTGGGCAACAGTTCTGTTTGTGCAGGATAGTTCTCTCAATGTAATGACAATAGGTTTGAGTAACTCACAAAATACATTTATAGAGTCGTGACGTTCTATAAATCTAGTGTCACACATGCCGACCACTCTTTTTTTCTTACTTTCTGAATGAATGACATCTATCGTTTTTTTTTCAGTCAGATTTCGGGGGGGGGGGGATAAATCCCAACCAAAGATGTTGTATTAGTCTGTACCTATAGATGGATCACAAAATGCAGCAATATTTTATTCTTTCTAACACCTTCAAATTGCCATAAGATTGAAAGAGACATACATATATAATCTGTCGGGTCGAAGTTGAGTGAATGTCTCCATTTTGACTATACAATGCAAGCTAAAGTTATAGCGTATAATAGTACTGTGCATTTTTATTGATAACTAGATATCGTTGATATAGATTTTAAATATATGACGGATAAAAAGTATGGCTAAATGCGTTTCGGTGTACTGTTTGGTTATTCAATATAAATAAAATGTGGGTGCGTACTGGTACTCGCCGCATTGCTAATCGGTTGTATGAGATTGTATGCAACCTCTCGCATTTATTTCACCAAAATATTTCAAAAGAATAGTTATTTTTTGAATAGAAATATTTAGAATCCATCCTTAAGGGGTAGAACGGGAGTAGGATTTTATTACGAGAGAAAAAAAACTCGATAATCTTAAAGTTTTATTTTTAGAAACGATATCACAGATTGGATAATCTGTGATATCGTTTCATTTTAATCTGTGATATCGTTCATCTGTGATTCGTCAACATTTTAATTTAAAGACTTGCAGTTAATGTTGACGCTTGGGTATCCACGTATTTATTAGTAAGTTTTCTTTTTCTGGGTAATTTCTGAAAAGAAATAATTTTTGGTTATTAATGATTCAAAAGATTTTCATAATTTTCATAGATTGAAGCATAACTTCTTTATAACTTATAGATATTACTTACTGGTTTACACGATGGTGGTAATTTTGGGAATATTGTCGGCACTGCATACGAGTGTAGAATTTTACGCTGATATCCTTGGCGAAAGCAAGAATCTTCAAAGTTCATCGAGCATATTCTTGTATATTGCGAAGCTCTCCAATCGTCGGCTTTTCTTACATTTTTTGTCCACGTTTTTTTTTTAAATCGATGTCGGTGGGAAATCTGTTATAGGTAAATTGATAAAAATTACTTTCAACCTGCAGTGAATGCTAGAAATTGTCAACACTCTACTAAAAATAAATTAGTTATCGATATCGATAAACTTATCAAGATCAGACTACAGCACTATAAAGCAAGACAAATGTCAAATATTCCGATTAACTTTGGTTTTTGTAAATTTTAGTTATAAACACCAGCTTTTCTTTAAATAAATCAACCTTAGAGCTGTGTATGCATGTACAACGATTCATTTTTAGTAAATAATTATAAAAATTTGTTTACAAAACACCAAAATTAATGAGTGCGAGCTGTTCGACTTACCGGTGAAATGATATGTTTCCATTATTCTCCTTCAAAACACCCACTCTACTTGAACAAACGGGAACAGTACAAGCCATTCTTGGCAAGCAACAGATTTATGAAATCACATTTTCAGATTTTAAAGTATTTTAAATCACATAAAGCTAAACGCGCTTGTTAACCAGCATGATATTAACAAATATGACGTTGCCTCTTTTATGGCGCGCAGCTTTTTAAGACGTCATATTCGGCTATTGTTATCTCTTTTTAACATACGACATGCAGCCATTAGAAAGACGGGTATCGAGTATCGAAGGAATCTTCAATTTTTATTGTTCCATCTATACACTAATACAATTACTATCCCCCCCTCTGTATACGTGCTTGCCAAAAATAAACGGTTATCGAGATATTTGACTTAATTTTAATTTTTTAATATCACCGCGATGTAAAGATGTTTTATCACGAAGTTAAATTCATTTGGTGTTATGTTTTTAAACAGTTTTTTTGTCATAATACCGTGTCTAAACACAAAGTGACGTACACAATTACGTTTGATTGTAAAAGCTTGTTGTGAAGGTAGTGAATTAGTGCTAATTAGACAAAGAAACAAAAAAGAGGGTGCGTTGACGAAGTCGTATTGCAGAGGCGTAAATGCGCGCATGCGTTGCGAAGTTGCCACGTTAGGAAACTATTTTAACCTATTTTTTCTAAGTGGGGAAATTGTAAGTTCACAAAAGGTATACAAATGTTTTGTAACTAAAAATTTTAAGTTTATAAATTACTAGCTGTTGCACGCGACTTCGTCCGCGTCTCTTTATAAAATAATATGTTATTCGTTGATAATGTAGCCTTCGATAGGTGAAAGAATTTTTAAAATCGGTCCAGTAGTTTTGAGTTTATTCATTACAAACATACACACATACAATTTTTTCTCTTTATAATATTATTAGTAATTAGTAATCAGTATTAGCATTAACATAGATAAAATGTGACATAGTTATAAACTATGATAAGTACATAAATTCGATTGCCGGCGGCGTCAACTGTGGACATAAAATTTACAAAGTTGAATCTGGTCTGGATCTGGAAAGTAGCGGCAGGGCATACTTCGTTACACAGTGATTTAGGCAGCTCGTCTGGCGCCAGTAACCAATCCCCTACAGAAAAGACCACCGTGAAATAACAGCACTTGTGCATTTTCAAAGTGTCAACAACCCGTATGATTGGTTTGGTAGCACCAACGTCGCCAACTCCACTTCTAGCTGTGCCTGTGACTTCGTACGCTTGGTATTCGTATGCGTGGTATTTCGGTGTTAGGTATAACTTTTTCGTTTGTAAACCGATTGGAATGAAGCAAACACTAAATGTTACGGAAAGCTTGCTACAATGGGAAAACAGCATTCAAATGGGTTGACCCATTTGAAAAACAAAGCACAGAAAAACAAGCTGGTGATGATCACAGCTGCCCCGCCACCAAGAAAGAAGAGGTAGACCGCCGCGCCGCTTCTCACTTTCGAGGCGTGACCAGAATACAGCACTTGCGAGGGACCTCCCAGGCCGAGGACCGCTTGTGCCGGCCGCGGCTACGCCGTCGCTGTTACCAATCAGTCCCTCATAATTAAGTATTAGTTAAGCCCCCCCACGACCGGTGACGGTTCCAAAGTCCCCTATGGACTAGAACCACACCCATCTCGAGGGTGTTTTAGTGCGGTAAAAGTCCAACATAACCATGCGGCATTGTCATAGGGTATCTTTTGGAGGATTTCTCCTCTATTAAAAAAACAGACAAAAAGAGAAAAATTCTAAAAACTAGTTTTTTTTTACCTCGAATTATTTCTTTTTTTATTTTTTTAGCGTAATATGGCAATCACTTTCGTTCGTTTTAGAGAAAGCTACAGAATGTGAAAATGTTATTTAGTCTAGGTAACCATTTTTCGGCTGCCCGTCTGGCGGCAGTAACCACCGTAAGCACCCTCTTACACAAAACACCCGTGAAATAACAGCTGTTGTATTTCGGTGTGTGAGTAAGAAATGCTAGAGCCAATTTCCCTATCCCTTCCTAACCTAATCCTACTATGGTCGACAGCGCATACCATCAAATAGATCTGCCGATCTGACGACCTTTATATAAACAAATGGTTTTTGTATTTTTAGTTTCTTTTTTTTTATGTTAAGATCGGGAGACAGGCTGACGGTCCATTTGATGGTAGGTGGCTACAAGTGCGCTGCCGACTACAGTAGGATTAAGGAAAAGGGATTAGGAGGGGATAAATGGGCTCTGGCATCCCTTATTCACTCACCGAAACACAACAGCACATGTGCTGTTGTTTTACGGTTGTCTTCTGTAAGGGGGTGGTTTCTGCCGCTAGACGGGCTGCCCAAATGACTGCGAAACGCAGTGTGCCCTGCCACTACTAAAACTACTATTCTGGTTTTATTTGGAAGAAAAGTTGTGTTATCCCAAACTTACTGCATTTTTTTAAAAGGAAAATAGGGTAAGTATTTTGAAATGGCAACCCTTTGATACTTTTGGCGCGCGCGCGAATAGCTCTACGCTCATCCGAATCAACATGGCGATCGCTCGCGTAGCGCGCCTCCTCACGTAAAACAACCGGAAAATCCATTCCAACAAGTATCGCGTTTAGTTACATCGCAAATAACGCTTAGTCAGTTAAAAAAATGTTTTAGTGTACGAATTAAGTGTTATCAAGGGTTACAATATTGAGTGTCAGTGTTTTTTCGTTGTCTTTGCATGAGTGAAGTATATGGGGTGGCGTTTGATGAACGTAATGATGGTCGCGTCTCGCCGGCCAGTACTGGCAAGCTAACGTGAGTATTCTACGAAGACATTGCGTAAGAATTGTACAAATCATACGTGTATACATGTTTGAAAATAGAACGAAAAAAATTAAAGGAGACCCCGTTCCCGTATGAATTTCGTCAGGCTGCACCCCCACTTGACCCGTATTTTGTGAAATCTGAAAAAAAATTAAAGTTTCGATTGTAGGTTTACAAATAATAAGTAATAATACTTGCCTAATAATAAAGTGTCTATGTTCTTTCGAAAATCCTTATAATACTATACTTAATAATACTTGATTTATTTATAATACTAGCTGAGCCCGCAACTACGTGCGCGTGATATTCGATATTACAAACGTAGTGATTATATACTCTTTGGATATTACGTGTAACTTTGTTGTTTTTAAACCGATTGGAATAAAACAAACACTGAACGTTACCGGAAGCTTGCTACAATACATCACTAAAAACCGCATTCAAATCGGTTAATCCGTTACAGAGATAAGCGTGCACAAACGTTACAGACAATCAGACAAAAACTCTAAAAACTATTTTTTTGACCCGGGTAACTTATGTTACAATGTGTGCAATTTTTTTTAAATAAAATATTTAACGTACAGACTTATTATATGTTTTGATTTTAAATTATTTTAAACATTTTAGATAGGTCCGAATGTAATAAAATTAAACATTAATTAAAATTATTAATTATTATTTATTCAAAATTATTAGTTTAGTTTGTTATAAATTTTGTAGCTAGTAAAATGGAATTTGTATCTAAAAAAATAATAACAATAATTATAATACTGTTAATATGGGTAGGTAAACATTTATTTACTTTTATTTTTAGGAACATGTAATTCCACCGCTCGTTATTTGATCCTTCGGTTAAACAGACCCAATTATTCACGAGACCTAATTGATACTCTTTCCAGGGGGTATTTTTTTTCTTTCATATTTAATTTTGCCTTTGTTCCTTTATAGATAGATAGATAGATAGATAGAACATTTATTTGCACAAACATGACACACATACAAAGAGAAAGAAAAAATTACAATACAACTGTTTAACAAAACAAAACAAAAAAAGAATTAAAAACTAAATTAAAATTAATACTATTTCCCAGATATTTTAATCCCATTGCGTGTGCGCCATGACAGCAAAAAGGTATCTGGCTCAGCATAAGCTGAGGCAAAGCACAGCGCTGATATTATGCCAGTCCTAGTGTACAAATTCACGTCGGCAGGTGTGTGGGCAGGATACGCATCGTCATTGGATTATCGCAGTCATCATAACCAATTAATTAAATTTCACCTTGCAATAAGTCAACTTTAGTGTCATGGTTTCCTTTTTGGATACAATATAAATCTCTCTTGCCTTATTTTTTTCATAAGTCCCTTTATTATTATTTTTGCTTATCCCATTGTCGTATTTTTCTTCAAAAGTGGCAATGCTTTGAAACTCAGTGCTCAAATTTTTTCGGAGTGCTGACAGTCTATAAATATAGACGCCGTCCGTCCTAAAAATAAAAACTACCTAATATTTGAAACTAGCTGAGCCCGCAACTTCGTACACGTGGTATCTGGTATAGGGCGTAACTTCGTTTGTAAACCGATTGGAATGAAACAAGCACTAAATGTTACGGGAAGCTTGCTACAATACATCAGTGAAAACCGCATTCAAATCTGTTAAGCTGTTTCAGAGATCAGTGTGCACAAACGCCCAGAAAACAGACAAAAATTCTAAAAATTATTTTTTTAGGGTTCCGTACGTCCGAATAAAAAACGGAACCCTTATAGGATCACTCGTGTGTCCGTCTGTCCGTCCGTCACAGTCAATTTTATCTCGGAATCTACTAGACTATTCACTCGAGTTCAACTCGCACTTGTCCCGTTTATTTTTGACCTCGGTAACATAAGTAGGACGTGTAAAAATTGTTTTTTTTTTTTTTAATATTTAATGTACAGGCACGGCTGGTTTACGATTTTATATGTTTAAATTACGATTGCTAGGTACATACCTTCACAGAATAAATAATAGTGCTAATGTATAACTACAACGTGATTTTAGTGCGGCATTCGATTTAAAAAAAAAATAGTATATAATTATACAGTTTGCATATATAAAAATTAGTATATTTAATCACATCTATATATGTTATATAAATGTGATTCACACATCTAGTTCAGGAAATATTAGAAGAGTGTGCGGATTCTTGGCATTTAAAAGTCCATTTCCTTGGAATATCGCATCCGGATAACTGAGTAACAATTTATGTGAAAAGCTGAACTTTTAATGTAGTGTAGGTACTAGCTGGCGCCCACGATTTCGTCTGCGTTAAAAAATGGATAATACCTAAATATCGCTGTGACGACAGTGGCGCTGAATTCTTTTATATATTTAAACGATCCTTCGGGAACCTAACATTTTTCCAAGATAAAAAGTATCTTATATTTTAATCCAGATAAGAAACTATCTGTGTGCCAAATTTTACTCAAATTAGTTCAGTAGTTTTTACGTGAAAGAGTAACAAACATACATACATACATCCATCCTCACCAACTTACGCATTTATTGTACTAGTAGGACTATGTGAGACTTTGGTTTTGTCTTATTAAAGCTTCATGCAGCTTCTAGGCCAAGTCTCTCATTGGGAACCTTTACTAAGGATACGAACTTAAAATCGTCCTTCCGGAAGTAACAGTTTCAATGATACTTTAAATCAGTCTGCTTCTTTCTCAAATATTACATGTTATGTTATAACATATATGTTTACGAAACTGGCTACTTATATAAACAATATTTAAAAAGTATTTACAGCTTTTGAAAATGGAACTCTTGGCTGTAGAATACAGTTTGTTTCATCTGGCTTTCACTTGTTTTTAAGGTGTGGCGTCATTTTCAAAATTGCGTGTTTAACTCGTGAAAATTTTCGTAGTAAGTGTGATTTTCTACGACTTTGTGTAATTTGACAGCACAGCAGAGCGTCGCTCGGCTTCGAACTGCTTTTAGCGATGAGGCACCATGCAAGACGACTATTTATAGCTGGTTTGCAGAATTCAAACGCGGTCGTGTCAATCTCAGTGACGAATTTCGTGATGGTCACCCGTCCACCGTTGTTGACAACAAAAACTTCGGGCTTCCTTAGGCATAAGCACGAGTCACTTACAATCAATATTGAACAAACATTTGGGCGTGAAAAAGCTGTGCCCTCGGTGGATCCCACACAATTTGACTGAGGCTCATTCCATGATTACCAGATTTAACGAAGTGGCGACAAATTTGGTGTGGGATATAGTAACAGGTGACGAAACATGGATTTTTTTCGACAATCCTAAAACAAAGCGGCAATCGAGCGTATCAGTGTTTAAAGATGAATCGAAACCAACCAAACTTTTAATCACAATATTAAATTAAAAATAATGGGCGGACAGGCACGTATCCAGACTTTTGGTTCGGGGGGGGACAAACATTGAAACAACCATGTGAACTGTGTAAAAATCGCTGTAATCACTGTACTTTACTCTAATTTTTCTGAAAAATCTTTCACAGGTTTTTAGAGAAATCAAGAAACTACTCTTTCCCGTCGCAGCTATGAATGTAGACGCAGTTTGGGCAACAGTTCTGTTTGTGCAGGATAGTTCTCTCAATGTAATGACAATAGGTTTGAGTAACTCACAAAATACATTTATAGAGTCGTGACGTTCTATAAATCTAGTGTCACACATGCCGACCACTCTTTTTTTCTTACTTTCTGAATGAATGACATCTATCGTTTTTTTTCCAGTCAGATTTCGGGGGGGGGGGGATAAATCCCAACTATCCCCCCCTCTGTATACGTGCTTGTGGGCGGAGCAGTTAAAAACAGAGGCATGTTAAAAACATTAGCGATTTCAAACAAATTACCTTACAATAAAGATAGATTGTCTTGAAACGGCTCAAATTGATAGTAGATTAATAATTTTTTCGTTTTCCATTTATATGTATATATATATGTATACATCGTTGACATATATAATGATTTCTGTCAGTATGCCACCCGTGGTTGGCGAGGCGCCAACCTCACAATTTGATTTGTCGACCGAATACTTAGTTATGCACAATAAGATAGTAGACATATTTTGTCTATTAAAAGTATATCTACTGATATATTAAAAATAGATATCGAGCGACTTACATCATACTTATGTATATGATCGTCTCCTTTCAATGAGGAGTGACAACTTCCTTATGGAGCACTAATTTTTAAGTGCAGACTCCATATGCACTATGAACTAAGTATGAAATGTTTGTGTTTCACTTTTTGGTAATTGAATTTGCAAACTCTACATTTCTTGCAGTAGCTGTTTGACGAGCACGTTGGATGAGTGGTTGGGGTGCTTGCCTTCCCGGGTTCGATTCCCGGCATGGACAACTTTGGAAATGAACTTTTCAAAGTTGGCTCTGGTCTGGATCTGGAAAGTAGTGGCAGGGTACACTGCGTTTCGCAGTCATTTGGGCAGCCCGTCTGGCGGCAGTAACCAACCTCTGACAGAAGACCACCGTGAAATAACAGCACGTGTGCTGTTGTGTTTCGGTGAGTGAGTAAGGGATGCCAGAACCCATTTCCCTAACCCTTTCCAATCCCTTATCCTAGATCCTACTGTAGTCGGCAGCGCACTTGCAGCACCTGGGGCATTGCTTGTGTTATAGGCGACGGTAGCCACGTACCATCAAGTAGACCGTCAGCCTGTCTGCCGACCTTAACATAAAGAGTTGGAATTTGTCTGCAGCACGCTTTTTGATAAATTAAAATAAGTATTAAAAAAAAATTATGGACATTATTGCTTTAGCATTATGTCTATGTTGTAAATATTTTTAATATTATTTCTTTTTTAAAAGTGCATAAAAAAAAATAGTGCGAAATTCAAAATACTTGAAACGCAACGCTATTGTTCGGATCAAATGTGACGTCAAAGTCTACAACGACAGTGTCAACAAGGGCGTAGTTGTTCGATTTGTGATTTTTAACATTTGATTGTTATTGTAGACTGTGACGTCACAACAAGCGCGCCAAAAGGGCGGGTGTTTAAAGTGCCCGTAGCTGTTAGCTGATTTTTTTTTAATTACTAAATTTTTGTTTTTCGGCGCTGGATATTTTTTCACGGTTATACTTATAACGATATAACCTATCGTATAAAAATATTTTAAAAAAATATGCATATTCCCTATTATATGTACAAAAATATAAATATTTGCTTGCCCTTGTCGGGTAGAGAACATACTTTGTAACTGTATCTGCTGTGTATGTATGAATTAAGATCATGTAGACGTGCGATTGCTCAAATAAAGATTTATTTATTTTAGTGTTTTAGGTTTTGTTAAACAACTAGCTGAACTCTTCGCTGCGGCGTGCGCGTGGGGCGGGCGCGATACTGGGCTATAATACATTATTTTTATTTTTCTAAAATAAAAGTAGACTAAGTCACTACTTATAACACTAGCTATCTGCCAGTGAAAGTCTCATCAAAATGCGTCCAGTCGTTTCGGAGATTAACCGGTACAAACAGACACATGATCAAAAGTTTTAAAATTTGTTTTTTTGTTATAAGCACCGCATACACTTCGACATACATTATGCTAGCAGTTATTTTGACATTGCAAACAGATTTTCAATTTTATTAATTTATTATAGATACAGACAAAACAAAATTGTTTTTAAGATAAAAGATAATTAAAGAAAATATTCAACACAGTCATAGGGACTCTTTGAAAATGTGCTTGAAAAACTGCTGGTCTTTTAGTGCTCTATATTCAAAAGCCACTAGATCTGACATCATAACATTAAAATAGTATCTAGTTATGCGTCACGTACCTATGGTACATTCCTCAACAACGAACGAACGGGTTCATAACTGCTGACTCGTAGTTTTAAGAACAAGCCACCTGCGTGTGGGCACGCGCGCCAACGGACGCGATGAGCGAACAAAGACTGTTTAGTCTAGCATCTAACGAGCGGATGCATAACTGCTGACTCGTAGTTTTAAGAACAAGCTACCTTCGTGTGGTGGGTTCACGCGCCACACGAAGACAGCACAAAGACAGACTCGCATCGACCGTCTAAATAATAAATCCCTAAATAGACCATTTGTAATAATAAGTGTTTATTAATTATTAAGGTCAAACTTAGATCATTTTCAAATAAAAAATAAAGAAGTATGAATATGCGGGTACCAAGTCGGCAGAGCGTATTCGAACTTCTATGACTAAAAGTAATACTACAGTAATACTATATTTTGAGCGAACACTAATTGATACCGTGGGGCGCAGCGAAACAAATTTTAAAGACGTATATAATATTTTTAAGAGGCGAGGCACAGCCGTTAAGAATAACCAGGTAAAGCCTTTTTAAGACAAGGACTATCCTCAGACCGAACACAATTTTCACCAAAAAGCCGTTATAAGACAAGGACTAATCCCAGACCGAATACAATTTTTAACAAAAAGCCTTTTTAAGATAAGGACTAACCTCAGACCGAATACAATTTTTACCAAAAAGCCTTTTTAAGACAAGGACTAATCCCAGACCGAAAACAATTTTTAACAAAAAGCCTTTTTAAGACAAGGACTAATCCCAGACCGAACACAATTTTTACCAAAAAGCCTTTTTAAGATAAGGACTGAGGGGGCGGTTAAGGATTACTTTGCCCGGTTTGGGATTTTGAAGTTAAACGAACGTGCACTCGATATGACGTTTTATTTTCGACTGACATAGAATATAATTTAACATAAAGTGGACTGTATATAGTGTACTTATTATATATGTGTAGGCATTCACTCGTTTGTACAATAATTGATTTAACTAACATAGACAAGGACTAACCCCAGACTGAACACAATTTTTACCAAAAAGCCTTTTTAAGACAAGGACTTCCCAGACCGAACACAATTTTTACCAAAAATCCCTTTTAAGATAAAGAATAACCCCAGACCGAACACAAATTGTAAAAAAAGCCTTTTTAAGACAAGGACTAACTCTAGACAGAACACAATTTTTACCAAAAAGCCTTTTTAAGATAAGGACTAACCCCAGACTGAACACAATTTTTACCAAAAAGCCTTTTTAAGACAAGGACTACCCTCAGATAGAGCACAATTTTTATCAAAATGAGCGCAACCTGATAACCTATGAATAAGGGCGCGATCCCATCACCACGATGCATTTACAGTCTACGGTACGGCGTTTTGTAAAACGATGCGTTTCTAGGTAAGAACCGCATGAGACGTATTCTTCTCCTGTTATTGTTAAGAAGAGGCAGAAGGAAAAACAGAACAAAAGAAAATACTGAGTAAATACATACCTTTCTGTAATGAGGGTCATTTCAAGAGGAAGTCCCAGTCATTGAAAATATTAGGCAACGACAAATTTTATTATTAATGATGTGCAGTGTGTCATTCATCTGCGACGCAGCAGCGGCGACGATGTCGTACCATGCGTTTGCACGACACGTCAACGGCACCGCTCCGTGGTGATGGGGCCGCAGCCTTAAGTTGTAATATTGAACAAAAATTTTTTAAAGCTTCTTGGAGATAATTAAAATTGCAAAGATTTTTCTTAAAAATTGTGTAACATATGAAAAAAGAAATAAAGAAGCTTATTTTAACTGAAGTTAAAATAAGCTTAAAAACAAATGTAGGTAGTTGTCGGTGAAATTTTTTCCATTACTTTGATACGAAAGCTTTTTGGGCAGTAAGTTTTTGTATAAATCTGTTCGATTCAAACTTTTTGAACACAGTCTCTTATACACTTTATTTTTGTCTAAGTTTTAATTTTATTCTAAGAAGTCAAAATTAGGTGACGAAAATAACGCTTTTCTGCTAAGTCCTCGCCTTAAACAGTTATTATAAAGGACAACTTCCTTCGTTTTATATGAAGCTTATTGTTTGTGAGAACTTTGTACTGAAGCAGGTATAATAAATTTGCAGTTTTGAATTCTTCGTAAAATGTTCCTTTGATTTTTTGTTTTTCCGGTGACTTTGAGACACGGCGGCGTCCGGTCCGTTTTAACTTGTAAACATTTTCACAAATAATTTTTGGCAATAAGCCCGTTTTGTGCGAAGGTCGCTATTTTCTTATAAGGGTTGAAATTGTTAGTGACGCGACCTTCTTATATTAATCCGACCTCAAACCTACTAATCTTTTTTTATTTTTTTATTTATTTACACAATGAAAAAATACAATGGGTGGTACACAGTTTAGGTGTACTATAAACTCAATTAATAATCAATTAATCTATACTTATAAATTCATTTGCTCAACGCATAGCCAAAATGCACGCTAGTTATCTAAATATTTCTATATACACCGTAACGTAACGTAACGTGTCCGTACAGATTTTTTCAAAAAACAAATTGTTCATGTTCTTATGTTACCGAGGTCAAAAAAATGTTTTTTTTATTTTTTATTTTTGTCTGTTCCGTCTGTTTGTCTGTGCGTATGTGCACGTTAATCTCAGAAAAGCCTTAACCGATTTGAATGCGGTTTGTACTGTTGTATTGTAGCAAGCTTCCCGTAACATTTAGTGCTTGTTTCATTCCAATCGGTTTGCAAACAAAAAAGTTAACTGAAAAAGCGTGGTATTCGGTATAGCGCGTAACTTTTATGTTTGTAAACCGATTCGAATGAAACAAACACTAAATGTTACGGGATACATCAGTGAAAGCCGCATTCAAATCGGTTAAGCCTTTTCAGAGATTAGCGTGCACAAACGCACAAAAAGACAAACAGACAAAAATTCTAAAAACTATTTTTTGACCTCGATAACATAAGTACAACGTGTATAATTGTTTTTTTTTTAAATCTTTAATATACAGGCTCGTTTACCATTTTGTTTTTAATATGTATATATTAAAGAATGAATATTTTTGGATGGCCAATGATCTTGTAACAGTTGTTTTTTTAACAAAATTACCGTAAACCTTTCTAATAGGATTATTCTAATAGGATCTAATAGGATTAATTAAATGCACCGCACCTATCGAGCGTCTACTGGCACATAGGTAAGCTTAGTATACATTTATCGAAGTACGTGCGTCACAGTATCGCCAACCTTTAAAAATACAATATCGATTTACGGTCAGCTGAGCTGGGCTGTTGTTTTCGTTATTGTCTAAAATTGAGCATCCACTCTTTAAACGGTGAGACTATAAGGACTCTACTATAGCATTAAAGGGCATTATAGTATAAAGTCTGTAGAAGTGAAAGATCACATTAGTTTTGCTTCTATATCTATAGAATAAAATCGCAAACAAGCCGTGTCTGTGAGTACATTAAATGTTTTTTTTAAAAAGCAATTTGTACACGTTGTAGAGTATGTGAAGTTGGCCCCCCATTATCGTGATAAAAAAAAATGACGTGAGTTCTAGTTGCCCCCCACATAGTTCTGGAGTTCTCTATACTTTATATCAATAGTTCTATTTATTTTCCAAAAAAAATTGATTATTGAACTTGATGGGGGGCCAACTTCACAAATCGAAAAGTTTGCGTAGTCATACCAACTACAGCATTCGTCGGATCGAAAAAAGTTATAAGGATAAAGTGTAGAACTCTTTGGGGGGCAAACAGAACTCCGTGAAAAAACTTCAAATTTTGAAAAAAAAATTTTTTCTTTTTTTGAAAAAATTTTTTTTTGTGCCCATAGGTATAAAACGCGAATTCGAGTTGCCTTTCATGCAGTTCTGTTATGCACACTTTTTATCAATAGTTCTGCTGATTTTTCACTCGAGATTTTTTTTTATTCAATGAGAGGTTAATTTTTACAAATCACAAACTTTGCGTCGTCGTACTAACCAAAGTATTGCTCCAATCAAAAAAAAGTTATTAAGATAAATTATAGAACTCTTTGGGGGGCAAACAGAACTCCGTGAAAAATTTTCAAATTTTGAAAAAAGAAAAAATATTCCTTGAATTTTTTTTTTATCACATAACGTGAATTAGATTTTCCTACGATGAAGTTCTGATGTTCTTCTCACTTTTCATCAATAGTTCTGCTGACTTTTCACTCGAGAATTTTTTTAAAATTTAATGAGAAGTTAATTTTACAAATCACAAACTTTGCGTAGTCGTACTGACCAAAGTATTGCTCCTATCAAAAAAATGTGATAAAAAAAAATTCAAGGAATATTTTTTCTTTTTTCAAAATTTGAAAATTTTTCACGGAGTTCTGTTTGCCCCCCGAAGAGTTCTACAATTTATCTTAACAACTTTTTTTGATAGGAGCAATACTTTGGTCAGTACGACTACGCAAAGTTTGTGATTTGTAAAATTAACCTCATTAAATTTAAAAAAAAATCTCGAGTGAAAAATTAGCAGAACTATTGATGAAAAGTGTGCAGAAAATCAGAACTGCAACGTAGGAAAATCTAATTCGCGTTATATGGGATAAAAAAAATTTCAAGGAATATTTTAAATTTTTCACGGAGTTCTGTTTGCCCCCCAAAGAGTCCTATAATTTATCTTAATAACTTTTTTTGATAGGAGCAATACTTTGGTCAGTACGACTACGCAAAGTTTGTGATTTGTAAAATTAACTTCTCATTAAATTTTAAAAAAATTCTCGAGTGAAAAGTCAGCAGAACTATTGATGAAAAGTGAGAAGAACATCAGAACTTCATCGTAGGAAAATCTAATTCACGTTATGTGATAAAAAAAAAATTCAAGGAATATTTTTTCTTTTTTCAAAATTTGAAAATTTTTCACGGAGTTCTGTTTGCCCCCCAAAGAGTTCTATAAT
Source organism: Bembecia ichneumoniformis (assembly GCA_910589475.2). Classification (NCBI taxonomy): domain Eukaryota; kingdom Metazoa; phylum Arthropoda; class Insecta; order Lepidoptera; family Sesiidae; genus Bembecia; species Bembecia ichneumoniformis. The sequence continues at coordinate 2,090,338 of OU342540.1, read as the reverse complement.
TTATCTTAATAACTTTTTTTTGATTGGAGCAATACTTTGGTTAGTACGACGACGCAAAGTTTGTGATTTGTAAAAATTAACCTCTCATTGAATAAAAAAAAATCTCGAGTGAAAAATCAGCAGAACTATTGATAAAAAGTGTGCATAACAGAACTGCATGAAAGGCAACTCGAATTCGCGTTTTATACCTATGGGCACAAAAAAAATTTTTTTCAAAAAAAGAAAAAATTTTTTTTTTCAAAATTTGAAGTTTTTTCACGGAGTTCTGTTTGCCCCCCAAAGAGTTCTACACTTTATCCTTATAACTTTTTTCGATCCGACGAATGCTGTAGTTGGTATGACTACGCAAACTTTTCGATTTGTGAAGTTGGCCCCCCATCAAGTTCAATAATCAATTTTTCTTGGAAAATAAATAGAACTATTGATATAAAGTATAGAGAACTCCAGAACTATGTGGGGGGCAACTAGAACTCACGTCATTTTTTTTTTATCACGATAATGGGGGGCCAACTTCACATACTCCACGTTGTACTTATGTTATCGAGGTCAAAAAAATAGTTTTTAGAATTTTTGTCTGTTTGTGCACGCTAATCTAAGAAACGGCTTAACCGATTTGAATGCGGTTTTCACTGATGTGTTTTAGCAAGCTTTTACAATTTGCATTTTGCGTATTTTACAAGTTTGCAGAAAAACAGACAAAAGCGGAAAGCGCGACTTTATCTATATATCTTATTCTATTTAAATCGTAAACGAGCCATATCTGCCATATTAAATATTAAAAAAAAAACAATTTCTACACGTTGTACTTATGTTACTGAGGTAAAAAAATTTTTTTTTTAAATAAATAAAATAAAAATAAATAAAATAAATCTTTATTTGCGCGAACACATGTTTACAGGATTTTAATTTGTATACAGCAGTTACAGTACAAAGTATGTTCTACCCGCCAAGGGCATGCAAATATTTGTGTTTAATTGTTTATAAACTATATTAATATAAAAAAGGAATTAATTGATATTTTGTCTGTTTGTGTCTGTGCGTTTGTGCACGCTAATCTCAGAAACGGCTTAACCGATTTGAATGCAGTTTTCACTTATGTATTGTAGCAAGCTTCCCGTTACATTTAGTGTCTGTTTCATTCCAATCAGTTTACAAACAAAAAAGTTACGCGCTATACTGAATATCACGCCTACGAGAGAATTAACTAACTTTGGCACAGTTAGTTAACTCTCACCGTTAAAGCAGCGTTCGAAAGAAAACGTTTTCATTCGACCGTTTTTTCGTCGACTTATTTTACAAATTCGATTACTACGAAAAAGCGTTTTCATTTTACGGGATTATATATATATAGCCTATGTCCATTCTGAAATTCTATTTTAACTAATGGATTATTATCTCCTTTCCCTTCCTACTGTAGTCGGCAGCGCACTTGCAGCAGCTTTGGCGGTGTTATAGGCGACGGTAGCCATCTACCATCAAGTGGACCGTCATTAACATTAAAAAACATTAATCTGCCGATCTTAACATTAATATTAAACATTTAAAACATACAAACAAATATATAAACTTCACCTCCTTGTAATATTAGTATAGAAAATAACACATATTTGTGTGCCACTTCGTTTCATAAATTGGACAACCTGTCTAGCGGCAATAAAAGTGTTTCGGTGAGTGGATAAGGGATGCCAGAGCTCATTTCACTATCCCCTCTTAATCCCTTATCCCACTATGATCGACAGCACACTTGCAGCACCTATGGCGTTGCTTGATAGGCGATAGTAGGTCAGCCTGCCTGGTGACCAATATATTTAAAAAAAAAACACAGGCTATCTATACTTAATATTATAAAGTTGAAGAGGTTTTTTTTTTAATGTCAGGTCGGCAGACAGGATGACGGTCCACTTGATGGTAGGTGGCTACCGTCGCCTATAACACAAGCAACGCCAAAGCTGCTGCAAGTGCGCTGCCAACTGCAGTAGGATTAAGGATAGGGGATTAGGAGTGGATAGGGAAATGGACCCTGGCATCCCTTACTCACTCACCGAAACACAACAGCACACGTGCTGTTATTTCACGGTGGTCTTCTGTAAGGGAGTGGTTACTGCCGCCAGACGGCAGTTGTTTGTTTGAACGCGCTAATCTCAGGAACTACTGGTTCGAATTGAAAAATTCTGTTTGTTTTGAATATTCCATTTATCGAGGAAGGCTATACGCTACGATAAATAGTATTATATATGTATAAGTAGTGTCCAGTACCGCGCGCCCCATGAGCACGCCACCGCGCCGCCGCGCCGCCCGCCGCCGTATGGGCCGCAGCGAAGCGTGGCCGATAAAGATACACCCCGATAAAGATTTTTTTCATGGAGTAGGTTTCTATGCTGTAAATTCCAAGACGGCGGAAGCCGCAGGGTACTGTTAGTATTTTTATATTCGACAGTAACTAACTCACCACGCAGACTCGCTGTTCACCAGTGAGACAGAGTGTTTCCCACACAAGCACATGTTACGAAAGGGGTCTCAAGCACGCTATATGTAGAATATCGCATTGCCTTAATACTGACGAGTGTTGTAGGGATTATCTCGACTGGCACAAAGCTCATCGTCAATACTGACAAGTGGCTATACGGCTCAATCCTTAAACGTCTTTGCAAAAAGCCGTTGCAAACTTTCTAATGTTTCATTTGTAGTATATTAGCGATCCGCTCCTTATATCGCTCATTCCTGGAATGAGCGATATAATGAGCGATATAAACCTAAAACATTGATATTGATGAACAATAATTTACCGACAAAAAAAACGATGATTTATTTGATTTGAAATCCTTGAATTGAAACTATTTAAATTGAAACTCGCAGGTAATTTAAAAATGCTATTAATCATTCTCGCGTAAAATATAAAAGTAGCTAGATATATCCAATACTCACATTTTGATTTGTTACACCACACACACAGCAACAAAGAGAAATTGTGAAAAAAAAGCAAAAGATTTTTTTGTTTCTAATTTGATTAGGTTAAACTTCGTTAAACAATATTTGGCAACCTGCTGGCTTCACTCGGAGCGGAGCCGCGCAGGATTGTCGAAGAATTACGTAGCAACGATGCAAGACAGAGAAAAGAATATTGGTATCGGTATTCAGTAACGTTATTTCCCCCACCTTTTCCTCCATTATATCGATACTTAAATATACCGGTAAAAAATAACGTTATCTATTGGTAACGTTATTTTTTTGAGTTAACGATACCAGGTACCGGTACAAATATACCGGTATTTCGGTCCCTGTCATTCCATTAGTGAAAGCTGGTTTAGAAGAAGTTAGTGGAGAAAGAGAGAGAGGTGATAATAGTAAACAACTCTATTTACAAAAATTAAGTACAATTTTGAATTTAATGTAAGTATGTATGTAATATTACATCAATAATAACGTTATTTCGCCGATCCTAGTCATGTCAAATGAATGACTCCGTTAAGGATGATTGATATTACACTGGGCCGGGCCCCGTCCGTGCGCTCACCGTGTTTTTCGCAACGTGCTCCGGCCGGGTTTGCCATTCGTCACCGTGCCGCCACCACCGGGCCGCCACCACCGGGCCGCCACTGGGCCTTGCATTTCCAAGTACTATTTTACTATTTTGTATACCGAAAAATTCCTCTCCCCGAGACCTCTTAAATGAGTACCAACACGGAGGGTCTGCGACGCACCGCTCGCGAGATATTTTTGAAATTCTTTTTTTGAAAAAATATTTGAGCAGAAATATATTATACCTACCAGAAATATATGAATATATCTTATTGAAAAAATATGTTATACCACGAGGCAGTCTGCTTCGGGTTAATACTATACCCCGAGCGGGCCTCGCGAAGCTGTCTCCGAGCGCACGGTGAAAACAAACATGCGATCGGAGCGCACCGTGCCCCGGCCGTGCCTCGCGTGTGTAATATGAATTGGTTCATACAAAAGCATACTAACAATATCTTCACCGGGCCCCGGCCTGGGCACGGACGGGGCACGGCCCGGTGTAATATAAATCATCCTTTAAGCCCGCATTTTCGTGCTTTTTCTCTGGATGAAAGGTACTTTATGTCCTTATCTGTACCTCGTACAAAATTTCATGATGATCGATTGAGTATTAAGGCGTGAAAGCGAACAAAAACAAATAAACATTTACTTTCTCTCGCGTTATCGTTTTATCGCGTTAATCAAAACATTTACTTTTGATTAGCCTCGCGGTTTCACCCGCTGCTTATTTTAAAATTCACTTTCGCATTAGTTAGAGATTTGATTAGCCTCGCGGTTTCACCCACTGTTTAATTTAAAAGAAATCGGATTTTATATCCGGATTATAAAGGATTTTTTCTCTTCTCAAATCTCAAGAGATTGTATCAATATGACTAATACGAAATGCCGTGTGTCACTACTGAAACCTTCAGACTAGAGCCAACTTTAAAAAGTTAGATTCCAATCGAAATCGAACCCGGGACCCGTGTTCAGATAAACAGCTGCACTAGTGAAGAAATTGTATCTAAAACTACCGAAATGAGAATTCAGTAACTCGTGTCGTCGTAAACTAGGGCGCAGAGACCAAGTTTATTCCTCTAGAAAGGGGACGAGAAATAAAAAATTTGAATGCTACATAAGGTGTCGATATGTGTATTACAATATTTGCCTGCAATCGAGGCCACCCCTTGTCGTAATAAATTTTGCTGGATATGACTTAGAATCCCTTATTCGTGAATATTTCAGCTATTTAGCTGATGAGATTACTGGGACAAGAGATTCTGTATCTACACGCCTCATTGGTAAAGGCTCCGCCTCTGCATATTCTTTGTCGCACATTGCTTTACCTCAGAGGTTTCCAAACTTTTTTCTCATAGACCACTTTTTTGCTGGTTTTTGCTGGTTCCGGTTCCGGTGGACCCCCTTCCGGTGTTCATTTCTACCATATTCCCAAAACTCGATAAAAAATGTGATTAGATCTAACTATGGAAATTTGCGTTGCGGCTGAGTTCCAACCACGAATGGGGAGTTTTCTAAATGAAATAAGTGAGAATTGATAGGTTTTTTTGTCATGCCAACGTAGAACCTCGTCGAGTCTCCCGCGAACCCCTGGGGGTCCATTTGCATCACTTTGGGAACTAAGGCTTTACCTATTCAGATTTATGACGAGCACGTGGAGGTAGGTGAGCTTCTTAATTAGGGACCCCCACGCACTACCCTATGATATCATTATAGTTTCCATATATCCAAGCATATATATAATACTGTGACAAATTCTATAGAATCTAACTAAACATTAGTTAAAACGTTTTAGTCTGCCCTGTGACGTAACTGTAAACAAATTTAGTGTCTGCAAACTCTATTAGCGATTGACGGTCACCTTTTAAGTTAAATTTGCGTTTTATCGTGATTATTTTTTAAGTTAGTAAGTTTTTCTACTTAATTACATATTATGTACCAGCTGAACGCGTGGTATTCGGTATAGCGCGTAACTTTTTTGTTTTTAAACCGATTGGAATGAAACAAACACTAAATGTTACAAGAAGCTTGCTACAATATATCAGTTAAAACCGCATTCAAATCGGTTTAGCCGTTTCTGAGATTAGCGTGCACAAACGTACAGGCAAACGGTCAAAAATTCTAAAAAGTATTTTTTGACCTCGGTAACATCTTATGTTACCAAGGTCAAAAAATACTTTTTAGAAAATATAAAAAAAAATACTTTACAACGTGTACAAATTGTTTTTTTGAAAAAATCTTTAATATGCAGACACGACTCGTTTACGATTTCATTAATGTATAAATTATATTAGGTTAACTACGACATAAGAGTATATAATTATGTATACATACAAGTGTGCATATCAGTAGAGATATGTATTAGCATATTTGGAACAAACATCCTTTTTACCGGATACAGCTATCAAGAAATTGAGTTATAGGTAGGTATTTTGTCCAAAAATTTAAAGAAATTAACCTAACATAGGTGTACACTTAACATTGATTTATTTATTTATTTATTACATGGCCACCAACGAGGCAGGCACCAAGCAAAAACAAGCAACAAAGGACAAATATACATGGCAAATGCCGCCGCAATAGGGAATATGCACATTTTTTTTTATATTTTCATACGATAGGTTATATCGTTATATAACCGTAAAAAAATATTCAGCGCCAAAAAACAGAAATTTGGTAACAAAAAAAAGTTAAAATTAACTAACAGCTACGGGCACTTTAAACACCCGCCCTTTTGGCGCGCTTGTCGTGACGTCATAGTCTACAATAACAATCAAATGTTAAAAAAATCACAAACATTCTACACGCTTGTTGACATTTCATAGACGTTGACGTCACATTCCATAGACTTTGACGTCACATTCGATCTGACCGTTTCAGGTATTTTGAATTTCCCACATTTCATGCACTTTTTAATAATTATTTTCTTAACGAAAAAGAAATAATATTAAAAAATATTTACATAGACATAATTCTAAAGCAAAAATGTTGATAAAAAAATATATTTAAGCCTTTTTTGAATTAGACGCATATTCCCTATTGTAGGAAGCACAGCATGAGACAATAAAAGGCCAAAGTAACATCCCAACACTGATAAAAATAGTAATAATAATAATAAAAAAAAAAAAGAAAAAAAAAAAAATATCGGACACAATAACAAAAATGTTAACTATGTGAACCACGGACAAGGTACACGTTAACGTGTAATTAGTAGGCTATATCTAGACAAGGCTTAAAAAATCAGAAAATCTTTTTTTGAGATGTTTTTCATTTATAATTCAATCCTGAAGTTTCTTATATTGTTGACAACGCAGGTACCTATGTGCAAAATTTCAAAATGATCTGTTGAGAAATTAAGGCGTGAATAACAACCAAACAATTCTTCAAGTTCTACCAAAAATGAAAAAATTAAGTTCTAGTTCTACCAAAAAGGAAAAAAGAAAAGATCATTTATGTGGTTTCTTGTCGGTTTCTTCTTCGTAAAATTCCTTTGAAGTAATTTGAAATTAATTGACGGAAAAAATTAAGGGATAAAAAAATCCTAATTTTTTTTGTGATTTTTGAAATGTTGTATCTCAGTGACACATTGTCGTGTCGAGATAAGAAGTTTTTTTTTTAAATTTTAAGATTTTAGATTTTAGCAGTTTTTCAGATCTTTTAGCCAAAAAAATTTATCAGCTACAGTTATCACGGAATCCTGATTTTTTTTTGAGTCCACAATCTTGAAGGTTAAGAGGCTCCACGCCATCGATAAGAAAAAATCACTGCTTTGTTCTCCGATTCAGCTCGTTCAAACATAAAGCCAATGTACCAAAAAATATGACGAGGCATTTTTTGTTTTAAGTTGTTACGGTTTACGAGAAATTAAATAAAATTTTAATGTATTTGCTTTGTTACAAAAATCAATTCAACTTAATTGTTTCAAGAAGTAATGCAATGTGTATATAATCAAATGATAGAGTTTCATTTATACTATAAATGACACGAAGAGTTTTTCATTTCATTCAATAGTTTCAGAAAAACAAAGGTTTTTTTGGATATTTTTGAGTAGCGGAAGCCCCTAGCGAGGGCCGGCTGTAGAGAGCCCAGTTGCCCAAGGTCATTCGCGTAGTAGAGGACGTTAAAAAAAATTCATTGTACCTTTTTTTGATCCCTTAATTTATCCAGTAGTATATTTACTTTAGCTTTTTTAAATTTATATTGTATTAAATTTATTAATTCCTATAGTAGGGATAGCAATGACAATCGTCCTCACACAGACATATTCGTGGCAAAACAGTTCGTATTATATTATGCTCCAGTAAAATCTCTTACCTAGTGGGAGTTGTGCCAAAACTTGGCCAAAACAACGCGTGTTGTCGACATCCAGTCTGCCAAATTGCGTCGATTCCTATACGAACTAAATATACTCGTATACCTATTGTGTTACGTACACAATTTGAGCTGTAAGGAAGGAAAGAAACAGAAAGATTATTTTTTCTTTCTTTCTGTCTTACACATTAAATGATTTCACAAGGTATGTAAGCAAAGTATTAAAAGGTCGTCCGCTGTCACTGTAGTAGTAGGTTCAAATCTATACTAATATTATAAAGCTAAAGAGTTTGTTTGTTTGTTTGAACGCGCTAATCTCAGGAACTACTGGTTCGAATTGAAAATTTATTTTTGTTTTGAATAGTCAATTTATAGAGGAAGGCTATAGGCTATATAACATAACGCTACGATAAATAGTATAATATATAAGCAGTGTCCAGTACCGCGCGCCCCATGCGCACGCCGCCGCCGTATGGGCCGCAGCGAAGCGTGGCCGAGTTCAGAGGCTCTAGTATGAGTTTACGATACTACACCAATTCTACACTCGCTAGCGAGAACGTAAAACTTTTGTATGGAAAATCGTGAACTGTCAATGTCAAATTATCAATTTTCCATATAAATGTTTTACGCTCTCGCTAGCGAGTGTAGTATCGTAAACTCATGCTAGAGCCATAGCTAGTCCTAAATATTCTCGCAAGAAATAAAGGTCGCAAGATTATAAAACTTTCTGCAAGCGGCCGCCGAAGAAATTCTAATCTTTTGTTCAACAATTGACATCCTAATCCCTTTTCTCTATCCCTTCCTAATAATGCCTTATCCTTAATCTTAATAAGGTCAGCAGCACAATTGCGGCCAAGCCGCGCGAGCGACCATTTAACCGCAGTCAGTCTAAGCAAAACATCGTAAAGATAACACGCGTATATACTCATCCCGCCGAACTCGATCGAGATTTGAATTTATTTTATCCGCTAATATTATCAGGCAATGTGCTTGTATTTATCAAATTGGTCTCGCTTCTCGCTCCGTGACTGTATTCATTGAAATGTGCCTTGGACCTTCTGGATTCTGTGTGTGACGGGGCCGTTGCAATCTTCGCCGCTGGAAGACGAAGGATTTTCAAAGGGGCGAGGAAGCCCCTTTGAAAATACAGCCCAGTTTTTATAATCGAAAATAATTCGACATAATCAAAATCTCCCGCTCGACATAATCACATATAAAAAATAAAAAAGATCAGAATGTATCAGAAATATGTACGTAGTATCAGAATGCTTTAGTTTAACTTAAGCGTTTAATTGTAAAACTAATTATAACATTTATGTTTACATAAAAAGAAAACATTAAATATTTGTAAGGATATATAATAATTAAACACTCCCATAATTATATTATCCGACCCCGATCTGACAGCGCGCCATTTTAAATCCGCCACGCGAACCTATCGATTATTTTATAATTTCATTATTTTACCGCCTCTAATTCGTCGGTGAAAATCGCGATGCGTTTTGTTATGCTGCATTATGCAAGCAACAAAAATAAAACGGTTGATATATGTTAATTTTTGTTTGACATATCTAGGAGTAAGAGCTCCCGGCAGGACTTTTAAGAAAGTGTTTTAACTAGAGACCCGCTTCCGGTTTCCCAACAACCTTCCTTGATTATCGAAAATCGTATAAAAATTCGTTTCGTATTTTACAAGTTTGCAGAAAAACAGACAAAAGCGGAAAGCGCGACTTTATCTTATTCTATTTAAGTCTTAAACGAGCCCTATCTGCCATATTAAATATTTAAAAAAAAAAAAAAAAACCATTTCTGCTTGTACTTGTACTTATGTTACTGAGGTAAAAAATTTTTTTTAGATTTTTTGTCTGTTTGTGTCTGTGCGTTTGTGCACGCTAATCTCAGAAACGGCTTAACCGATTTGAAAGCAGTTTTCACTTATGTATTGTAGCAAGCTTCCCGTAACATTTAGTGTTTGTTTCACTCCAATCGGTTTAAAAAGAAAAAAGTTACGCGCTATACCGAATACCACGCGTACGAAGTTGCGGTCTCAGCTAGTTTATAATAAAATGCTATACATTGACCCATAAAAGAATTACCTACTTATCTTGTGGAGACTCGTTTTATGTAAATCAATATCATTTTTAAACTTAGTATTGAGATTTTATCTAATATATAAAATTCTCGCGTCACAGTGTTTGTAACGAAACTCCTCCGAAACGGCTGGTCCGATTTTTATGATTTTTTTTGTATATTTGGTAGGTATGAGAATAGATCGTAAAGTATTTTTCACCCTCCTACCCCTACCCCTCATTTTTTAATCGCAATTTTGGTATTTTTGTATGAACAATATCCAAATAATTTAACCGTCGTTGATTGACGTGAAGTGTCGCTTCACTTTGACATATGGTTTGAAAATAAAATTGGACCCGATGGGTGGCGCCACAATCAGGTTACAGAATTATTTTCGGGTTCTGGCAGAACAACGTCTGCTGGGCCAGCTAGTAATATATATAGATATATTATATATATACATAGAAGAAGTGTGATGTAAGTAAATTCTTTAAGCGTCGATATCTCTACAATGATGGTTCTAAAACCATAGGAGACTTTGTTATCTTGTTTATTTAGGTACATAAAACCCCAGGGCCACCTAAATGATTAAATACCTCTAACTAGAGATAGTTTGCCTAATGTTATTAAGTTCTACTCCTATATAAAATCGCAGACGAGGTTAATCGCACTATTACCGGGGAGACAAACCCTAAATACTAAAAATATACATTGTTTAATGAAAATGTTACAAGAAATGGACAAGACAATTGCTTTGAAAAAAATATATATTATACTTAAACATGTGAAGAACCAATTATATTAATTAGAATTTTCGTTAAAGTAATAGAAACTCCACAAAAAAAGTTAGAACACAAGAAGAATTTGACTTTTATTGAAAATTCTCTCGAAAACGGCTTATTGCACGCATATGAATCCTGTACCTATTAATAAGTTAATATCAGATTAAAAAATTGTATTAATAAAAAATTTTATTTTGTGTATTGTTCTAACGGTAAAAACAGAAAAACACCATTTCTAGGCCTGTTGAATTGGATCCGCCGCCAGCGAATTCTATAGTAAATGTCATTTGCCTCAGTGAAGCCCTTAAGCAAAAACTTAAGTTACGGTCACTGAAATTTGGCAACATTTTTCCTAAAAGGAAATCTTGCTCGGCTCTTAAGGACTTATAACCTTCCTCATGGATTGAGCTATCTAAAATTTTTTTTTTTCAAATCCGTCCACATTTTTTAATTCATGCTGTTCATACTGTTAATATGTTTAGTTTTTTTTTTAACTTCTTCTATCATCGTCATCAATAACAGCCTATTATATGTCCTAACCCTCTCAACAAGGGCGTATGGGCTATATGGTTTACCACGCTGACCCAGTGGTTGGTGGACTTCACATGCGGCTTAGAATTTCTTCTTTGGCGTATGCAGGTTTCCGCACGATGTTTTCTTTTACCGTTTGAGAGTAATCACAGGTTGCAATTGTCTTTTCTAAGATGCATGAGGTAATTTAAAAAAAAAAAAACAGTATTTGTGAAATATATAGTTACTGTTATGGTAAAAATTATACATAAATATGTAAGTTGTAATGGTTCACAGTCGCCTGCATAGTTTTCCTGCATTTGGTACATGGCATGACCGGCGATCGAACTCGTGCCTCTCGACTTGATAGGCCGCGTCTTTCCCACTGCGCCGCCAACGCTCCCTATGCGTTTTTCGTTTGTCCTGATTAACTATCAACGTACAGCCACAACTAGAAAGCTGAAATTTGGAACATAGCTTTATTTTATAACATAAGCATTTACTAAGAAAGGATTTTTCAAAAATTTCAACTCCGTACGAAGCTGGGGGCTGGTGTCTAGCCCCCAGTTTTAATAGTTCTACAATAGTTAGTTTTTACAATTTTTGTCTGTTTGTCTGTATGTTTGTGCACGCTAATCTCTGAAACGGCTTAACCGATTTGCATGCGGTTTTCACTGATTATATTGTAGAAAAAATCGTTTATCGGTTTATAAACAAAAAAGTTACGCGCTATACCGAATACTCAGCTAGTAACTAATATATTAGTAAATAGAGTTTTCTTTCTCTTTTCTGATTATGAAAGATGTTTACTAAAATTAATCAACGTATTGTTAATAGAGGTCCTATCATATTTTAAAACGATTGGTACATAAATTGGCCCATTTCCCTATCCCCTCCCAATCCCTTATCCTTAATCCTACTGTAGTCGGCAGCGCACTTGCAGCAGTTTTTGCGTTGCTCGTGTTATAGGCGACGGTAGCCACCTACCATCAAGTGGACCGTCAGCCTGTCTGCCGATCTTAACTTAAAAAAAATATTCTAAGTTACTATGATTATCTGCATTTTCCATACTTGACCTCACAATGTAGACATAATGGCGGCGCGAGCATTTAGAACACTGCGTCGCGTCGAGCCGGTCACGGCCGCACAAGGAAACGTACTATTTTGTAGGAAAAGCCTTTGGCTCGATTCCCAATTCATATATTAAACTAGCTTCTGCCGGCGACTTCTTCCGAAATTAGGGCATTCAATTTAAAAAAAAAACTCTGTTTTTTTTTGTTTTATTGTTTTTTTTCTTGAATGCTTCCCAACACGGGCTAGAGAAGACTTAGGCCAGCTCCACTCTCACCACTGGTTCACTGTGTAGAGACGGCCATAACCTCTTATGGGGTTTTCTCTTCGCGTGATTTCCACTGCTTCTACATTTTGGTTTGACTTTTAACCTTTTAAGATCTATATAAAATAACTGATCATCTCTGCTGGTGCACACATCTTTTATTTACTTCAAAATGCCTTAAAATATTCACAATCACTTATATAACATTTTTACTGATATACCAAACAAAACTCGTATTACAAAACCAATTCTTCTATCAAACTCAAAAAACTCTCTTCAATTTTTTTTTCTACTTCAAAAACAACATCTTCTTTTTCTATGTTTGTATTACAAAAACTTTTTAATTCAGCCAGTATTTAAGTTCAATACTTTAACAGATTATACAGATTTGTATAGATAAAGTTGACTTACAACAAAAAGGTTCCATGTGTCTTCCATCATCATTAACAGCCTATTATATGTCCCCGTTTTGGGATACTCTTATTTTGTCTGTTAATTTCTCTGTTAATGTCCACGTTTGACACGGAATAGAAATAAGTGTAATCGGCGTGAGCAGAAAAGAAAAAAATAAATTAAACAAAATTATAAATGTAACAAAATTTAAAGACGTTAATAAAATGTGGAAAACGGGAATAAAATGGAAATGGGTAGGACATATGTTGAGAGAGAAATGTAAGAAATGGACCAGATTAATATCAGAATGGTACCCCAGGGATGGCAAAGGAAGCAAAGGTCGACAAATGAAATTTTGCGAAGATGACCTCAAAAGAGTTGCTGGTCCAAAATGGATCAGAATTGCAAGAGACAGATTTAGGTGGAAATATTTGGAGGAGGCCTTTGTTGAAGGACAAGCTGCTTGGAAAAAAGCAATCATCAACTGCAAATATAATACCCATGTAGTATTCCATTGCGAACTATGATAAACAGCAATAAAGGCTTATATGATATTATATATGTCCTCACTGCAGAGGCACAGGCCTACCCTCACAACAAGGCTCACTTTTATTAAGGCTGCTCAACCCTATGCCCGCGGGCCGCAATGTGGTCCGAGGAGGATTTTTAATGGCCCGCTCAAGCAAGCCAGAAAATTCCCGCCAAGTTGAAAACGCCAATTTATAAGTCAATGCGTATAAAAAGAGCTCCGGGCGCCAAGTGGGAGCGGAAGAAACGTGAACTCATCTCGAGAAGCAGACAGATGTCTACTGACTGAGACTGACGTAAAAACTCATCCACATTATATCTCCAAATTGTTTATTATTTTAATTGTTAATTATATGTTGTTGGTGTGACATACTTGTACAAATAAATAAATAAATAAATAAATACTAATTTTTAGATTAGGTAATTTTAGATTTTATTTTAATTTTTACTGTTTAGACTATGTAAGTATGTTACAATTTTTGTAAATTGTAATAACAATAATTAGGATAACTAAAACTTTCTTTACATATAATTATTTTGTAATACTTACCTATAGCTTATTTTAACTATATATAATTAACATTAAATAAGTTAAAGGCCTTAATGGCGAGTTTATCCAAATATGCTCCATTAAAATCATTCCAATCTGCCATACTTTTGGACGCAGTAGAACTACTTGAACTTTTTTGTGCAATTAGTTCTATCGTAGAACTAGTTGTTGCAAAAATATTAACATTCAAATCATGGCATGATGATTGACGGACAATGCTACAAGTAAGTACCTATCTTTTATACTTACGACAGGCGTTAGCTCGTTTTAAGTATGACAAGGTTAACGTCAAACTTCATGACAAACAATTCGTGTAACAAATGACAGTCTGTTATCTGTTATATTATACTAGCTGGAATGGAACCAACACTAAATGTTACGGGAAGCTTGCTACAATTCATAACTAAAAACCGCATTCAAATCGGTTAAGGCGACTCCAGCCGCAAAACTCGTCCTGTACTGAATTGACGGGACTGCTGAGCGGAGTCGTTACTTGCAAATCTCGGAAATATCTATTTAAAAATTAAATAAAGTATAATTAAAATTTTTCTTTTGATGAGCCTTCAGATAATGGATCTTAAAATTTATCTTAAGAATTAGCTATTTAAAATATTGATTATTAAGCAAATCGCACGGTTACAACATCGATATTAGACCGCAAATTATTAATTTTTTTATATATATAATTAAATATAATTTTAAAAATAATTATGATGATTCCCTTTCATATATCCTGCAGATGGTTTGAGTATTTTTTAAATTATAATTATTACGATAATTTAAAATGAAAACGGTCACAAATATGTGGATTTTTTTATCATTAGGGGCTGGCGTCGCCTTAAGCCGTTTCTGAGATTTGCGTGCACAAACGCACGGATAAACAGACAAAAATTCTAAAAACTGTTTTTTAACCTCGGTAACAAGAACAATATTACAAATAGTTTTTTTTAATGTTTAATGTATACAGACACGGCTCATTTACGATTTTATTAAATCATGTCGCTGCCCGCGTCTGTCTGTATACCCTCTAACTCCTCCTAAACCACGCAACCGATTATGATGCGGTTTTCACTAATAGAAAGAGCGTTAAAGAGAGGAAGGTTTTTAAATATAATTTACAGCAAAAAAATCACTCACGCTAAGTCGAGGGCGGTAGGTAGTATTATACAATAATCATAATCTAAATCGTTTGTCTTTATTGACTACAACGCACAGCCAAAATTACTAAGTCTAGAAAGCTGCAAATTGGAACTTAGGTTTATTTTACAAAGTAAGCATCCGCTAAGAAAGAATTTTTGAAAATTTCAAGTCCGTGCAAAGCCGGGGCGGGTCGCTAGTTTTATTTATAGGAAATTGAAGTACTGTATAAGAAAAGTAGTGGAAAAATGCGTTTCGCAGTCATTTGGGCAGCCCGTCTGGAGGCGGTAACCACCGTGACATAACAACACGTGTGCTGTTGTGTTTCGGTGAGTGAGTAAGGGATGCCAGAGCCCATTTCCTATCCAATCCCTTATCCCTAATCCTACTGTAGTCGGCAGCCCACTTGCAGCAGCTGTGGCGTTGCTTGTAGGCGATAGGCGACGGTAGCCACTTACAATCAAGTGGACCGTCAGCCTGTCTGCCGATCTTAACATTAAAAAAAAATAGGAAGTTTATCTCGCGATCTAGTAAACTTTCCGCCTAGTAACACAATATGGGTTTCATTTCATCAAGCGTACTGTAAACAAATCCTTGTAAGGTCGGCAGCACACCTGCATCATCTCTGGCAACAGTACCTACTCCTGTATTCGTAGGCAACAGCAAGTAGCCATCTACCATCAATTGAATTGATAGTCGTCCTGCTTGTTAGAACACTTAATGAATATAGATTATTTAAAAATACAGGTGTATACTCAAAAGATAAGCTTTTTCTAAGCGTCGACAAATTGATTTTAAATATTAAAATTCTTTTAAAGTTAGTATTGCTGAATCGCGAGGGTGCGCCACAACACGTGACGTTCATAGGGGTTCAGTAATAATGGGCTGGATCGGAAGCAGGCGCCGAGGGGACTAGCTCTTTAATTATTTACATGTTACCAAGTTGCTAATAAAGGCACAAATTTTTATAAAACGCCTTTAAAAATTTCAACGGCATATGGTAGAAAGTTGGACGAATTACTTTATACAACAGTCTCCTGTTCAAAGAAGAATTTCAAAAACTCACAATTCAAAGAAGAAATTCAACTGAGAATTCAAAGAACAAAGGCTTACCAGCCTGCATTCGCAAGGGTAGTTCAGACTTAAAGTGTTACTTTAACTATTTCCAATGAGTATTTGGCGTAATTTGGCGCCATCTATTGTACGACAATAAAATTAGGTGAAGCGGTAGCCATCTATCGGATTTGTGTTGAACTGCTTGGTGCTTGGTGCGTAGTATGCTCCAATTTGGGAACCCTCGGAAACCTAAGGATAAAATTTTATAGATTACTTAGGAAAACCTCATAGAAATTCGTTCAGTAGTTTTGAGATTATCGCGAACATACATTCAGACAGACGTAGTGGGGGGACCGCAAGGGTTTTCATAATAGTAAATAAGAAATAAATACTTTTATGCTCTGGCCAGGATTTTACCTGATGGGAATCCCAAAGAAGACTTATGGGAGCAGAATAGGCGGCTAAATGTTTGACCCTTGGTTATGATGTCCTCAGCTAAATTCGAAATATGAAAGATTCAGTCTTTTAATAATGAATGAGAACTCACCGATTGCGATGATGCAAGGGCACTACCTATCTTAATAGAAAAAGGAGAAGGATCAAGGTGGGGTTGGGGAAATGGGCCCTGTAATCAATTAATCAACAGTATCCTTAATCATCGAAACACTATAGGTACATGGTCTTTAAGGGAGTGGTTGCTGTGGGAAGCTGCCAAATTTCTGACTGCGAAACACAGTGTGCTTCGCCACTAATCAAATTTTTGATATTCATATACCTTTTGGTTTATTTTTCCAGAAAATGTCCCGAGAAGGCGTGTCTAGAGGATTGTGTGACGGCAGGTAGCCGATTGCGCAGTGCCATGGGCACTCGGCCCCCAGCCAAGTTCTGGCCTCAGCTGTGGGCAACTGTCGTTAGGAATCTCCTGCTCAAGAAGAGAGACACCAGGAAAACTCTAGCGGTAAGAAATTTTGTCAAAACAGGCTCGTTATAAACCTACTATTTTTATATAATAGGAAAATTGGGGTGGCAAGTAGTCTGAATGTCAACGAGTAGCTACAAACACTTACAATCCCCAGCAAGAGCTACCCACTCTTCTTATCTACTTTCCCACTCTGTTTGTAGAGGCTCCATCGGTATCTATATTACGTGCAGCTTCTAAGCCATGTCCCTCATTGGGAACCTTTGTTAAGGATATGAACTTAAGGGGGAGACAAACTCTAAATACTAAAAATATCCATTGTTTAATGAAGATGTTACAAGAAATAGAAAAGACAATTGCTTTGAAAAATATATATACCTATTATACTTAAACATGTGAAGAACCAATTGTATTAATTAGAATTTTCGTTAAAGTAATAGAAACTCCACAAAAAAAGTTAGAACACAAGAAGAATTTGACCTTTATTGAAAATTCTCTCGAAAACGGCTCATTGCGCGCATATGAATCCTGTACCAATTAATAAGTTAATGTCAATTTAAAAAATTGTATTCATAAATTTTTTTTTGCGTATTGTTCTAATGGTAAAAACAAAAAAACACCATTTCTAGGCCTGTTGAATTGGATCCGCCGCCAGCGAGTTCTATAGTAAATGTCATTTGCCTCAGTGAATCCTTTCTTCCAGAAAATAAAATCGTCCTTCCGGAATTAACAGTCACAATGATACTTTAAAACAGTCTTCTTCTTTCTCTTACATTAGGTATATAGGGCACCACTATATGATGATTTTCATCATCAGAAGAGGCTGTCGAAAAGTATGAAAAACAAATTCCTTTCCTTTTCCCTTCCTAGTCCCTTATCCTTAATCCTACTGTAGTCGGCAGCGCACTTGCAGCACCTGTAGCGTTGCTTGTGTTATAGGCGACGGTAGCCACCTACCATCAAGTGGACAGTCAGCCTGTCTGCCGACATAACATAAAAAAAAATCATAGAAACTTTGTCTTATTCACTCCGGAATTTTTTAGTATGCCCCACGTACATACATGTGGCACATATTTATAAATAAGTGGGTGGCATCAAACGAAACAGTGAGTAATGTATTAAATTTTTAATAGGGTTGTCTAGACAATGAGTTGTCGTATACAGTTTCAAATATGTAGAGAGACGATTATAGATAACATACAATTTGCTCTAATTTATAAAAAGACTAATACCTACACAAACCTTTCTCCTTTATCGCTCTTTTCATTAGTGAAAACAGTATCAAAATTTGTTGAGTGGTTAAGTAAAAATTAGCACAGAAACAGGCAGAACAGGACAGACTCTTTTGTTATAATAATATGTACATTGTACAAATATTGAAAAAGATTTTTAATCCAGTTTATATGTATATTTTGGCTTATTTTGAATATCCCATTTCCCATTTCCCTATCCCCTTCTAATCTCTTATCCTTAATCCTACTGTAGTTGGTAGCGTACTTGCAGCAGCTTTGGCGTTGCTTGTGTTATAGGCGACGGTAGCCACCTACCAACAAGTGAACCGTCAGCCTGTCTGCCGATCTTAACATTAAAAAAAAATCATTAAATAAGATGATCAGGTAAAATCCTTTTTTGTTATTGATAGTCCACTACATTAAACAATTAATCAAGTCTTCGAAGATTGCTATTCAATTTTATTAGTTAACATAAAACATAAAAATAATTATTTTAAAGGGCTCAGGCGTC
This sequence comes from Bembecia ichneumoniformis, assembly GCA_910589475.2. Taxonomy (NCBI): domain Eukaryota; kingdom Metazoa; phylum Arthropoda; class Insecta; order Lepidoptera; family Sesiidae; genus Bembecia; species Bembecia ichneumoniformis. Next base: position 2,071,487 of record OU342540.1, on the reverse strand, counting down.
GTAATATTCCTCCGCTCCGCTATCAGCTTTAGGTAACATGCCCAGAAGGCTGGCGGCATTGCCACGTTGGATGGCAATGCTTATTCTTTGTGCAAAGTAAAAGCCAGCCCTCTGGTCGCGTGAAGTGCCGATCAGTCGTTTGGAGATTTCCTTAAAAAGGGAATGGGCACTCGGGCCCCATGGCCCTAATGTTTCTACCCCAAACGGCTCAAATATGTAGTCACCAATAAGTTTACTGTATTTGCGTCGTTTGAGTGTTTCCGCGGATGCAGCAGCAGTCCCGGCGCAGCCTGCTGTGCTTGGGAGATGTGATGGCGCGAGGGTGTCGACGCATGTAGCATCCCACACCAAGGGTCTACCCATCTTCCAAGGCAGTAATGACATGCATTGCTATATGGTTTTATATATGGGCTGGTACCCTCGCTATGTTTTTTTATCGTTATGACCAAGGGCACACAGAAACTGGGAGGTGCAGGCCCATCTACGATTCGAACCTGCGTTGGTAGCTCCGAAAGTTTCTACGATCCACTGGACTGTCACTGCCTCCACCTTCATCATATTTTTCGTATGAAGGAATAATATAATCTGTAATGAAACACACTGTGCCTTTTCATTAGATTTTTTTTATTTTATTGTTTTCATACAATACAACCTTATTAAGTTATTAGTGAATTGAGAATCCTTAAAGCAAGACATATAAACCCAATTTTCATTTCAGCAATGCCTTTCACCAGCTGTTTTGTTTGTAGTATGTTGTTTGCCAATCTTCTACTTTCAGCCAATTTTTTTCTTCAAAATCATGCTCTAAGCAACCACATTCTTAGATTTGTGCATTTCCTTCTTGGTCTATCTTCAATCTTTGTTCTGCAATTCTCCCTCTACCGTCAGAAGTTGGCATATTTTCAGCTTCGTACACTATTCACTCATAATGGTTCTTTAAATTTTCAGGAGGTCCTCGTGCCACTCTATTCTCTCGGTGTTCTGATATTCCTCAAGATGCTCGTACCGAACCCCAATTTTCCGGAAGTTCGGAAACCTGGCCGTCTATTACGCATCCACCACGACGCATTCCCCGAAAATCATTCCGTCGCAGTCGTTGCTGATTGGGAGAACGCCAATGGGACTTTGGTAAGATCATCATTTTCGAAACTGTTCAAAATGAGGAAAAGACTGGAAGAATTGGACTGAAAGAATCAAGTCTTTATACACAAAACTCTACATCGAAAGTCAATTCTAAAGGTATATATTTATATAAAGATCGTCAGACAGGCTGACGATCCATTTGATACTATAAACAGGGCCACAGATGTTGCAAGTGCGCTTAATAGGATAAAGAACAAGAAGGGAATTGAGCAATGGGCTCTGGCATTCCTTACTCACTCAACGAAACACAACACGGTGGTCTTCTGTAGAAGGTGGTTACTGCCCTCAGACGGGCTGCCCAAATAAAACACAGTGTGCCCTATCATTTCCCAAGTTGGGAATCAAACCCGGGATTCCTGAAACAGAGCACAAACGCACGTTTGTTGAAGAAATATTCCTAAATTTTCTGCATATTTTTTTGGAACTACTGTCTAGCGCCAATCGTCAGTAAAATTGTTGCAACGTTAGATTTGAAGGACACATTATCTTCAACATTATATTCACATCCCTGACGCTTGGAGCACTACCATTGACGCTTAAAAACCGAAAATAACTTTTATTACAGAATTTCCTCGAAGACATCAATGAGATGCTAATAGACTCCGGTCAACAGGCCATCAATTGGATTCGCTACAATGACACCACGGAGCTGAACGACGCGTATCACAACAACGCCAAAAACTTCCCCATAGCTGTCATCTTCCACACTGACCCTAACGCCTTCGGAGAACCACTGAGGTTAGACGTTAATTAATTTTTTTTTTTAATTTTTATTATAAGATCGGCAGACAGGCTGACGATCCACTTGATGGTAGGTGGCTACCGTCGCCTATAACACAAGCAACGCCAAAGCTGCTGCAGGTGCACTGCCGACTACAGTAGGATTAAGGATAAGAGACTAACTAGGAGGGGATAAGGAAATGGGTTCTGGCATCCCTTACTCACTCACCGAAACAAACAGCACACGTGCTGTTATTTCACGGTGGTCTTCTGTAAGGGGGTGGTTACTGCCGCCGGACGGGCTGCCCAAATGACGCAGTGTGCCTTGCCACTACTTTCCAAATCCAGACCAGAGCCAAATTTGAAAAGTTAATTTTTCAAAGTTGACCCCACCGACAATTGAACCCGGGAACAGAGCGTTAAGGCAGCACCTAACCTAACCACTCATCCAATAGGCTCGTCAATCACTATATTACTGAATTAAAACTCGAAAAATTTCTTGCGGCAACCGCGCGGTGCCTGCGTACTAGCCACGTACTTGTTTCGCAGCAAATTTAAACTCTATTGGCTAGGCAACAACGTTAAAATTCTTCGCAATTACCTAACCCTCGATACGGTCAGTCGGTCGCCCTTTCCCGTTCAAATATTCGATAAAAGTTCTTTGATAAATTAGTTTTTCTCAAACATGTTCGGAAATGTAGGCATTCTTGTACTAAAAACAAGTCACGAAGTTTGTAATTCTTGGCTCACGCATTTCTTTCTCGGCCTAGGCCAAGAATGTATGAAAACTCAAGTCTTTTTTTTTTCAGTTTATTTACATTTAATTAAAGTATTATATGTGCCATTTTGTTCGATGACTCTTTGCCATCTTGTAGGTAGTGTCATGATCCCGTTGCTGTAGAAATTTTGGGACTTCTGATAGAAAAAACGTTTGGCAGTCCTCCCTTGATGTTAACCTGACACTGCCTAAAGAATTCTGATGAGACCGAAACAACCAAAATCTGAAAGTGCAAGGTCAAGGCTATATGGCGGATGCATTAACGACTCCCAGCCAAACTCTCTTAATTTTTGCTGAGTGGCTAAATATGCGTGTGGGTCTAGCGTTGTCGTGATGAAAGAGCCTTTCTATTGATCAATTTCGGCCGCTTCCTCTCAACTTATTGCTTTAATCTCATCAGTTGTTGGCAGTAGAGATCCGAGTCAATGGTTCTGCCCGGCGGTAAAAGCTCATAATGAACAATTCCCTTCCAATCCCACCATACACACAGCATCACCTTATTGCAAGTTAACCCGGGTTTTGGCACAGTCTGTGAAGCCTGACCGACTTTTGACCACGACTTTTTTCGTATGTGATGCACTTTTCATCACCAGTTATCAATCTCTTCAAAAACGGTTCGGTTTCATTACGTATCGATAAAGTCTAGAGGAACCAGCTAGTATATATATAAAAAAAATGAATTGCTAGATGTATTCCTAAGCGTTAAACTTAAAGAACGACTGAATCAACTCGGCAAAATCCGAGGAATGTTTTAATGAAGAGTGTTTGAGCTAGGCTTTGTTTTTACTCGCGGTAATTAGTTTTGGAGAAGAAACTTCTTCTTGATATATAGCTTATAACGAACGACGTGTTAGATATTAAGTTATTATAAAGTGGGTGGAAAAAATACATTAGTGGTGACGTTTTATATATTTCTTCAGTTCGGTTCATAGATTTCGCTGTAAGTCTCATACTAAACAAAGATAATAACAATGGGATGAAAACTACAGTATATATCAGCATGTGTGCTGTTGTGTTTCGGTGTAATCGATATTTGTAGCAAACCAAAGTAAAAGGTGACACACTCTTTTCTCGTAAATTTATTTCTTCCGGCCAGCAATGCAACTGAATCTCCCCAAATGTTGTTTCTGTTCTTAGGTAGCTACGATAGGCCCTAACTAACCTAATATGCCGACCGCTTAACATTATTAAAAATCATTAATAATAAATAATTAATTAACAGATACACAAAAAGAACCAACTCTTCACACGACGGCACTCCTTCCACTCGGACTCTAAGAAATCATAGTACGACTTATCAATTAATAATAATTAATTAATTAACAGATACACAAAAAGAACCAACTCTTCACACGACGGCACTCTTGCCACTCGGACTCTAAGAAATCATAGTACGACTTATCAATTAATAATAATTAATTAATTAACAGATACACAAAAAGAACCAACTCTTCACACGACGGCACTCTTTCCACTCGGACTCTAAGAAATCATAGTACGACTTATCAATTAATAATAATTAATTAATTAACAGATACACAAAAAGAACCAACTCTTCACACGACGGCACTCTTTCCACTCGGACTCTAAGAAATCATAGTACGACTTATCAATTAATAATAATTAATTAATTAACAGATACACAAAAAGAACCAACTCTTCACACGACGGCACTCTTTCCACTTGGACTCTAAGAAATCATAGTACGACTTATCAATTAATAATAATTAATTAATTAACAGATACACAATAAGAACTAACCCTTCACACGACGGCACTCCTTCCACTCGGACTCTAAGAAATCATAGTACGACTTATCAATTAATAGTAATTAATTAATTAACAGATACACAAAAAGAACCAACTCTTCACACGACGGCACTCTTTCCACTTGGACTCTAAGAAATCATAGTACGACTTATCAATTAATAATAATTAATTAATTAACAGATACACAATAAGAACTAACCCTTCACACGCCGGCACTCCTTCAACGCGGACTCTGACCACGTCTCCAGCAAAATGCCGCGAAAGAACTGCGTCCAAAGACTGGTCTACCGACTGGTCTAGGGGAGGGCAGTTGATACCACTGTCTGAGATGCACAGAGAAGACACGTGTCCCGTACTCCAGTATTACTATTCGGGGTTTCTGGCGCTTCAGACTTTAATAGACTCTATCAAAATAAAAGTAAGTTTGTCTTTTTCTCTTTCTTTACGCTATTAAATTGTAGACAGGCAGACACTTCGGGAAGCTTCAGTCGTGGTATCTGAAGTACTATTTGTCGGCGTGTAAAATGAACTTTATCTTTAATTATATTATTTAAATCAAATAGTAAAAGCACCATCTAATTCAAATAATTCAAATAATCAAATAATTCATGCTCTTTTCATATGGCAAATTGCAGAAAGAGTAAGTATCAATTGGTCTAGAGGACTAGGAAAACTTACTAACAAATCTAAATTTGATTTGTAGATGATACGTAGTAACCGATGAAAGAAATTTTCGATTACACCCCGTAGAAGGTGTGAAAAAAAGAAAGTGTGTTTTTTTTTTTTTCATTTATACGAAAATGGTAGTTTGAAAAAGTTTCAGAGAAATATTGCAGAGAATTTTATTTTAGGTAGGTACCTACATAAAAATGTTCATATATTTTGTTTTTTGCTAAAATTAAAATTAACAGAGTTGGGGAGGTTAGAGAATAAGGGTTGATACGCTCATTTTTTTTAAATTTACCTATCAACCCTTATTATATCTCCTATATAATAACTATTTGAAAAATTGTTCCACTGTGTCAAAGGTACATTATTTCAGATAGATATTGACTATATATTATATCTATACTAATTCGACCAATTACACACTCTAAACTGTACTAATAGTTTTGGAGTCTCCAAAACCACTGACTTGTTCAAATTGGAAAGTAGATTATTCCAGATGTGTATATGCTAATTACACTTATATTGTTTTTTAAAAAAACAAACAATTTGTACACGTTGAACTATGTTACCGATTTCAAAAAATATGTAGTTTTAGAATTTTTGTCTGTTTGTCTGTGCGTTTGTTTAAACTAATCTCAGAAACGGCTTAACCGATTTGAATGTGATTTTCGCTGATGTATTTTAACAAGCTTTCCGTAACATTAATTAATGTTTGTATCATTCTAATCGGTATACAAACAAAAAAGTTACGCGCTATACCCGGATACCACGCATATGAAGTTGCGGGCTCAGCTAGTTATCGCTGTCCGCCTCTGTCTGAGTAACTTCTTCGAAACTACTCAACGCATTGTCATACTGCTTTCACTAATGAAAAGAGCAAAAAAAAAGGTTTGGGTACACAATTTGCAGAAAAAATTGTAACACTGCTAAGGCGCGCGTAATATACACATTAATGTGTATATTAAGAAAGATGAAGTTTAGTACATTATATTGAGTCCAATGAAGTTAACTTTTTATCCATCAAGTGTTACAAAGGTATAGTCATGTAAGACATTCAATTGGTCCACAGTTGGACACTGGATCGGTGTTTCCACCACCCCGCATCGACCTTCGTCAGTTTCCCAAACGCCAGCACACCGGCGACTGGCTGGTGATCTTCCGTGTGATAATGCCCATGTACATGGTGATGACTTTGTCCCAATTCATCACCTACCTGCTCATGTTCGTCGTCGGCGAGAAGGAAAAGAAGATCAGGGAAGGAATGAGGATTATGGGGTTGAAGGACTCTGTTTACTGGTAAGTGTTCAAATTATTTTGAAATGTTTATTTAAATATTTAAATGGTATAAATAGGGTCATTTTGACTCTTTCGTTTAATTATGTATACTTATTTATAGATGCATTGTAAAGTTAAGCGTCCACAGTTCCTCATCGCGCTCATCGGACGAATAGCATCAAACGGATCCGTCTCTAAGCAGTACGTCCACTGCTTTGAAGCAATTGGATTGCCGACTACTAAGCAATCGGATTGCCGACGCCATTTTTCGTAGCGAGCAGTCGAGTGGATGTATGTGTGAGACAATGGATTTCGAAAGTGAAAGTGAGAATAAGTGAAGAATAATTTGTTATGGTTTGTTTGTTGGCATAAGAAGAAGAAGAAGAAAACAAATCGCCAATCCGTATGACGTCATCGGCACTAAACGGAAAAGTTCGTACGAGTATTCGTACGAGTACGAGTACACTTGTATGAGTTTCTATACAAAGAATACTAAAATCTGTTTAATGCGATGCGTCCGATGCGTGCGATGCGAAACCTTACCTTACCTTTATCGCTCAAAAAGTGGTAGATGCGATGAAATATCGGGAATGTGTTGAGGCTTTTCCTCCCTGTGTTACTGTATAATAGGGAATATGCACCCTTTTTTTTATTTTTGTACGATAGGTTATATCGTTAATATCCAAAAAAAAAAAAACCAATCCAACACCAAAAACTTAAAATTTAGCAAAAAAAATATGTTAAAATTAACTAACAGCTAAACTTTAAACACCCGCACTTTTGGCGCGCTTGTCGTGACGTCACAGTGTATAATAACAATCACATATTAAAAAATCTTCTTCTTCTTATATAAAAGTGGCAATTCGGCTCATCCTGAAGACGGCCATTGTCTGCCAGTGTCAAGTATAACGACTTATTCAAAATTGCAGCTCCGCCACGAGCTCCGCTGGGCGGAGCCCGCTCGGAGCCCTCCTCGGTGTGGGCCTTCTTTGTCCCCAAAAACAATCCGATCGGTCAAGCAAAGGCCGGTGACCCCACCGATCCCTGCAACCGCCCGGATTGTCTAGGGTAAGCCCCCCCACCACGACAAGGTCATGGCCCACCTAGGGGGGGAATTAAAAAATCAGAAATCAAACAACTATGCGCTCGTTGACACTGTCATTATAGACTTTGGCGTCACATTCGATCTGACCGTTTGAAGTAGTGTGTTTCAAGTATTTTGAATTTGCAACTATTTTTTGCAGTTTTTAATAATTATTTTCTTAGCGAAAAAGAAAATATTACCTAATATTAAAAAAAATATATAAACGTTATTCTATAAAATAGACGTTATTCTAAAGCAATAAAGTTCATAAAAAAAAATATTTAACCCTGTTTTTGAATTAGACGCATATTCCCTATTTCTTCTAAACTACCCAACAGACTTGGATACGATTTTCACTAATGGAAAGAGAGAAATTTGAGGAAGATTTGTGTATATATAATTTGCAGAAAAAAATGCATACTGGCCCAAGCGAGTAATGGGTCGCGCTGAGCTGGTTAATTATAAATTAAATGGATGGTAACTACAAAGAATTGAAAAAGAAATAAACAATACAACAGTGATATGCTTCAATGATATTAAAAATAATAATTAAATTAAATTCCAAATGAGACACAAATTTAAGAAACATTTTTTTTATTTCAGGGGATCCTGGTTTCTCATTTATGCTGTATTTGTTACCATATTATCCGTAGTGAGCACTGTTCTTCTTTTCACTTTAAAGGTAAGTGGACATACAAACACTTTAAATAATAAATTGTTTCTATATTTAAACAGAGTTGGGTTTTCCAAATGGTCATACCACCCTCGTGGGTCATATGTATATTCAATCTTAAATTGTTATATTCAAATTCAAATTCAAATTCATTTATTTTCAGGTAACTAGACCCTGGTCATTTATTTTACATTTCTACACATTAGTTATTAATATATTATATCTAAACAGTACCTAATTAAATAAAATAAAAGCAAATTTTTACATATATCTATTATATCCTAACAGTAATAAGATATAATACAAGATGAAAGAAAAGAAAAAATAATAATACGTAACTGCCTAAAAACTACCACCGGTAAGTCTCTGCAATTTTCGATAATTCACGGTAGCCTATCGAAAATTGCCGAGGGTTTGCAAAATATTGGAATGCAAATGCAAAAAGGTTTTAAAATCCGACAATTAGCGCGTTCAACCAACTAAACTTTTTAGCTTTATTATATTAGTTTAGAATTTTAGACAGATGATATTTACCTAAAAGTAATTACTTATTTTTTTCCAGGTGTTTCAGCATTCTTCATACATCTTAATATTCCTGCTGATGCTGCTTTTTGGATTCACCATAATCACTTTCGCGTTTATGCTCACACCATTCTTCGACAGAGCGAGGGTAAATCTTTTTTTTTTACACCAAAACCTGTTACTTTGATGGACAAAGGTACATTTAATATTTATTTTTACATTTAATTTTTTAATAATAAAAATAGTATCCGCAGTTGCTTCAAACGAACCTTCCACCAACAAAAGTTATTTATTTATTACCAGCACGAAAAATATACATTCACTGTCATGACAGTAACGTTATAAAAAAGAAAACATTGTTAAATCAAAAAATCAAATCAAAAATCAAAATATTTATTTATCAATTAGGTTTCTCCAAGAAACTCTTATGATCATCATTTAAATTAACGTTAACATTTAATTTATATACTGGCTTTTTATTTATTTATATACTGGCTAGTGCCCGCGACTTCGTCCGCCTTAAAAAATAAATATAACATTTTCTTACCTTATAATTATAATTTTTCTTACCCTCTAACGGCGTTGATGACGTAATCAATATGGCCGCTAAATTTTGTAATGCAATTCTAATTATCGTATTACGATTATTACAAAATTTGGGGGCCATATTGATTACGTCATCAACGCCGCTAAAAGGCCAGGCTTTTTAGATTCGTCTGCCCATGTATTATCTAAACCCAAAAGAGCGCATTGGTTGCCAGATCTGAAACTTTTTTCAGCTACCTAACCCCACTATATGGTACACAGTTTTATTGTGATAAATCATTTACTTTTAGATATAAAAAAATATAAATAGTTGCTATACGTCGTTTGGTAGGTATCTTATTATACACATATGTGTATCTATAGCAGTGGGCCACCCTAATGTCAATAATAATATTATAATTCTATACAAATAAAGAAATTATTATTATTATTACTATTATAACTAAGAATATAGTTCGTATACTAGGTTGGTTTCTTAATGCCTGATTAATTCCAGACTGCCGGTATCCTGGGAAGCTTTGCAGTGAACCTCATGAGTGGGCTGTATTTCATTCAAGTGTTTGTTTCAAACGCAGACTCACTTGCTTTTTGGTTCGTCTCCCTCATCAGCTCCTCCTGTTACGCTCTAGCCATGGACAAGGTACATTTTACTCAGTCGCGTAGCTTGACTTAAACTCTAAACGCCAAACTCGAAGATGGTTCGCCCTAAAAATTTAAGTGTGGGATAAATTTGTACGAATTTTCGCTTACACACGTCAGGGCCTCTGTAGTCAGGAGATCCCATATGATTGATACGGCAGATGTACCGCAGCATCTACGCCCTAAATTTTACGGCTTTTTTTATGTTAAGGTCGGCAGACAGGCAGACGGTCCACTTGATGGTAGGTGGCTACCGTCGCCTATAACACAAACAACGCTGTTAGAATATTGTGATTTTTAGTTTGTCTATGATTCTAAAGCTATACTTTTGTCTATTGTTTTGAAGAAAAGTTCTTTTTTATTCTATGACAACTTTACTTTGAACTGTTCTAGAAAATGGCGAACTGACTGAACTGACTGAATGTGCGTATTAATATGTTGATTGTAAGACTGGAAATAAATAGTAAATATCTTTTCAAAACCTCTTTTAATTAACAAACGCCAAAGCTGCTGCAAGTGCGCTGCCAACTGCAGTAGTATTAAGGATAAGGGATTAGGAGTGAATGGGCTCTGGCATCCCTTACTCACTCTCCGAAACACAACAGCACACATGCTGTTATTTCACTGTGGTCTTCTGTAAAGGGGTGGTTACTGCCGCCAGACGCGAGACGGCCCAAATGACTGCGAATACGCAGTGTGCCCTGCCACCACTTTCCAAATCCAGACCAGAGCCAAATTTTAAAATTAGATTTTTCAAAGTTGATCCTGCCGGGAATCGAACCCGGGAACCCTAGAACAGAGCGTTAAGGCAAGCATCCTAACGATTCATCCAACGGGCTCGTCAAAAAAATCCAACGGGCTGCTTAAAAAATGGGAGTAAATGAATGCGAATAGCGGTAAAGGGTCCCATTTGGCAAGGAAAACTGTTTTGATCTCCACAGTGTAACTACTTATTAGTTTTGTTGGTATGTTTGCGTTTTTGTTTTCCGCCCGGAGATTCTTATATAGCATCCCAGTCCCATTCAAGAGACGCTGGGCAAACGGGGCCATGGTTATTCTTGACCTGTTCATAATATATTTGACTACAAGGGAAGGTAGTGTAGTGGTTTCCCGTTGCCTTCTGCACCAGACATTTTAGAGGCTATTTAGACCTCAACGCCTTTTCCAACCAGTTTCCTAGTTGGGGGTATGATTACATCGCCATTGCTCGGCCGCCAGAAACTCGTTCGTTATTTAGCAGGGAGCCACGCTAATATAAAGGACTAGCGTCAATAGTTATTCTATGAAGAATCCCTTGCGCGAGCAGGTGAGGTTGATCATTGGGCAGGATAGATGTTATGTCCGGTCCTTCTTGCCTTTGTTTGCTTGGCGATTATTAATTTTTGGGTAATGTAAGGTATTCCAATAGTAATTTCGCTGAATCAAAATACAAGGTTTATAACAAACTCTACAAGGATTGTACATGACACACTGCGTTCCGCAGGCATTGATTGGGCAGCCTCATTTCCCTATCCCTTATCCTCAATCCCACTAAGGTCGGCAGCGCACTATAGCGTTGTTTGTGTTATAGGCGAGGGTATAGCCACCTACCATCACGTGGACCGTCAGCCTGTCTGTCGACTTTAACATTGATGAGCCCGTTGGATGAGTGGTTAAGGTGCTTGCCTTAACGCTCTGTTCTAGTGTTACCGAGTTCGATTACCGGCTGGGTCAACTTTGGGAATGAATTTTTCAAAGTTAGCTCTGGTCTAGATCTGGAAAGTATTGGCAGCCCATCTGGCGTTGTAACCACCCCCTTACAGAAGACCACAGTGAAATAACAGCACGTGTGCTATTGTGTTTTGGTTAGTGAGTAAGGGATGCCAGAGCTAATTTCCCTAACTCTTCCCAATGCTGCAGCGTACTTGCAGCAGCTGTGGCGTTGCTTGTGTTATAGCTGGCGACGGTAGCCACCTACTATCTAGTGGACGTCAACCTGTTGTCGACTTAACATTTAAAAAAAAAAAACCTGTCTGGCAGCCTGTTTTCTTTAGAAAACACCACCGCAAAATGAGTATTTCAGTACCTCAAGTATACAAGAGTCAATGTCATTCTTATTTATCTTAGGGTCGACAGAGTACTTGATGTTGTTGCTTGTGTTATATCTACTATTAAGGAACAGTCAATCTCTCTGCTGATTTTTATATTTAAAAAAAAAATCCAATTAAGTATGATTTATGATATCTACTAAACCGATGTAATATCAATTCGGATAAAATGTTTACGGCATATGATATCGCGAGAGAAGAAGAGTCAATTGCGAGAGAAAATTATTATTGAGTTTTTATTGGAGCTTATTATTTCATAAGTAATCTTGGGGTAAAAGATTACAATTCGCTGTATTATATGTTTACAGGCATTAGTGTTGGACATGGCAGGGGTTGGGGTAACTTGGGACAATTTATGGAGTGGCCCAGGAGTTCCTTTCGGCGGGAGTCTCATCATGATGTCGGTGGACACTGTTTTGTATGGACTTATAGCTTACTGGCTAGATGCTGTTATACCTAGTGAGTTGGACTTTATTAATTAATGTGTAACTTGTGGCTGTGTTTTGCAATAACAATTTAAAAAATTCAGGTGAATACGGCATCAAGCAGAAGCCGTGGTTTTGCCTTCTGCCCTCGTTCTGGATGGGCAGCAGACGCGGTCGCGTTTCTGCCACCGGTGCCCATTTCCATTCAAACGGTGAAGCTGCTCATAACAAGGACATCGAGCCGGTGCCAAGGTAATTTTCCTGACATAAGCCTACCTACTAGCTTCATTCAAATTATTCGTACATTCAAACCGACCGTATCCGATCGTTTCCTAATGCACATATTACCTATTTATTATTATTTTTTGTACAAGGTTTACGTGTAATGTGTTTGGCATACAATGTTCCTTGCTCTTTTTTTAAAGATGGGTTTAAAATTATTAAAGAGAGGGCATTATAACCCCTCTCCTAGTGACCACACCCCACCAATTCAACCACGGGGTGGGGATATAAATTTAAATATAGATACATTCCAGTCGACAAATCAAATCAGTCTCGCTCGAGAAGTCGAAAAGTGCAGAAGTGAAGTGCAGTGATGTGATGTACTTTTTCTTCTAACACGGACTACACCACTGAGGATGTCAACCGCAGTTGTTGACGAAACGTTTGGAAGAATTTCCAACAGACCTGGGCCATCATCCCGGAAACCCACAACTCGTATGGATACCGGCCGAGAAAACCTACATTCTACTATTTAAAATTATTATTAAGATGGGTAGGAAAGATGAGGCCGACGATGGAGCGAGCTCACCCAGAAGATGCCTATTCACTCGACCCTTGAAAAGATTGGTGTTGTATGAGCTCGGAAATACAGACGCCGCCGGCAGGGAATTCCAATCCTTAGTAGTGCGCATTATAAAAAGTCGATAAAGGAGATATAAAATTGGTTGCAACTGTTTCAGAAAATTTACTAAAATTTCACAGATTTAACGAAATATGCAATAAGCAATAATGCTTTTTTGTAGTGTCAGGGTACGCTGTGTTTCGCATTCATATATTGGGCGACTAGTTTGGCGGCATATACCATCTCTTTACAAAAATACACCATGAAAGAACAGCATGTTGCACACATTTGCGAATACACATGGTGTTTCAGTGAGCGAGTAAGGGATGCCAGAGCCTATTTTCCTATCCTCTCCTAATCCCTTATCCTACTAATATTGGCAGCGCAATTACAGCACCCATGATAGACAAACCGCCTACCATCAAATGCCGATCTATTACTGGCTGCCGACTTTTACATTTAAAAAAAAGATTGTGTTTATTAAAATGTACATAACATTTTTTCAATCTGTGATTAACCGTATTAACTTAAATGAATTGGGAGCATAAACGACAGGAATTATTCACATGTAGATAGAAATAGAAAGAAATTGTTTTTTATAATATAAAACGGCAGGGCGATGGTCAATTTGATGATAGGAGGCTACAGCCGCCCAACCAACCCAGCAGTGTGCTGCAAACCCAGCAGTAATTTTTAATTACGGCTCACCTTAAGAAGCGTATAATAGCTAGGCGGAAACACCTTAATTTTTTGAAAAATTCTATTATTTTTGGAGCCTACTCCTTAAGAATCGATTTTCATATAAGACCCCCGGTATGGAAATTTTATGAGGAGTAAAATTAATACAAGCGTTAAGTAAAAAGCGTTACGTTATCTGTCACTTTGACATTTGTGCAACAGCTGACTCCATGTATTTATGTCCCCTAATTATATTCTCTGGGATTATAAAAGCAACAGTCTAAATCTTGTATGAAAAGTGCAGTCCGCGTTGAAGAATGAAACGATAGTGCGTTGTAACCTGCCGACGCAGCGACATCTGTCGTTGAAAAATTTGAACTTATAAAACCTAGTGACATCTGTGTATACCGAACGTAACTAACATGACTTTTGCGTGACATCTGACATATGTAACTAAATAAAATAAAGTAATTAGGTATCAAGTTATCTATTGACACGAGAATTTTTTTTACATTTTACAAAAATTTAATTTTATACATTTAAAGAGTAAACACTAATAATAATGGTCGGTTCTAATCAAGTATTCTTATACCCACGTGTCACCTTTACTTCGAACTTGTATAACAGAACAAAAATGTTTCAGGGAACTGCAAGACAAGGAAGCAATAAGGATTGTAGGTCTGCAGAAGAGCTTCAGACAATGCCGTAGACCGGAGATGAAGGCCATCGATGGAATAGACCTCAGCATCTACGAAGGACAGATCACAGCGGTCCTGGGGCACAATGGTGCTGGAAAGTCTACACTCTTTAACATCCTCACTGGTCTTACGGCACCGACAGCTGGAACCGCTTATGTGTACGGTTTGGACGTGAGGTTGGTAATTTACATGAATGTACCCATAAATCTAATATACAAAATTCTCGTGTCACAGTGTTTGTAACAAAACTCCTTCGTCGTACCAAAACAGTTGTAACAAAACAGCTTGGTCGATTTCCTTCGAAACAGCTTGGTCGATTCTTATGAAATTTTGTGTGTATATTTAGTAGCTATGAGAATAGGTCGTAAAGTATTTTTCACCCTCCTAACCCCACCCCCCATTTTTAATCGCGATTTTAGTATTTTTGTATGAACAATATCCATTGACGTGAAGTGTTCATTGACGTGAAGTGTCGCGTTACTTTGACATATGATTTGAAAATAAAATTGGATAGGTGGTGCCACAATCGGCTTACAAAATTATTTTCGGGTTCGGGCAGGACAACGTCTGCTGGGACAGCTAGTCTTTCTATAAAATTGTTGATACACAGTTGTTATTTGATTATATCGTTTTTATGATAAAAGTAAAAATCAGATGTTAAGTCAATATGTCTCTATATAAATTGAAGTCGATGTCCGCGTCTATCTGTTTCTCCGCTAACTTCTTCCATAGCACCACGAATTTTCCACGAATTTTGATAGGGTTTTCACTAATGGAAAGACCGATCAACGAGGAAGGTTTGTGTATATAATTTGCAGAAAAAAATGCATTCGTGTGTAGCAGGGGTAATTTTTTTAGTTTTGAGTTTTATTTTTCAATTTACTTTTAAAATTTTACTTATACTGACTGCTATACTTTATTCTAATATTATTATGAATGTAAAAGTTTGTGTGGATGTTTGTTACTCTTTCACGCAAAAACGGCTGAACGGATTTGGATGAAATTTGGCATACAGATAGTTTATTACCGGGATCAACATATTTTTATTCTGGAAAAATGTTAGGTTCCCGAGGGATCTTCTAAAGATATAAAAATTGGGCGCCACTGTTGCCGTGGTGTGCCACCTTCGTCACAGCGATGAAGATGTCAGATATTTTCTCAGGTGTTACATATATTTTTCATTTTTAAACACAGGCGATTCTATATGTCGTAAGAGATTATAAACACTTTTTTTTACAATTTCTTTTTACTACATTGAGATTTAAACACTTTTTTTTTCCTTCACCGCCAATAAACCGCCACCTATTTCTCGAAAACCAACGTCACTCAAACAATATTTACTTATTACAATATTATGACGAGTTGTAATTGGTAGAAATTAAAAATACCTTACTAACCACCAAACCATGGTTTCAAACCATGTTACAGGGAATATATTTGGGTGCGAAAATGATCATAAGTATACCTCCTGTTAAATCATCGAATATTTTCAGGGATCCAAACGATATGCACGAAATTCGTCAGATGATTGGAGTTTGTCCTCAACAAGACGTGTTATTTGATCTGCTCACCGTCTATGAGCACCTGCAGTTTTTCGCTACTGTCAAGGTACGAATACCGTCATCCAACTTTACCTACTTTCAAATTTGTTGTATTAACTTAGTAGCGACACCTCAAAAACTCTAAAATCTAAACTCTAAAAGTTACCGTAACAATGTGTATTTTGAATTTGATTCAAATAATGATTTTGAAAATGTTTCTGGTTTCCAGGGTATTCCACGTAAAAGTCTACATGATGAAGTGCAGAAGGCGATGGCAGAAGTTGGTCTCTCGGATCAGGCTGGGGTGTTCTCTAAACATCTGTCTGGTGGTCAGAAGAGGAAACTGAGTATTGCCATCGCGTTTGTTGGTGATCCCAAGGTACTGCCTTAAAAACAGAGTCCCTTCGACGGCCATCTATACAAATTTAATATCTGTCAAGGTGGAGACAAACGCTAAATACTAAAAATATCCATTGTTTAATGAAGATGTTACAAGAAATAGACAAGACAATTGCTTTGAAAAAATATATATTATACTTAAACATGTGAAGAACCAATTGTATTAATTAGAATTTTCGTTAAAGTAATAGAAACTTCACAAAATAAGTTAGAACATAAGAAGAATTTGACTTATATTGAAAATTCTCTCGAAAACGGCTTATTGCGCGCATATGAATCCTGTACCTATTAATAAGTTAATGTCAGTTTAAAAAATTGTATAATTTTTTTTTTTGTGTATTGTTCTAATGGTAAAAACAAAAAAAACACAATTTCTAGGCTGTTGAATTGTCTCCGCCGCCAGCGAGTTCTAATGTAAATGTCATTTGCCCAAGTGAAGCCCTTAATAGCCTATGCATTGTACTAAAATATCATCAATACAATGCTGAGAGTGGATATCAAAATTTTTGAAAGAGAAAATCTTTGTTACAAACTCCGCAGTTACTCAAATTTCCCATTCTAACTAATATTATAAAAGCCAGATGCGGACGAAATTGTGGGCGAAAGCTATTTTCATATAAATGAATCAGCGGATTGCGTACTTTCTATAGAAATTTACTCCCATCGAAAAGAGATTGAGATTTTCCATATTTTTTGGGGTTAAAAATGTGACCAAACCAAATACCACCTTACCATATTTTACCACTTGTTCTTGTTACATTCACTTAATTTTGGTTCTTTTTAGTTTACTCCTTAAAAATCGATTTTCCTCCGGTATGGAAATTTTATGAGAAGTAAAATTAATACAAGCGTTAAGTAAAAACCGTTACGTTATCTGTCACTTCGACATTTGTGCGACAGCTGACGCATGTATTTATGTTCCCTAATTCCATTCTCTGGTCTTATAAAAGCAAACATCGAAATCTTGTATGAAAAGTGTAGTCCGCGTTGAAGAACGAAATGATAGCGCGTTATAATCTGCCGGCGCAGCGACATCTGTTGTCGAAAAAATGAACTAGTTATATAGTTATAAATCGAAAAAAAGAACTTATAAAACGTAGTGACATCTGTGTGTACCGTACGTAACTAACATAGCTTTTATTGGAACACGTGACATTTTATACATTTAATTTTATACGTTTAAAAAGGAGTAAACTGCAGTCGTGCGTCGAAGCAGACACATACTTTTTTTATTCCATTCCAAATTCTAGTTTTGTCATTGGTGTCGTTGGTGAGTCTGAGCCATATATTTAATACTCCTATATTGCTAGTCCCCATAGGTGGCAGCGTTTTCGAGACGGAACTACATATTTTCTCTCACTCGTTGATACTTGACGAGTTATGCGCATGCGTTGCGACAGTAGTGGGAGTAGTGGGAGAAGCCCAGCCTATAAGATGCTTATAATGTAGTTCTCGGACATCGAAGTCGCGCACAACGTTCGAAGTCTTCATGAGGGAGGGAGACATATATATGTCTGCACTGTTCGGTCGGCATCGGTTCGGTGCACCCTAATAGCAATACTGAGCGACATTTTAACAGTGATATTTTTGCTGACGTCGAATATGCATGTGAAATGCCTTTGATCTTACAAACATTACTTTCAACAGATAATAATCCTGGACGAGCCAACAGCGGGCGTGGATCCTGTATCCCGCCGGCAGATGTGGAGGATCCTGCAACGAGCGAAGCGAGGGAAAGTACTTTTGTTGACCACACACTTCATGGACGAAGCCGACATCTTGGGCGATAGGAAAGCTGTCATCAGTAAAGGGAGAGTAAGTGACATCCTGTATTACAGTTTCGTAACAGAAGTACCAAAGTACACTGCTTTCAGTAACTAACTCTTTACATCAATCTTTGTAAACTAACGTTTTTAACATTATTAAGAGAGAACGCGGGTCCAGGGTAATTTGAAAAATAGGTATTTGAAAAAAACTATTGCCATCGCGTTGCGCCCGAACCAGCAAGCTCTCTATGCGTCTGTGAATAGTCTGTGTTTGTGTGCGTGGAAATTCTAGACTCTAGAGGTTTCCTTTGTACCATTTCCTTTGTTATATACGTATTAGTCTTAACCCCCCTCGCTTTTAGCCTTCCCCCGTAGAGTGCGATAGGGACAAATGCAGCTCAGACCGATTATACCTACTAAATTTTTGACTAAATCGAGGTTTCGTATTCCCCTGTTATCTCCCTAAAATTGAGCCTAACGAATAATTTCTTGCACAAATATTTTGAATATGAATGAATCTATGTCTCTATCAATTTTTTTTATCTTAAAAATCTTTCAAATTTGTTTTATAGTCGTCTGGTTAGGGTGGTATAAAAGGGTCATTTCTGAAGAGTCATATTTTCTTATGTAATTATTTGGTGGAAAAAAAGATATGATGGGGACATAGCATTAGCAGACCTAGATTTTATGACAAAAAAATATTGCTCTAGAAGCATTATCCAGGAAGAAAACATGGGAATACATTTGTATGGAAAAACGCTGCTAACGTTCCCTGTTAAGTTTTGTCGAGTAAGTATGAAATGTCGGAGTTGGTTCAACTTCAATCTCTAACCAAACGCCCGTTCACACTTCAGCTGACTATTGTTTGGGCTACCTAAACCACTTACTCGTAAATACCTCTCATAGCTCTCTCCATTACTAGCTGAGTGACTTGTAATTGTAATATTTGGACGAAATTTTTCGTCAATGTCTATGTCTTGTCCATGTCTGCATTGAGAAGTATACTCGCACCCCCCACAATATTGGATGTGTTCTTAGGCGACAGTGGTCATCTATCATCAATTGGTAGCTTAGATCCTGCCGATCTAGAAAAAAAAATAACAAGTCAACAATTTTTCAGGTGCGATGCGCTGGAACGTCTCTGTTTTTGAAGAACAAATTCGGAATTGGATATCATCTCACTCTGGTGTTAGATGGTAAGGAAATAATATATTATTATATAGGACTGAAAGTGACCGATTATAAAAAAGGGATGTATACACGAGTATACGAGTATCACACAACCTTGATATAACCTCTTTTATAATTGAAATTTCTCCGACCTTCAGAATCGCAATCTCCTCAGAACGATTCAAATACTTTGTGTAATAATTACGAGGAAATAAAAAATCTCTACTAGAAGATGTTTCCAGTAAAATAAATTAAAAATTTGGGGAAAGTTTGAAAAAATAAAAGTTTTGGAATTTTAGTATGCTCAATTTACATTGCTAAATTAACATTCCTAAGAAAACATGTGGCCAGTATTATTTTGCGAATTTAGGGATGAAACCTTTAGTATTTTGTTTTATCATTTTGAAATAAGTAACTGTCTATTATTACCGACTTAGCCATCTATAATTTGAAAGCCAATCCTGTGTATAATCTTCATACATTATGTCAATTCCAAATAAAATGGAATTCCTCAATAAAAAACTAGGCACGCGGTCGGAAGACACAACCACACTCTTACAGAAGGCTACCTTGAAATAACTCAACGTGTGTAAGGGATGCCAAAGGCCATTCCCCAATGTTTTTATTGCATTCCTATTGCAATAAAAAGTATAAAAAATAAATTAAAATACAAGTAATGTAAATTAATTAAAAATTAATAGAAGTTTTCACATATTCCTGTCACAATAACCATTTAAAATTCATTTTATATACTCCTTATCTATAAATAATATTGATAATATCATTGAAACGTCTGCACTCGATGGCTCTCCAATCCGAACAAGGCCCAGCCTTCGCGGTGCTTAAGGCTAAATTTAAGGGAAAATGATTGCTGTAAGTATAATAGGTAATATATGTCCGATGTGGAACAGGCGCATGCAGAGAGCACCAGATAACGCGAGTGGTGCGAGGTCATGTGCCGCGGGCAGAAAAGGCGCGTCGTCACGGAAGGGAGCTGTCCTATATTCTGCCCCACTACGCCGTACATCTTTTCCCGCCTCTCTTCCACGCCATCGAACACGAGATCAGGGAGAAGACCAACCGACTAGGTATCTTCCGCAAAATATTTAAGTATATTATACCCAAACTTCTAACACTGCTTCAAAAGTCAAAGGCTTTTAAAAGTATCTAATGTAAAACTGTATGGTATTTCTGCATCATAATCAATCTCTGTGTGAGAAAAAAATATCTCACGCATAAACGTATCACTTTAGAAGCAATTTCATTTTTTTTTTATCAAAATTAGTCTTTTTCCTATTACTATTAAAAAAATGAGCCTTGCCAGACGTGAACGTGAATGAAACATCGAAACTATTTTGCATAGAAAATAATGCATGAAAGGTTGGTGTTTATTAAAGGTCCACTTGATGATCGTCTGTACCTAACACAAGAAACGCCACAGCTGCTACAAGTACGCTGCCGACTACAGTAGGATTAAGGATAAGTTATTGAATAGGAAAATGGGCTCTGGCATCCCTTACTCACTCACTGAAACACAAAAGTACACGTGTTGTTATTTCACGGTGGTCTACTGTAAGCGGGTGGGTTACTGCCGCCAGACGGGCTGCCCAAATTACTGGGAGACGCAGTGACGGAGGGGGGGGGGGGGTCGCCGAGCCGAGTAGAGTCGTATAGTTACAAGTTCAGCCACGCCAGTAGCCGGTCTTACCCGCCGCAAAAGTTTCACATCAAAAACCGAACTAACTGTATTGAACAAATGCAAATCGGTTAAACATATCGTGGGTTAAACTGATTGGTGTTGAGGTTTTCTATCATTGGGCATCTCCTGATCCACCCAACCGTTACGTCCCGTATAGAATAAAAATGATTTTCCTTTGCACCTTAGGTATAACAAGTTACGGCGTCTCAATGACAACCCTGGAAGAAGTGTTCTTGAGTTTGGAGGGAGAAAATGCAGAAGAGACGGAAGCCGTGGAGGGGGTGTCGTCTGTGAAGCTTGTGAGGGCCAGGGCTCTTTCCAGAAGCCTCTCGCTACAAAGCAAGACGCTTAGTTACCAGGTAGTAATGGAAAATTTCAGTGATGCTTAGCCACATTTAATTAGTACAATGAGTTTTCATATTTTAAAATTTAAATCCTTAATTACTTTCTTATGAAAACAATGAATACTAGACTATTTAAAAAGGAACTGCATCAATGGCTGAGTAAAGAAAACTTCTATAGTTTGAATCAATTTTTTGACATCAAGTAATTCGTATGTTTTGTAATCAATGTAATATATTAATCAAATTAAGTTAGTACATAAAACGAAATTAGTAATTAATGCTTTTAACTTTGTGACATACATATTTGACATTTTTTTATTTTACATTATTTTGCATACCGACAACGGTTAAACATGTAAACTTACCATTAATTATTTATTATATTGACATCTGCCTGGTAATGTTTAATGCAAATAAAGTATTTGATTTGATTTGATTTGATTTGATTCATATAAAAAATAATAATTTAATAAATATATTATCGACAAAACAGCACACACAATTAATTTGGCACACACATATTAATACAAGGCAGCTTATTGTCACTGTCGTCGCCTGTAACACAAGGAACTCCACAGATTCTGGAAGTGCACTGCCAACATTAGTAGGATTAAGGGTAAGAGATTAAAAGGGGATAGGGAAACGGGCTCTGCATCCCTTACTTACTCACTGAAAAATAACAGCAGACATGCTGCTTGTGTTAAAAAGTCTTGTATAACTTTGAAGCTTTTTGTAAAAGCGAGGTTAAAGGAGAAATGTACGTATATTAATTTTCAGGAGTTAAATGACAAGGAACAAGCGAAGGCTACATCTCTACCAACTCCTCCTGCATCCCATGCGCTGCACTCAACCACACATGGAATAGAACACGTGAAGGTAAGAAACCATTAATTAACTAGCTTTTTCCGTTAGACGGGCTTCCAGCAGCAGGAAAATAGAAAAATTCCTTCAGACTAGCAGGGAAATGCTGTATTTCCTGCTATTATGTAAATACAGTAAATTGTCTCTGAAAATTTCAGGTGACCCCAGAAGCTCCAATATCTGTGGACGTCCTCAGCGAATTGGTGAAGACGAAGCCCTCGTGCTGGAGAACATTCTGCGCACTCGTGTACATCAGGACAGTTCGGATGATCAGAGATCCTTACAAGCTCTACGTCATGATTTTCATGCCTATTAGTGAGTGCGAAATTAAAAATACAATTAGCATACAATTGCACCAAAGTTATTCTACCCTATTTTTATTCAACTAGTTGTGCCACACGACTTGGCCCTCCTTGAATTTTTTTCCATGAACATATCATGTATCCACCCACCAACTTAACAATCTCTTGACCCTTACAGAAGACCACCGTGAAATGAAAGCATGCGTGCTGTTGTGTTTCAGTGCATAATAATGTCAATAACTTTAGCCCTATCTATTCCCAATCCCGTATCCTCAATTCTACTATGTTCGGCAACGCACTTGCAGCACCTCTGGCGGCGCTAGTGTTATAGGCGACGGTAGCCACCTACCATCAAGTGGACCGTCAGCCTGTCTGTCGTATTTGTAATGTCGAATGTCTTCGATTGTAAAAGTGAACTTTTTATTTTTTGTTGGTTGTACATGATAGAAAATGAACCACCTACTCTGCCACCTACCTTGTGAATCACAAGGTCCTTGGTCTTCCAGCGTTGAAAATTGCAACGGGCCCGTCACACACAGAGTCCCACTTCACCACTTCAATGATTACACTCGCTGAGCGAGAAGCGGGACCAATTAGATAAATTACAAGCCCAATGCCTGATAATATTAGCGGATGAAATAAATTCAAATCTCGCGGTTCGACATCGGCGGGATGAATCTGTACACATGTTGTCTTAACGATGTTTAGCTTAGACTGACAGCGGTTTTAAATAGCTTTTAGATATGGTGGGAGTGAGACAACATATACCACAGTGAACTATATCAATTGATTTGATTTGACAATTGGCGTTAACAGTCGTGGTAGATTGTGTCTATAGTCTACCACGAAAAATCCAGTAAAAAATGCCTCTTAGTGAATTTATGCTAAATAATTCCAAGATCTGAATTCTACTAATATTATAAATATGAAAGTTTCTGAATTCTTTTATGCAAGAACTAGTGAATGGATTTCCATGAAGCGCGGTCTAAAACTAGTTTAATATTAATTACGTTTTCAGTATCCTGCGCTCTCGGCCTCTACATGAAATCGCGACAGATCGTATTTTTTCGGATGCAGCCTCTCACGCTGGAACCGAACGCCTACCTCAACAGAACCCCAATAGCAATATTCAGCGAACAGGATAACTATAAAGAGCTGCAAGATTTCAGAGAATCTCTGGACGTGCTCGGAGCGAACCCGATCATAGATTTCGATGGAAACTTTTCGAGTCTTCTGGATATGGAGAATTTC
This sequence comes from Bembecia ichneumoniformis, assembly GCA_910589475.2. Lineage (NCBI taxonomy): Eukaryota > Metazoa > Arthropoda > Insecta > Lepidoptera > Sesiidae > Bembecia > Bembecia ichneumoniformis. The sequence goes on along the minus strand of OU342540.1, from coordinate 2,047,603 downwards.
GGAGCTTTCACTCTAAAAGACAGCATTATACCCTACAGGAATATAATGGCCTATTACAATAGCACATATACGCACAGTCTGCCTATTATTATCAATTTATTGGACAACAGTATTTACAGGTAAGTCTCCTACGGTTCTATCAATTTAAAATAAGTATACTGACTATGCATTCGAATCCCTTAAAAACACTGCACAAACTCAGACAAAACGGAAGGTCTAGTGGCAGTAAAAAACCTCCTTACAGAAGACCCCCAGTATGGGATATCTGAGCCAATAAATCCATTTCTATATCTGCCCATTTCTTCTTTTAGCTTTTAGCTTTTGACCTGCTAAGGTCGACAGCTGCACTTGCTGCATCTATGGTGTTGCTTGTGTTGGTAGGCGACGGTAGTCATCTACCTTCAGCCTGCCTAACGAACTATGTGTAATCTCTACTAATATTATAAAGCTGAAGAGTTTGTTTGTTTGAACGTGCTAATCTCAGGAACTACTGGTTCGAATTGAAAAGTTCTTTTTGTTTTCAATAGTCTATTTATCGAGGAAGACTATAGGCTATATAATAGCGCGTGGTCTATCGCGCTACGATAAATAGTACATATATAAGCAGTGTCCAATACCGCGCGCCCTATGTGCACGCCGCCGTATGGGCCGCAGCGAAGCGTGGCCGAGTTCAGCTAGTAAATAATAAAAAATAAAAAAATAACCAAGTCTGACCACCTAACTTTATGCGTTTATGCGACAGCTGACGCATGTATTTATGTTCCCTAATTCTATTCTCTGGGCTTATAAAAGCAAACGTCGAAATCTTGTATGAAAAGTGTAGTTCGCGTTCAGGAATGAAACGATAGACCGTTATAACTTGTCGGCGCAGCGACATCTATCTTCGAAAATATGTACTATTTGAACTTATAAAACGTAGTGACATCTGTGTATACCGTACGTAACTATTATATTTTTGTTGGAATACATGATATTTAATTTTATACGTTTAAAGAAGTAAACTCCAGTCAGGCGTTGGAGCTGGCACAAACTCTTTTTGCGTTCTATTTCTTTGTTAAGTAGCAGCGTTGCATCCCATGACATTTCAGGATTCTAATGTCGGGGGCTGGTCTACTAGAAAATTACAAGCCCATTCAGGTGGCCACCCATCCGTTTCAACAGACGGAACAGCAAGAGGAGTTCAACCTTGGCAACGTGGTCTGCGCCATCTTTATGGGCATGATCTTCGCTTTGGTACCGGTCACGCTTGCAGTTGACATTGTTTATGATAGAGAGGTAAGAGTTTTTTTTCCAATATACTGGATCTGTCAACACAAATTTTTCCACTCAACCTTTATTTGCTCGTGCTCAAAGGCCCCATTAGATGGAACACACTAAAACACGCTTTATTTCTTTGTTTTCCACTCGGTCACAGTTGCTGCTCATGGGATGTTTGAGCACATAATCCACAAATCATTATTCTACACCTCTTCGCCTATAATCGCTTTCAACACGGTCAAATATTTAGTAGTAGTGGCAGGGCACACTGCGCTTTCGCAGTCATTTGGGCAGCCCGTCTGGCGGCAGTAACCACCCCCTTACAGAAGAGCACCGTGAAATAACAGCACTTGTGCTGTTGTGTTTCGGTGAGTGAGTAAGGGATGCCAGGGCCTATTTCCCTATCCACTCCTAATCCCTTATCCTTAATCCTTCTGTAGTCGGCAGCGCACTTGCAGCAGCTTTGGCGTTGCTTGTGTTATAGAGGACGGTAGCCACCTACCATCAAGTGGACCGTCAGCCTGTCTGCCGATCTAAACATTTAAAAAAACTTTCTTTCTGATTCCTTTTACATAGATGAACCCATACTTTATTATTATAAATGTGAAAGTAACTCTGTTTGTCTGTTATCGTTTCACGCCTAAAACGCGGAACCGATCATCATGAAATTTTGCATTCACGTTGTAAGGGATGCAGGAAAGGACATAGGGTACCTTTCATCCAGAAAAAAAAAACACTGTTCCCGAGGGATCATCTAACGCCTGGCAAAGCTATAACTGCAATAAAGATGTTAGGTGTTACATTGCTCATACATATGTTTATTCAGACGTTGTTATGTATATTCCAAAGCGGGCGAAGCCGCAGCGCCAGCTAGTTCATTATATCACAAATATAAAAGAAAACAATGAGTATCATATTGATTTTGATTGCTAACTTATTTGCACGAAAACTTAAAACATTTGTTTCGTCGCCATATGAGAATGAGATGGTCCACGAGTCCAGCCAGGTACAAATTTCGTCAATTGTTTCCTCTCGGGAATTACCTCGTAAAATGCTACAGAGACTTGTATCATGAAGCCTTGTGAACGTCAGCTGCGGCTCCGGGAATGGGTTGAGCAGCGTTACCCTCCCATAATAATAATAATAATAATAGCCATATATTTCCGAAGTGTTACAAGTTATTTTTTACAAATTATTTTATAAAATGTCCCTCAATTCGGTGTGCCTTTTGGCATAGGCCTCCTCGAACTGTCTCCATTGATTTCTATCTAGTGCAACTCTTGTCCAATATGGCCCCAAGGTCATACGAATTTCATCTTCCCATCTTTTTATAGGACCCCTCCCATACGCGTGGAAAAAAAATCTAGAAGAAACCTAATATCTAGAAGAAAAAAAATGACAGCTTAATATAAAGCGGTGGATTTTACGTCAGCTGATCATAGGAACTTGAAAAATTATTTATCAGTTGAAAATTTATCAGATGACAGTTTATATGCTATTATGAAAAAATATTAATGTCAGCTTGCTATATCGCGGTGGAAACATTGTCAGCTGATGTGCTGAAACGCAAAGAACCAGATTAATGCACCAGCTGCAAATTCTACTTGAGCATATTCTTAGCTAGTATTTTTATGACTTACAGTTTTATATTAAAAATCAGCTTGCTAATATTTTATCTCAGAGGAAATGACGTAATTCTAAAGTTATTTGACTTTATCCTCCAAATATTTCGGCAATTTGTGCCTAAAAAATAAAAAGTGCTGATGGACTCCTCTGTAAAGGGTTTATCTAAGCAAATTTGTTTCAGATCAAAGCGAAGAATCAGTTGCGAGTGAACGGGCTCTCTATGTCCATGTACTTCCTTACATACTTCACCATTCTCATTGTGATTATGGTTGTGACCAGCGCAGGAGTTTTAGTGCTTGTAAGTGATTTCTTTTTTCTGTATTGCCTTAAAATAACCTATATGAAACATGTATATCGCTTACACTTTTAGGGTTCCGTACGTCCGAATAAAAAAACGGAACCCTTATAGGATCACTCGTGTATCCGTCTGTCCGACCCCCCCCCCCCCCCTTATCTCCGAAACTACTGAACCTAAAATTTTGAAAATAGAATACAGAAATTAATTTTCTACTTATAGGAATATATATTATAGGAAAACCTATAAGAAGTCCATAATATTAAAATAACATGGTAAATCACTCAATATTGTGCGGATAGGTAACATCGTACGGAACCCTCTTCACGCGAGTTCAACTCGCACTTGTCCCGTTTTTTTGTTGTTCTAGTTAAAATCGATTCTCGAATTCTAACAAAGGTGTACGAATTATCTGTGATTCTAATCGCTTTGAAAACACTTAAGATAGTTTAAAACCCTTAATTGCCTCTTTCTATTCTCCATCGTCCTTACAACAAGAATTACTCTGAGGAGCTCTCTACTGTGGTGACAACTTCCGGGTCCGTCATCGTAACGTGGCACATCATCATTTTGTTAACTGAGATTCGCACTCCTGGAACTTCATACCGTGAACACGGCTGTGAAAATACTCTTCCCCTCAATTTTTTCACTCTAATATGATCAATCAAATCGCCGCTATGACTATGTCAATGTGTCAATGGCAATATCTTTCTAGCGGGTCGTTTGCTAGATGACATGACATAATCTCATAAAGAAATCTCAAGTTATATATCCGACTTATAAGGTTAATAAGTGATTTATTTATTTATTAGGCTCACTTACTTGACTAAATTATTATAATTACAGTGAGTACTTAAATAATCTAAATAGTTTATAATAAATGTATACAACATTTACAAGCGAACACCACTTGCGAAATTTAACAAAAAAAATTAAATACATACATATACATAATATACATATAAATATATAATACTGCATTGTAAGATGCACAGAAAGAAATTGGAGAAAAAAGTAATCGCTGATTTTGTCGATAAATTGACTTTTTACACTTTCTTTTATTTCGTTAGTGTTAAATTAAATAAACCATTTAAATACAATTCTCCATAGTTTGATTTTTAAACCAAAATTACATTTTATTCGACATTCCAAAAACGTAGCTATCAATTTTTTTTAATAAATACCTAAAATGTTGGGCTTGTAACTTTTCAACAGTTAACGGTTCAAAGCACCTCATCTTTATTAATTTTTTTCTCATTGTTTGGTTTTCTATTAGTTTTTAAGTTTTGTTTTTATCCCAATTTCAAAATGGAAGAACAAGAACACTTTAGACTTCTTTTCCGAAGGAGCAAAAACACATCGCAAACATAAAGGAAGTTATGTACCACATAATAATATGGGAACGAAGCCTTTACGAAATACCATCTTGCGTTATCGGAGTTACAATTAGATGTTTGCTAATTTATTTTCAATTTTATTAGATTCACTTTACATTACTAGACTTTTTAAAAAATTAATTGTATTTCAGGTGATATTAAACGACATTCCAAGCCTAACAAACGGTTCGGCTATCACGATGCTATCGTTTTTGGTGCTGTTGTACAGCCCGTCGGCCATTTTGTTCAACACGTGTCTCTCGTACGTGTTTGACAAAATGGACTCCGCGCAAAGCATCATGCCCAACATCACCACTTGGGTCGGTGTCATTCCGTTCATATTGGTCGCCGTTCTCGACACTTTTAAATGGGGTGAGTTCGTTCTTAAAACTTTTATACATAGTTAGTTTTATAAAGAATTTTTTTATGTTAAGATCGGCAGACAGGCTGACGGTCCCCTTGATGGTAGGTGGCTACCGTCGTTTATAACACAAGCAACGCCAAAGCTGCTGCAAGTGCGCTGCCGACTACATTAGGTTTAAGGATAAGTGATTAGGAGGAGATAGGGAAATGGGCTCTGGCATGGTTATTTCACGGTGGTCTTCTGTAAGGTGGTGGTTATTGCCGCCAGACGGGCTGCCCAAATGACTGCGAAACGCAATGTGCCCTACTGCCACTACTTTCCAGATCCAGAGCCAGATCCTTTGAAAAGTTCATTTTTCAAAGTTGACCCTGCCGGGAATCGAACCTGGGAACCCTAGAACAGAGTGTTAAGGCAAGCACCCTAACCACTCATTCGAATGATCGAATATGGCAGATATTCCAATGTGGTTACAATATTACCAATCACGAAGTGGCTTTTCACACACAAAACAAAGTAGTCAAAAGAGTTGTTAGGAATATGTGTCAGCCTAATGTTGATATCTTTTTGATATCAACATAATATTTTGCGATACATAATATCGCAATAATATTTTGCGGCACAACACTAATGTATTGTGAATTAGCAGAATTTCCGTTTATTCAAGAGATTGGTAGTCTTTCTAGGTCACTTTTCTTCACAATGTCTACCATCGTTGTTAGAGCAAATGATAAATTAGAGTCAGAGGTACAGATTCTGTCTCTGTCGAGTCGGCTTTCGAGCGTTTTACTTCTTTACCGATTTAGTTTAAGGGGGAGACAAACGCTAAATACTAAAAATATCCATTGTTTAATGAAGATGTTACAAGAAATAGACAAGACAATTGCTTTGAAAAAAATATATATTATAGGTACTTAAACATGTGAAGAACCAATTGTATTAATTAGAATTTTCGTTAAAGTAATAGAAACTCCACAAAAAAAGTTAGAACACAAGAAGAATTTCAAAATTCACTCGAAAACGGCTTATTGCACGCATATGAATCCTGTACCTATTAATAAGTTGATATCAGATTAAAAAATTGTATTGGTAAAAAAAAATTTTTTGTGTAATGTTCTAATGGTAAAAACAAAAAAACACCATTTCTGGCCTGTTGAATTGTCTCCGCCGCCAGCGAGTTCTATAATAAATGTCATTTGCCTCAGTGAATCCCTTAATTTAAAAATACCAATTTACGGAATGCACAAATCTTGTAGATTTTTTAGTGGACAGCCCGTCTGGTGTTGGTTACCACCCCCTTAGAGAAGTCTATCATGGAAGACCACGTTTGCTGTTATGTCATGTCAAAGCTGGATTGTCGAAGGCTATTCCCGTCCACTCCATATTTATTATAATTTATCCTATCAACGTCGGTCGGCAGCCTACTGGAATCCCGTCTTGGTGATGCCAGTGTCAGCTTGCCTGCCGATTATATAAAAAAAAGTAATAAAATTGTTCTAATTTTTGTTTCCAGGCAGCGACATCGCTTTCTACCTCCATTTGGTGTTCAGTTTTCTGGACGTTATGTATATACCATATGCCATCATTTATTATGTGGACAGGTTTGTACAAAGATGTTATAATGTTTCTTAAGATTGTGATAAAAATATTTGAATTTCTTTGAATTGTATACTGAGTCAGGGTTCCTTTTCCTCTTCTTACTTGTTTATATATTTGTTTGTTTGTAATTATTATTTGTTCATATATGCATATTGTGTTTATTAGAGGAATAAAAGATGCTTTCTTTCTTTCTTTCTTTCTTTCTGATAGTCATAATTATGATTAACCTATTTGTTTTGTGTATGAGAGATACATATAACTAAAAAGGAAATACAATCAGATTTGTATGGAGATCAGGCCATAAGCAAGGGCGTAGCCAGGATTGGATTGTAGGCGTAGCAGGACAAAGAAAATCCTACATTATATTGTTTTGATCGTTGTTTTTAACATATGAGTTTCACATGAGCAGTGGAGGTAGTAATTAAAAAAATATATAAAAATCAGAAATAGCTTTATTACTTGACAATCAATCTACGAGGCTCTTCACAAAATCTTTTAAAAACTTCTCGTACAATTTCACCTTTTTTTTTAACAATTTTCCGGTGAACGCTTAAACAAAAAAACTACGCTATACCCTTGTCGTTATAAGTGACATTTTTAGAGTAAGAAATGATGAAAAAAAATATACCTATTAGAGATCATATCCTGTATTGTTGGATTTCACAAGCCAGCCTTCAAACCTGTTAGTTTCTTAGGTCTTATAAGAAGAATCGCAAGCTATGAAGCTCGTCAGAATTACAGTTTACCAGCGAACGACCGCTCTTCTAAAGGGGGGGAGGGGGGGAGCTGCCCCTCCCTATGGTATTTTCGTTTTAACGGTTGAAACTTGTACCATTAGGTAAGAAGAAATTATAGATTTTACTGGGAAAATATGGTGTAATTTGGTTTCACAGATATTTAAGTTTGAACATATTAAAAAATCCAATTGTCTAAATAATCTAAATAATAATTTACAAAATCTGTATATTCATAGGAAATTACTGAAATTAAGAAAGAATGTTATCATGAAAATCTCCGAAGTGTTAGTTAAAATTAAAAAAAATGGTCCGATTTTGAACGATGTCCTTTGGATACCTAGTGCTTACATATTCATCCTATACTAGATCGTCGAGCCCCTGTCCACTTGTCCGAAGACAAGTTCAATTGGGGGAGTAGTTGCATAATATATAGCCAATCTGGAATAATGTAGATAAATTTCAAATAGTTAACGAGTGGAAAAGAATTTTTTTTTTTTTTTTTTTTAATGAAATCGAGGCAGCGCTTGACCACTATCTCACCTGATGTGAGGTGCAGATGTGGCCGAAGGTGGACCACGCTTACCTAGTAAATGCCCATTTACCCTAGTTTTGAAGACCCCGAGGTTTCAAAACTTAAAATTTTAAGTTCAAAATTTTAGAGCATATTTTATAAAAGTTTTATGTGCTCCTACAATTTATGTATTTTGTTATGCCTAATTATTATACAAACTAGCTACCATCTTAATTAAGCTTAATAAAAGAACTTTATTAAGTTAAATTAAAAATTATTTGTATGTTATTATCCTAATATTTTAATTATGAAAGTGACTTTATTTGTTACACATTCACGCCTATTACTCGACCGCTAATCATGAAATTATGCATACACGTTATCAGGGACACAGAAGATGACAAAGGGTATATTTCGTCCAGTAAAAAAACTTACCGAGGGATGATCTAAAAATATTTAAAAAAAAATTAACGCCTTACAGAGCAATAAAAATTGAATAAATTATTGTTCATATTTTTTTTGTTTGGCATTGAATTTTTAATTTTTCACTGCTTAAGAAAAAAGGTTCACGCATATTGTCATTTTAGGAAAAATTTCATAGATTTTCGCCTGTCCTAATGGACGGACTTAAAAATCAAAATATTCGCAATACCAACTCACTAAAATTGTGTCCTCAAAATAAATAGGTACTAGTATTGAAGACTATTAGATTCCTATTGAAAATTATGGGGTGGTCTAAGTTCAGCAGTGGGCGTCCTGTAGCTGAGGTGATGAACATTTAGACTTGTACTACGGGTACCTCATAATCGACAGGGGTTGAGACTTGTAGACCCTGACCAAAACGATTTTGTTCTCATAGTTGACATTACTAAGAACAGAGTTCGGGACTCCCGATTGACTGGATTTTGTATGTGCCAGGGTTTACCTGACGTGCAATCTTCGAGGGCTGTGCACCACGCCGTCTCTCTCGAGCTACTTCACCGCGGAAGTGTGGGTGCTGATAGCAGCCATGCTATTCCACGTGCCGGTGTGCGGTGCCGCCTTGCTGGCTGCCGACAGACTCAAGTCTGGAGGCAGGATATGTCAAGTGGGTTCTTTCTTTATCTTGCGTTGTTGATGATGGCACATGAAATTATTCCAGTACTGATTCTTCTGCTCGTGACCGACTTTCAAATATTTGATCATTATTTTTTGTAGCACTTTTTTTTATTCAATACAGAACTTATTAAATAATTCCATGATTACTTACTAAATATCGATAACATACCTGCACTAGGTTTTCACTTCAACATTCCTAAGAGCGAACACGCACTGATGCACAAAAACTAATTTTATATAGAAACGCAGGTTGTACACCCTTTTTTTTTTTTTTTTTTTTTAGGAGGGGAAATGCATTTCCGCACTATCCCTCGCCGACGAGGACGGTCGGCGAGGGGGTGTGAGGGACTCACCCGACGGAACGAATCGCCCCGCCGGTCCTACCCCCTAAAACCCCTCCATGTTCCACCATCGGCAGTGATAATGGGACCCGGGATCACAGCGAGGCCTTATCCCCGGGCCCCACGCACCGCCACGTCCTTGCGGACCCTGCTCCATCGCGGCAAGCCGCATAAAAACTCCTGTGGTGACCTGCGGAACATCTGCAGGCCAACCACACCTCTCATCTGTTAAGTTCCAGGCGCCAGATGTCCTCCTCTGACGCCCGAAACAGACAGCGCCGCCGCCGATAAAGCGACGGACCCACCATCTCTTCGGACACCTCTGCGGAGCCAGCCACTGATTTTTACCTACGGTCTGACCACCCAGAGGAGCTCAAAAACTCCCGGGGACCGTAGGCTGGACCTCTCCCTTGACCAAGGGCCGGTGCCACCTCCGGCGACTGAGCAGGGGCCTGGGTCCGCCCCCCGGGTTGCCCAGGTCCCCAGAACTCAGTCCCCCGACGACAGCTGACAGAACAGCAGAGGGGAGGGATACTGCCCTGCCCCGGACCGTCGGGGTTGCCTTCCTCGTCTGAGTGCTCCGCCACGAGTTCCGCTCAACGGAGCCCGCTCGGAGCCCACCTCGGTGTGGGCCTTCTTTGTCCCCAAAACCAATCCGATCGGTCGAGCAAAGGCCGGTGAGGAAAAAAAGCACCGACCCCTGCGACCGCCCGGATTGCCAAGGGTAAGCCCCCCCACCACGACAAGGTCATGGCCCACCTAGGGGGGGAGGTTGTACACCCTGCGACTAGTGTCCCAGAAAGGGTTGCTAGCAGGTGTCCGTCTGGCTTTTGTTAGGATTTGGTCAACCCCGCAGCGGCCAGAATCACACAGACACGCCTTTTTTTTTTATTCAAGGTAGCGCTTGACCACTATCTCACCTGATGTGAGGTGCAGATGCGGCCGAAGGTGGACCACGCTTACCCAGTAAATGCCCATTTACCCTGGTTTTGAAGACCCCGAGGTCGTAGTTCTGTGGGAACACAGCGCAGGCAAAGAGTTCCACTCCTTAGCAGTCCGAATAAGGAAGGTGGAACTGAAACGCTTCGTGCGTGATCGAGGTACATCGACCACGAAGGGATGAAACCCCCGCCCACGCCTAGTGTTCCGCAAGTGGAACGGTTCCGGATGGATTAATTCGTACAGAATAGATGCACACTCTCCATAGTGTAGACGATAGAAAATCGATAGGCAAGCTACTTTTCGGCGATGCTGCATGATTCGCGATCTTACAAATTACTTTGTAAAACAAAGTCAAACAAAACAAATTAAAACAATATGTGATACATAATAAAGAGTAGAGCAAGTCTTAAAGTAATAAATGCACAAATAAAACTATCTTAAAAACCAGTGTGTCAGGCTTTTGTGGCAAAATGTTCGGCTAAATATGAGTCTTTGTCCGGATTTTCGATTTTGAGGCCTGGCAACCCTAGTCCCAGAGGGCCTACCGTGGTTTGGATTAAAGTGGACTGCGCCGCCGAATGCAACTATTCTGCGACTAGCCGGGCGGCTGTGGCTGCGACTAGTGGGTGTGGTCGAATTTATGTGCGTCCGCTCTTTTCTTTCTTTCTTTTTCTTTTCTACTCTCGAGCTAAAAGTGTGTGTATGCGTGAATAGAGAAATCGTCGATCATCGGAGACAACGGCTGACGGAGAGGCGGAAGGGTGTGGCGCGGGCGTGGAGACTGGTGAAGACGAGGACGTGAGACGGGAGAGACGCCGAGTGGCCACCATCTTGAATCAACCGGCGCACACGGCGCCAGCGCTTGTCGTGCACGTGTGTATCCACACTACTTACCATTTTCCCTAACAATTTTGTTGATAATCTTTTTTTTTATGTTAAGTTCGACAGACAAGCTGACGGTCCACTTGATGGTAGGTGGCGGCTACCGTCGCCTATAACACAAGCAACGCCACAGCTGCTGCAAGTGCGCTGCCGACTACAGTAGGATTGGATAAGGGATTAGGAGGGGGGATAAGGAAATGGGCTCTGGCATCCCTTACTCACTCACCGAAACACAACAGCACGTAGGTATATGCTATTATTTCACGGTGGTATAACGCAATAAAAGTAAGGTAATCGACCACGAGTTTGGAGAAATGTTTCTGAGATGATGAGACTCACAAGAAACCTTTGTTCTCTTTTTAAATAAATCTTTTTTTATCATATATTATTAAATATTAAACATCTATACCAAACAATAAAGCTGAAGAGTGTGTTTGTTTGGTTGAAAGCGCTCTGGAATCGAATTTTAAAATTATTTTTGCAGTTTGATATCTTTATTCTTAAGGAAGGAAAGATATCGAAAATACCCGAGAATCATCAAAAATTACCGATAAAAACCGAATGTGCATGCCTTTGACAATTTAAATTGTCTTTGACAATTTAAAAACCGAATATAGATTGAATGTGAAGCCACATTTTTTGAGCAAGGTATTATACGAAAATGCAATTGTACGAAAATTTAATTAGTAATATTGATTTATTAAAATTTATTTCCGAACGGCTCTCTGGCTGGGACCTCTGAGATCCATTTTATAGTGTATCCGCTTCTGCACCACAAACATTGTTAGATTATCACGATTGATGTTTTCCAGAATCTTCGAAAGGAATACAAAGTCCGCGGTACCGGCTCCGGTAGTTGTCTAGCGGGTGATAAGGATGGCGCAAAGCGAGCGGGACTGGCCAGACTCAGTCTAGCCGTCGAGGGCGGAGAGGTGTTCGGTCTACTCGGGCACAATGGAGCCGGGAAGACCACCACAATGAAGATCATCACTGCTGAAGAACGGCCTACCTGTGGGACGGTAAACAACTTTTTTGAAGAAATATAAAACTGAAATTTTTAGGCGTCTTATTGCTAAGGAGTAAACGTAAGTGAATCGTCACGCTCGGGTCGGTGACGCTGAATCGGCTTTACTCGGCTCCACTCGACATCAAATGTGCTCGGATTGGTGACGCACTGAATCGTGTGTAAATTATAACAATATTTATAATTGGAAAATTTGAAAATCAGTTTTCACTTCTATTGTGTGGTCTTAAGCACACTGTTTTTTAAATATTTTAATTTTCTTTGCGACAAGATAAATTGTACAGGTTTTATTGAAATATCAATAATGTTAGATTGCGTTACATTCCCGCACAAAATTAGACCTAAATTTTCCCACCGTCAAATCTTACCTACAGAGTTTCTTAGCACTTTTTAAATTAATTTTATATTATGTGAAGGTCGTCAAGACAGGCTGACGATCTACTTGATGGTAAGTGGCTACGGTCGCTTATAACACAAGCAACATCACATGTGTTGCAATTGCGCTATCGACTTTAATATGGTTAATGATTAAGAAGCTCATATAACCCAAATCTTTTCAAGGTTCGAGTGAATAGGCATCTTCTGGGTGAACTCGCTCCATCTTCGGCCTCATCCTTCCTACATGGATAGATGCTGGTCAAGAGCAAACCCATCTATAGTAAAAAAAAAAGAAGGGATACGGAAATAGAAATACGAAGGATAGCAAATGTTATCATCATCATCATCATCTCAGCGGTAGGACGCGCACTGCTGGACCGTCAGCCTACCTGCCGACCTTTGTATAAAATAACTAATCGAGGAAAAAGACAAAGAATAAGAGTATGCTGTAACTATGTTTCAGGTAATGTTGGGTGGTGAGAACATAACCGACTCCCAAACGTCTGCGTTCCACATGTTGGGCTATTGTCCGCAGCACGACGCCCTTTGGAAGAATGTCACCATTCGTGAACACATAGAGTGTTATGCAGCCATCAGAGGAGTCACTAAACACGACACGCCTCGGTACCTATTTTATTCCAAATATTTTTTTCATAAAATGTACAGGCTGACACTTACTTGATGGTGAGTGGTCAATCGCGCTACAAGATTGCTAGAGCGTATGCAAGTCCCATATCAACACTTATAGTATAACGTAATATATTAGAATAATAATTAAAATTCCAATTCACACACCCAAATGTGTTCTACGATTGTTTTTATTTCTTATTTATACTTATTTAAATATTCAATCAAGTAGACTACAAAAAATGCACGAATCGTCGCTCTAAGGGAATAGTAATTATTATAATTTCCTTAATTATCTCTACATATTATAATAAAATCGTAAACTAGCAGTGTCTGTACTAAAGATTTTTTTTAAAATACAATTTGTACCTATACGTTGTACTTATGTTACCGAGCTCAAAAAAATTGTTTTTTGAATTTTTGTCTTTCGGTTTGTCTGTGCGTTTGTGCACGCTACTCTACAGCTTGACCGATTTGAATGCGGTTTTCAGTGATGTATTTGTAGCGTGCTTCCCGTATTGTTTCATTCCAATCGGTTTACAAACAAAAAAGTATACCAAATAGCACGCGTGTGAAGTTGCGGGCACAGCTAGTACTTAATATGAACCACCACGTATACGTACACACATAGATTCTTACAAAAATAAGTCATATAGAATCTTTTTTTGCATATGTTCATTTGCTTGTGCATATGTGTATACTGTAAATGCATTTTGCTAACATAATATATCCTTTTGATATTGGGACCACTTCCCAAGTAGCACAACTGGGTGGGAAATAGCTCGTATATCATATCTATTTACATACTTAAGTGAAATATATAGCCATGATTAAGTTCTATATAGGTGGAAAGAACCCTTAGGCAACCAATATAGAACCACGGGGAGAAAAATTGCAGCCTATTTTTGGTTCTAAATTGAATCCATAATAGATCTCACGATTACCTTAAGTGTCTATTAGAACTATGGATGAAAATTATGCGCAGTGAACTATTTATTCACTCATTGACCGAATTAATAATTTCAGTTCGGTCAATGAGTGATAAATGAGACGTTCCTTTGAGTGGCGTGTCAACTTGTCAATAAGTTGTTTTTTATAAGTGAATGTTATCTGCCATTTTAATTTTAGATTTATACCTCTGTTTGGGTAAATGATTAAAACTTCACGTTATACAAGCAATGAAACAAGCACGAAATTCCTGCGAATTTTTTGTTACTGTGAAACTATAGTATAGTTTCTTTGTAAATTTCGATGCGCCGTTGATTTGATCAGGAATATTTAAAAAGAAAGTGCTAAATAAAATAAGGAATTGATACTGATAAGAAATAAAACTGTTAAAAACCTGACCTAATGATTGTAGGTTACGTACAATGTTAAAGTAACATCGTCACAACTATCAAAAGTCTGTGATTATGCGCAAGTGTGATAAAATTCTGTTTAAAATAATTCATTTTCAAGGACTCCAATTTGTAAACATGGCGAAACAAAAAAGACCTTACAGTATTTATTTTCACTTATTTGTTCTCTATTTGGAACTATCAGGTCTGAAAATAACTTATTTGTATCTTGCGAGTGGCAAATCAGTGAATGCTATTACCATTACTAAAGTAGGGTCAATTTAATAGATCACATTTGACATCTGTCAGCTTAGGTTCATAGTAAAGCTTCACTGACAGCTTCTGTCATTATTTCAATAAACGTTCAATAAACATTGAACGCTATTCTTTAATAATAGCGTTCAATGTTGCACAGTAATTTTATCAGATAAAAATAGAACTATGAAGCTAAGCTGACAGATGTCAAGTGTGATCTATTAAATTGGCCCTACTTTAATTATTTGCTCTTTTGTAGGACGAATAATGTTATTTTGACAAGGGCAATAGAAATAATAAAATATTATGTCCTAATTTTGGAACTGTTAGATCGTTAGTGGTTTGAAATAAGTGAAAATAACTGCTTTTGGTTTCAAAAACCTATTGAGACTTTTATGAGTCTATTGCGACTCCTATTTATGCGTTGGAGTGGCAATAAGGTACTTCTAGGCCTTAAAAGTTGCAATCACTTTAGGTTCCAAAAGAGCCGTAAAATTATCTTTTTAGCCACTATTGGTGATATACTACTCTATTATACTAGTCATTTGGAATTAAAAGTTCCAAATAAGGGTATGTTCCCACTTATATGTAAACGTTGCTTATAAGTGACTTTAGGGCCTTATATAGCACTATTGCTTCTTATATAGTGACAATTAAAACCTGCATGCAACTTTAAGTAGCAAAATCTACTTTACCCAACCATAAGTAATAAAATAGAAACAAAAAACGTTCGTAAGCAACTACAAGTGAGAGGAAGAACTCATATACAATTTTGAGTTGTGTTTAAAGCTATAAGTTTTATCAAACACTGTTAAACCACTCATTTAGAACATAAAGCTATAAGATAAGCTGCAAAATTCACTAATGTGCTGCTTGGGTTGCTACTAAGTCATATACTTGCTATTAAGGCTTATAGGGTATTTTCAGTTAGTCACAAGCCAGTGCCGGATTTATACTTTTCTTGAGTATAGGCCCCTTCACTTTGTGCCGCCTCTTCCTCGTGGCCTAGGTAGATACCTAGGCCTTTATTAGGTAATTATTATTATTATTGCATTTATTATCGCACAAGAATTTGATGGCTTCCGAAAGCGTGTAAAAATCATCTAAAATCCGCCGCCCCTAGGCCGCGGCCTATACGGCCTATTGACAAATCCAGGGCTGTCACAAGCACTGCAAAACGCTGATGGATATCATAGATACGAGTATCTAATTGATCATCAGCACTTCTTAAAGTGTCGCTAAACAGTGCCAGAGCCGGCACAGAGGGTAAAATTTGTTTTCAATCATATATATATTATGTTATACAGTAATCTAAAATTATTACATCCATATAACCCGGGCGAATAAGGGCCAGCGCTGACTGACAGTATAGCAAGGCATACGGCAGAGCAAAGGATTTTTTCCTAAACATATTATTTTCAACCTTATTGCAACGCTTTAACGTAGCGTAGCGTTTCGCGTCATGCCACCGATACCGCGGTGCGGTATGCTTCGGCACGTCGCGGCAATGAAGGAGTGTGAGTGTTAAAATAATAGCAATAAGGTTGAAAATAATATGTTTAGGAAATATCGCCATGCCGTGCAGTCAGTCAGTGCCGGCCTTAATCGGTTTTACAGGTGGTATTTCAACAAAATAAGATTTTTTGATATTGACAAATCAATATGGTTTTATATTGCTGGCCTGTTTGTTTCAGTATTAAGGCTAAACAACTCAAGCGAATTTGATAAATTTTTATGATAGCTTCAACACAGGCTACTTAAAAAATTTTCACGAGGGCAAAGGACAGCAGGTAAAAGTTATAAGTAGGTAATACTAAGGATAAAATATGTGAAGTTTACTTTACAGAAAATTCTCTCTAATGCGAATATCACTTTCTTCGGGGAAATACTTAATTATAATGTAAATAATTAAGATCTCAGCCGTAGGACGTCCACTGCTGGACTTAGGCCTCCTTCATAATTTTCCAATAGAACCCGTCAGAATCAGCCTGAATCCACCGTCGACCTGCGGCCACTATTAAGTTTATTGGTAACTAGCAACCTGCCCCCGGCTTCGCCCGGCGTGCAATTTTTATATATATGAACATTCCCCGTTTATCCGTCTTTTCATTAGTGAAAACCGAATTAAAATCGGTCTACCCGTTCACGCGTGATGCCGTGACCAAGGGAAATGGGGATTCATTTTTATATATAGAGATTATTAAGTTAACATTTGGTAATTACTTTCAAAAATACCACGATCAGTCTTAGACAGTCAGTAAGATTGACAATATCCCGTTGCAGGATAGTAGACGCGTATCTGAACGGTCTTCAGATAATGGAGCACAGCAGTAAGAACGCCGAGGAGTGCAGCGGTGGTACTCGCAGGAAACTTTCGTTCGCTCTCGCTATGGTGGGCAATCCAAGAGTTGTGCTTCTCGACGAGCCTTCCACTGGGATGGACCCGCGAAGCAAGCGGTTCCTGTGGGACACTATCCTGGCTAGCTTCCAGGTAAGAAGCGAGAATGAATACTTTGTCAGGATATATTGGGTATAAAACTCGTGTAGGTAATTTCAATTGGAAAACAAAAGGAACGATTTGATTTCTATTGATACGAGAATATCAAACGGCAGGTGAAACCGCGGGCCAAAGCTGGTATAATTCAAGCATAACAAAAACACATAGACTATAATTTATAAGTTAATTCTACAATAAAAAAAAATTGAAAAATCAACTTTTCAAATTTGGCTCTGGTATGGATTTGGAAAGTAGTGGCAGGGCACACTGCGTTTTCGCAGTCATTTGGGCAGCCCGTCTTGTGGCAGTAACCATCCCCTTACAGAAGACGACCGTGAAATAAAAGCATACGTGTGCTGTTGTGTTTCGGTGAGTGAGTAAGGGATGCCAGAGCCCATTTACCTATCCCACTCCTAATCCCTTATCCTTAATCCTATTGTAGTCGGCAGCGCACTTGCAGCAGCTTTGGCGTTGCTTGTGTTATAGGCAACGATAGCCACCTACCATCAAGTGGACCGTCTGCCTGTCTGCCGAGCTTAACATAAAAAAAAATAACTTGAATCGTCTTCAGTCATTCAAATTGCAATAAATTAGTCTTTCTACATATACTTGTTGGTTTCGCGTGACATATCAAACTTGTATATCAATAAGATATCCATATCCATACATAATAGGGGATCGGACAGTAATCAGATTAAAATCTAAAATGTACTTAGAAAGAAAATATATAATTTTTTACGATTATTTATCGAATAATAATTTAATATAATTCATTTAAATATTTTTAAATGAAGAAATAAAATGTTATTATTTACAATATTTTTAATCTATACAGAAACACCAATCCCACTGCGTGACGTCATTTGTGGGCAATCATTGTCTTATGCCAATGCAGCTGTTTTGTTATGATATGACCACAAATGACGTTACGCGCTCTCAGATGAATTATCGTGGCGTTTTGGCGGCATTTTCAAACAAACAATATCAAAACATGATTTTGAGTACCTAAAAGGCTATAAATAAATAAAATAGTATTTTTTATGGGAATAATATCCATGAAGATTAAAACACTTTCTGAAAATTTATCCGATCCCCTATTACAATAAAATCGTAAATGCTCTGTATCTATACATTATATATTTTTTCAATTTGTGCACATTGTACTTATGTTACTGAGGTCAAAAAAATAGTTCTTAAAATTATTTTTGTCTGTTTGTCTGTGTGTGTGCACGCTAATCTCTGAAGCGGTTTAACCGATTTGAATGTGGTTTTCACTTATGTATTATGGCAAGCTTCCCGTAACATTTAGTGTTTCTTTCATTCTAATCGGTTAACAAACAAAAAAGTTACGCGCTATACCGAAATCCACGCGTAACTAATAGCTAGTTATAAAATAAAGTCACTGTCCGCTTCTGTCTGTTTCTCCGCTAACTGCTTCTAAACCATCCAACTAGTTTTGATACGATTTTCACCAATGGAAAAACAATAAGTATGTAATTTGCAGAAAAAAAATTACATTCTGCTAAGCAAGTCGCTAATTTTTTTAATTTTTTAATACTTTTAGACGATCCCTCGGGAACCTAACATTTATTCGTGATATAAAGTATTCTATATGTCAATCCTATTTATTTTCATCCAAATCCTTTGAGCCCTTTTTGCGGCTCAACCGTTTTTGAGCCATCCTCACAAACTTTCGCTTTTATAATATTTTCTGCATCTTTTTTTCAGGGCAAAAAAGGTGCTATATTGACAACGCATTCCATGGAAGAGGCCGACGCATTGTGCTCGAGGGTTGGAATTATGGTCAAGGGAGGCCTAAGGTAATAGCTTTATTTCCAACCTAATCTAGAAATATTATCATTCTGTTCGAGGATTACACATCCACAGAGCGGTGATGACTGCACACGAACACACTCTCCACTCTACTCAATACCATCAGCAATATTTAAAGCAGCGGACATTTTAAATTCCACTACCACATATTAATACTTCTTTTGGTCGGCGTTCTGTTAAATTCTCACATATTTATATTTGCAACAAAACAAACCAGCATTGTGATATAAAAGACAAAAATACCAAGAGCATCAAACCTATTGTTCGGACTTCATTATGACGATATTGAACTTTTACTGAAAGGCATCCAATAAGTCACAACACTAACTTACTATCTGAAACAGGATTTTGCTGGCGCACGCACACACACACACACACACACACACACACACACACACACACACTCACACACACATTCATACAGACACACACACACAGAGAGAGAGAGAGAGAGAGAGAGAGAGAGACCCAAATCTCCTTTTCTTTTAATGACTATTGTTTAATTCTCAAATTTTATATCTTGTTAAATTCTGGCCTTTACAATGCAAGCTATGCTTAGTGTAAAGGTCACCGAATAACTATATGTGTAAACTATCTGTAAATTTTAAAATAAATAAATAAATCATTTTGAATGTCGATTACAATTTTTCAATGATATTGTTAACACGTCTGAATTAATGTCATCGTTTGTTAAATATAGTCTGTGGCGTTTTTAAAAATTCATTCCAAAGAATATTATTTGTTACGTGAAACTGTAATTGAAGTACATACGTCGATACAATCTTCTTTTTTATATTATAAAGGTTGGCGGGCAAGCTGACGATCCATTTGCGACCGACCTTGCTCGAAATGTCCACACCCACACTTTGGAATAATCTCCTTTCTAAGGTGTTTCCATCTAGCTACATAGGGGCTTTTCAAGCGAGTTGTAAACAAATTCTGAAGGGTCGGCAGCGCACATGTACCCCCCTTGGTGTTGCTTGTGTCCTTAAGCGACAGTAGCCACCTACCATCAAATGGACCGTCAGCCTACCTTTTTTTATTATTAAAGATGGGTTTGGTCTTGGCCAGCATCTATCCATGTAGGAAAGATGAGGACGACGATGGAACGAGCTCACCCAAAAGATGTCTTGAAAAGATTTGGGTTGTATGATCTCGGAAGTACAGACGCCAAAAGATGTTTTAAATCGCTTGGTCAGTAATATTAAAACGCTGCCACCGTTAATAATATTTAAGAAAAACCGAAAGTTACCGAAATGTTCTTTGACATTTCGAGGGAAGTCCCCTAAAATTTAGGTGTCGCTAAAAATGAGGCCTTTTTTGCGGTGAAAAAACAGACTTGTGTCTTACGGGGGTTGAATTGTACAAGATTAGAGCAACCCCAATTTGAAACCTCGGATAAATTGTCTCAATAAAAGACACAAGTCTGTCGCAGTTCTCCTTCAAATTAGAGGGAGTATTATTATAATATTACTTTCTCAGTGCTATCATCTGCATAGCAATGAATGCTGTTGATTTGGAACAGATCATTGATAAGCAAAAGGCTGTGAGGCTGGGCCTTAATAACCCTTAGGCTAATTAGGCTGCAGCCTAGGGCGCCGGAATCGGGAGGGGGATGAAATCGTGTCTTCGCATGGCATGCACTATTAATCTAGCATCATTGCTTGAAGTTACAACTGTCACAACAACCAATCACCTGGCTTTATTTCTTTCGTTTCGTAAGTACGCAAAGGAAGCGTTTGCAATAGTTTGCATCTTGGCTAGGGCCCCAGTGGCTCTAGCATGGTTTACGATACTACACTCGCTAGCGAGAGCGTAAAACATTTATATGGAAAATTGATAATTCGACATTGACAGTTCACGATTTTCCATACTAAATTTTTACGTTACTAGACTCATACTAGAGCCTCTGGTGTTCATAATTCTCATAATTAGCCTAGGGCGGTCAGAACTCTTGATCAGTGAGGGATAGCACAGAGCCTTGCGGGACGCTGGTATCGACTGTCAAGCTACATCCGTCAACAAAGACTTTGATACTAAGACCAATATGATATTATAGGCGACAATAGCCACCTTCCATCAAGTGGACAGTCGAGTTTGTGAAAGTGGACTTTCTCATAAATTAATATATTTGAAATGGTATAAGTGTTTCATGAAAAGTCTTATTTCAGGTGTATTGGTTCGACGCAACATTTAAAAAATTTGTATGGCGCCGGGTACACGTTGGAAATGAAAATTGGCCAGAACAGACAATCGACATCGGTAAATACTTGTCTTACTATTTTTTCTTTTGTGAGAACTAGCTTGATGTAATGTAGTAACTCGCAAAAAGTTTATTAGTAGTGGTAGGGCACACTGCGTTTCGCAGTCATTTGGCAGCCCGCCTGGCGGCAGTGACCACCCCCTTACAGAAGACCACCGTGAAATAACAGCATATATACGTGCTGTTGTGTTTCGGTGAGTGAGTAAGGGATGCCAGAGCCCATTTCCTTATCCCCTCCTAATCCCTTATCCTTAATCCTACTGTAGTCGGCAGCGCACTTGCAGCACCTGTAGCGTTGCTTGTGTTATAGGCGACGGTAGCCACCTACCATCAAGTGGACCGTCAGCCTGTCTGTCGACATAACATTAAAAAAATAAAAATTTTATCCACACCCGCTTTAGAAAGCCAATAAGTAAGCCTTGTTGGCGTGTTAATGGGAGAATTTACCAGGAATTCCCAGAAAACTTGATATTTTTGAAAAATATTGAAGAGAAAACGATAAACAACAGCTTTATAGCTGTTGTTTATCGTTTTCTCTTCAATATTTTAAAATTTTCACCATAAGGTGAAAATTTTACTTTTAAAATTACCACAGAATACATGGAACCAAATTTTTTTAAGATTTTAAAAATTAACGCGGAGAGGCTTCCTACATTAATTAAATCAAAACGTTTACAAATGTAGGTATCTAAATATCAAATGTAAATAATAATAAATGTCTTTTAGGCATTTATTATCATTTGAATTGTATTTGAATGTTTGAATTGAATTGTTCACAATTTTATTCTTCCAAATTAACCCAATAAGCAAGCACGTATACAGAGGAGGGGATAGTTGGGATTTATCCCCCCCCGAAATCTGACTGAAAAAAAAAAACGATAGATGTCATTCATTCAGAAAGGAATAAAAAAGTGAGTTACTCAAACCTATTGTCATTACATTGAGAGAACTATCCTGCACAAACAGAACTGTTCAGAAAAATTAGAGTAAAATACAGTGATTACAGCGATTTTTACACAGTTCACATGGTTGTTTCAATGTTTGTCGTCCCGTCCCCCCCCCCCCCCCCCCGAACCAAAAGTCTGGATACGTGCCTGCCAATAAGAGTTTTAAATTTTGAGTAAATCATAAAATAAATGAAAGACTAATATTGCTAATCTCACGTTTTTCGTTAATTTAAATTAAATTAATTAATTAATTTTTATAATTTGTAGCTGTAGAGGTAAAACTTATTTTGTTGCAGGCATTAGAACCGGAGTTATCGATGTCACCATCACCGCTCAGATCCAACGAGAACTCCCCTTCATTAGGCGAAGCCGAAGAGGGTAGGAAAAATATTGAATCTTACATATGTATATTTGCCACATAATGTTAAGCAAAATGTAATTTTGCAAACACACACACACACACACATCTATGGATATTGTTTATAAAATGTCATAATGTGTTTAGATATTCTGTGGTCATAGCATTGTGAGAAAAGTTGTTTAAAGTTTAGAACAAAAAGATGTATATAACAAATTCTTAAAAAAGAAATAATTGCCTCGTCCTTCCTCCCTCAACAAATAGCCTAACTCTTGAGGAAGGCTACCGAGAATTTCTGAGAAGACGGACATGTCCATGGCTTTGGCGATTTAAATTAAACGACAGGTGAAGCCGCGGAATACAGCTGGTTTGAAATAAATAAATTGTGAAATAACACCATGATACACGATCTACTGTACTTTATCTAAACCTTGTTTTTGTCTTATTTGTTAAAAATCTATCGTAAAATTAAAATGCTTTTTTTTTCTTCTTCATTAAAAGGAGTGAATTGTCTTAGTAAAATTTTAATATAAAATTTTCAGTATTATATTTAAACTGTTTACTATTTATTTTATATAAATTTTAAGTACAACTAATCAAAAAAGAATTCCAATATCTTTTTTAAAAGGTGACTCCTATTGATGGGGGTAGTTTTTTCATGTAAAGGTTCTCAGACAAGCTGACGGTTAACTTAACGGTATGTGGGATCCGTCGCCTATAACACAAGCAACGCCACAGGTGCTGCAAGTGCGCTGCCGATCATAGTGGGATAAGGGATAGAGCAATGGGCTCAGGTATTCCTTAGTCGTTACTATCTGCTTTTCGCTATCTATCTAAAATATGTATAGAATCTACTGTGTTTTGTAGGAGGTTCAGGTGCGGGATCAGTGGGAGCGGAGGTCGAAGCGGAAGCGGAAGCAGAAGCGGTCGATGTTAGCATACACACGCCATTAGTCGCTGGCACACCTCCGCCGACAAGACAACAGCATCATAGGTATACAAATTTACTTTGAAAGTGTAATATATATTAACTAGTTGACCCAGCAGACGTCCTGCCCGAACCCGAAAATAATTCTGTAATCCGATTGTAGCGCCACCTATCGGTTCCAATTTTATTTTCAAACCATAAGTGATGCGACACTTCACGTCAATCAACGACGGAATTATTTGAATATTATTCATACAAAAATAATAAAATCCCGATTAAAAAATGGGGGGTGCGAGTAGGAAGGTGAAAAGTACCTTACGACCTCTACACAAAATTTCATAAAAATCGGTCTAGCGGTTTCGGAGAAGTTTTGTTACAAACACTGTGACACGAGAATTTAGTATATTAGAATTTGTATATTAGAAGAGATAAATATAAAAATATGTAATCGCTAAACTCCATTGGCAACGTTTGATCGCACCATGAAAGTTAGATGTTTGAATATATTTTTTCCATGGGAAGCTTTTTACTGTCAAATTTCAAGGCGGAAGGACACATATAGTAATGGTAGTGTCTGTGATCAATACAGAATATAGGATTATTCTTTATTTTACTATCATATTATTATTGTAAGTTAACAAAAGTTACCTTAAACTATGCTATGTACCTACACTAGTTAGGAGTGCAATTTAGCAATTAATTTACACATGCACTTTTTAGTTTTCATTTGTAGGGACATGATTATAGTCCTCGGTATCATTGGTCTTGAAAGGACATGATTAGGGTTCCCCGTATCATTGGTCTCCATATTTGATCACAGATAGGCGCGAATATTTGATCCATATTTGATCACGTTAGGTCATGCGTTGTAATTCTAAACAAAACGGTATAATCGGCACAAAATAAGTCCTCGATGCACTGTCCTTGTCCACTGACCAATCACACCAAATCAGGTAACACTCCACCAAACACGTAGCACAAGTCCCTTGATGTCAACCGATTGCCTTCCCGTGAGGTACTGCCCGGCCGACGCGACGTGCCTCCGCGCTAGCGCTCGGTGTTGTGTCCGAGTCAACGACAATGACATTCCGATCCCGCTGTCCAGTTGACAACTGACAGTTGCCATTGCTATTCACTCCCGCCAATCAAAAGCGCCGACACATTAATTGCATTCTGTTTGTGTACTTCATTAAATAAATGAATAAATTTGTTTCAGAACCGAGTCAAGTGGAGGTGGCGTCAGTGCTGAGGCGGCCATAGCATTAGTAACACAAATATTCCCTTCGGCTGTCTTAGAAGAGAGCTTCGCTGAAAGACTGGTATTCTCGGTGCCTCAGTCGGCTGTCACGAGTCTCGCCAAGTGTTTCCAGCAGATAGAGGAAGGTGAGCTTTCAAACATCAATGCTTAATCTGTTCTATATTATATATCTATATACATATAATAAAATCGTAAACTAGCCGTGTATATATATTAAATATATTTTTTTCAAAAAAACAACAGGCAACTTCTGGGTGAGCTCGCTCCATCGTCGGCCTCATCTTTCCTACACGGATAGATGCTGGCCAAGAGCAAACCCATCTTTAATAATAAAACAATAATAATTATAAAAAAATTGTACACGTTGTACTTATGTTACCGAGGTCAAAAAAATAATTTTTAAAATTCTTGTCTGTTTATCTTTGCGTTTGTGCAAGCTAATCTCAGAAACGGCTTAACCGATTTGAATACGGTTTTCACTGATGTATTGTAGCAAGCTTCCCTTAACATTCAGTGTTTGTTTCATTCCAGTCGGCTTACAAACAAAAAAGTTACGCGCCATACCGAATACCACGCGTACGAAGTTGCGGGCTCAGCTAGAGCCAGGGCCCGATCTAGTGGGGGGCAAGCTGGGCAAATGCCCAGAGCGGCAAAAATGAAGGGCGGCAAAATTGAGAGACGGAGTCCTCAATTTTCTCTCCAGAAAAAAAAAACTTATAAAAATTAATAAATTACTATGCTTGACAGGCCTGACGCTAAAAATGTTACTTTAGCAGCTGTAAATTCTTATAGGTCCTGAAAGATACGGAAAGAATCTTTGGAACAGGTATTGTGTGAAGGGCGGCGAATATTATTTTTGCCCGGAGCGGCTAAATAATTGGATCGGGCCCTGGCTAGAGCTAGTTATAAAACAAAGACGCTCTGCGCCTCTGTCTGTTTCTGTGCTAATATATGTATGTAAATATTTCGTAATATATGTAACTATATTTCCTAATATATGTAACTATATTTCGTTGACCTAATGACTGTAACAAAACTGGTTGAAGCGGTGGGTTTTAATCTTAATAATTAATATTAAGAGAGATCCGAATTCAAACAATCTTGAATCCTTAGGACGAAGTCGAGCATTAAGAAGTAATTATTTGTCATTTCCATTTTCAGCCAAGGAGAAGTTAAATATAGTTGAATACAGTTTCAGCCAAACGACTTTGGAGCAGGTGTTCCTTAAATTCGCACAAAACGAAAACGTGGACTCTTCAGACCAAGAACATTAATAATTACAATCGTTTTCTCTGCTGTTTTCACACGACACAGAGCAAATAAATAAGACTAAATACGTACATGACGAAAAGGTTAAAAGATGTATAAAGTTAAAGGGTTTTAAACAAAACTGTTGACTTCTTTATACATTTAGAAAATGTATAAAAAAGTTAAAAGCTTTGAATTTTTAATATGAACCTGAAATAAATAAAAGAAATTAATGTGTCGTGTGAACACTGCTTTAAGTAAGTGTAGTTTTTGACTTGCTTCGCCTTCTTACAACTGTCAAATATTAAAACGAATAGTGACGATTTTTGACAACAAAATAATATAGTCATGACGTAAACACGTAAACTGTCACGGAATGTCCATTGTCACAAAAAATACTATAGATAGACCGTTTAAATGAGTCCTCGCCCGCGCGGTACAGGGGCGCGGGTGTATGACGACAAAGGGGACCGAGAGAGGTGCGGGCGGAGGTGAGCATTTCGCCTCTTGTGTCTATACACTATTGACTATTGACACTATTGACCGGCACATAACTTGGCAAGACTTTAACGTAGTGGGGGAAAGTCTGCGCATCCTACACTCACGTACAATAAAAATGGTCACGGTTGTTTTCATAATATTTTAAATTGATGTTTAGGGTGAGGTATAAAAAACAAATTAGTTAAATTTAATTAAGAAATTTGTTATAAAAGAAACACTTAAATTATTATTAAACAATAAACAACAATAAAATCACTTTTTAACAACCGGTAGAATTTTTATGGGCGCAAAAGCCGGGTGCAAGGTGCGGGAAGCAAGGTTCGACTGACGAACCAATCACAATCACGCGTTCGGAGCTATGTTATCCCGCCCCCCTCGTCCCGCTTGATACCCGATTAGATCTAAAAAACGACTTCTGCGCATCTCGCCATTCTTGCCAACTTACGTGCTGGGAATTATATCACACTACGCACGCCCCCCGCCCGCACTTCTCTCGGTCCCCTTTGTCGTTATACACCCGCGCCCCTGTACCGCGCGGGCGAGGACCAATTTAAACGGTTTATCTATATAAAAAAAATACGACTTTTGTCAGGACTCCATAGCCACTTGTGACGAAACAAGGATTGTAAAAGGTCATTGGGTCTGAATGTTTGAAATATTTTTCAAGCTGTAAGTAGGTGTAAAATAGAATAATATGCTTCTAAAATTACGATAGTTGATTTTTGTTGATTTCTTCCTAAGCTTTTTTTTGTATATTTCAAGTTGATATGAGAGAATATTATGTAGGTGTTGTATTAGATAATACATACATATATGTATTTAAATATATAATATATGTAAAATGTATATTAGAAAATTGTGTGAATTTTTGTATAATTCAATACGTTCACTAGCTGGTTTTTATACACGGAAATAACAATTTGATATTTTATCTTGATGAATTAGTGCGACATTTCGTGTCGCTTCCGATATTTTAGGTAACTTCTTATAAAAGCTATAATGCATGGGTTTTCAAAGTGGGGGGCGCGCCCCCCAAGGGGGGCGCAGAGACCCGCAGAGGGGGGCGTGAGCCACTAATAAGACAGGATCCGTTCCATGTTATTGTGGATGCCCTGCCAGACACCCTGCAAGAGGAAGCCTTGGATATTAAAAACTGTTCTGCCGCCAAATACGATTTCGACAAAACGGGAAAAGCATTAGTTTGGGTCTAATATTTCAAAATTTATACCAAAATTGCAGAAAAGGATTTTCTGCTATGGTAGCGATAAAAACCAAGTATAGAAATAAACATTGCTGGTGATTTGCACTGTGCCATATCTGGGGTTAAGCCGAGAATCGAAAACCTGGTAAAAAAATATGCAAGCACATCCATCTCATTCGAATAAGTAGATTTTGTATAAATTTAATAAGCAATAAAAAATACTTTGATGTTTCTTTCTGTCTTTACATTCTGATTGTAACCTAAAATTATTATTATATTTATAATTGGACAAGGGAGGGGGGGCGCGGAAATTTTCATCTTTTAGAAAGGGGGGCGCGTAATAAATTAGTTAGGGAAACCCTGCTATAATGTGTACTAAACCTTATAATCGATTTTTTTTTTCTCTGTCCTATAAACATGACAGAACATTTTGAAGTAGATTCCGATCAAATGAATAAAATGAAAAGGCAAATAAAATATTTAGAATTAATATGCTTAATACGCCCACGTAAGGTGGGCTTTAAATGTTTTATTTCGTGTTTATATTACTATAAACAAATAAGAACATAAATAAATTTTATACATTAATTTTTATTTGCAAATTTAATTAAAAATTAATTTCTAATTCCTTTTTTTTAATAATATTCAATTGCACATATTAAGCTTTTCCCGTGTATATTTAATTTATTTAAATCAAATGCCGTGTTATCAATAATAAACATAAGTAAATACGGTCTAGCAGTGCCTCGTTCAAAATTATTGCCGGAGTATATTTAAGAAAAAAAAAACAAACACCAAAGATTTTTTTCTGTGGTTTAATAATTATACTCATGAATCTAGTCATTGATTTGCTTTAATAAAAAGCTGTTATTATATTATTATAAAAAAAAAAAAACAACAGAAAAAAGACGATAAAAATTTTGTAAGTCTTTTTTAGACATTAAATATGTATTAATTTTTGTCGCTACGTAATTAAATATAACAGAAATTAGGATAAAGGGGTTAAGATAAATAGGATTGTATAGTCACATTTTTATAAATATAAAATTGTTAAAAATTATAGCGTAGGTACTTATAGTTTGTCATCTGTTTTAGTCCCGCGATGATTTTGGCGATTCATAAGCATGAATCGATTTTTGATGAAAAAAAATAAATTTAATTGCTTTCAAATTCAATCCAACGCTAAAAAATGAATAAGATTATAAGTAATTCAGGATAATTGTTAGTGAACATTTCAATTAGCCTAGATAGCCGAATGACGGGTCTAGAACAATTCACCGCCGCCGATTCATCGCCGCCCTTTCACCGCCGCCATTTCATCGCTGGACATTTCATCGCCGGCCGATTAGATGCCGGCCATTTCATTGCAGTTTAGTGAAAATATCAGCATCAGCATTACTTAAAAAATTTATGTCACACACGTTTCCAGTACAATAAGTCTTGTAACACATTTTGTAATAGACCAGTATTCCGGTGGCTCTAGCATGAGTTTACGATACTACACTCGCTAGCGAGCATTTATATGGAAAATTGATAATTTGACATTGACAATTCACGATTTTCCATACAAAAGTTTTACGTTCTCGCTAGCGAGTGTAGTAATGGTGTAGTATCGTAAACTCATACTAGAGCCTCGGGTGTACTCGTTGCAATCAAATTTAATTTCATAAGATTCCAGAATCTAACCTAAATTTGTTTTCAGTACAAATAAGATTTGTAGCACATTTTGTAAGACGCAGTCTTTTTTCTAAAACCAGTATTCCGTTTATTCCGAAATCACATTTATTTAACTATGTAATTTGCTAAAATAAAATATATTTACATTATTAATATAATAATGTAAATATATTTATTACATACATATATTTACATTTTATGAAAATTTATGTCTTTTCTGACGATAAACATCTAGTAGTATAGTAGTACACAATTGATAAGGCACGTCGTGAATCTTCGTTCGCGCAGAAAAGAAAGTACGGCTCAGACAATTACTAAAGAAAGCTTAAAGTTACAATTAACCTTAGAAACGATATCTACAAGGTTCATAATACAATGCAGCTGTTAGTTCCGTCGCACTCGCACGAGTTCATTTCGATCCGTCCGGCTGACTAATGCCAAGCGGCGCACGCTCACATGGCGGCAGCTGGCGACCAATAGCGGTACTGGAAAAAGGAGCGTGCCGATTGGTCGATAGCATTTCCAACGCTTTAAAAATTCGTCTTCTGCGCAGGTGCATCAGTAAGCCATATTAGTTGGGTACTACTATAATACTACTATTATTATACATATACTTTATTATATACTTATACTTTCTACAATACTGCACATGATAAACAATAGGCCACAACGAACGGCGATGAAATAGCTGACGGCGTGAATTGTACAGCGTTGAAATGGCTTGTCGAAGAATCGCAGCGGTAAATCGGCGGCGGTGAATTGGCAGCGATGAATCGTTCATCCCGCCGAATGGCATGATTAATAAAATGGTCTAAAATGTAAACGGTCATAGTCAGAATGTCAAAAATGGTCGTAAATATTTTTATGTTTACGTCATTATTGCATGATACGTATATCACTTGTTAATAAAACATCTTTATGTTTGTACAACATACTAAACAAAAGATGGTTTGAATTTTATTGCACCCTGAAATGCTTCCGCAGAAACACTACAATAAGAATAATATATTTATGATACCTTTATGGCCTATGTTTAAAAAATACTTTATGACGTTATGGGCATTATGATGTTATTTCATAAAACTGACATCTCGACTTCCTGGATACTTTGAGAAATTCTAACCATGACCATTTTGGTCATTTTGTCAACTATGTCGCAATCTTGACTGTGTGAACTTATCGCAACAATATAATTTATTACCTATATATTTTTTAAAGTGAGGTGTCACAGACACCTGACTTGGTGTTCGAGTATGTTTCGATAAAAAATAGATTCTTTGGAGCAACTAACATAATATGTTAAGTAATTTCATTTACTGTTGCCTTTTATTTTAAATAAATCCTTACAAACCTTTTTTGTCATTCTGACTTTATGCTCATTTTAGATTTTAATTAATATTCATTAAATCTTCTAACACTATTTCTAATGTCTAATAACTTTATGTTCAAAAGGCTTATATCCAATATTTTATAAATTATTCAAAAACTTATTTATTATTAAATTTATTAATATTAATTATTAATATTTATTATTAAAATTTCGAACGCTTTGCAAAATGAAACATTCAAGTGTTCGCTGTAAAATTTGTTTGTAATATTATTCATGAAAATTTAATTAATATTATATTATACTTGGACTTTTTTTTGTAAACAATTTATTAATTTATTTATGTTTTTTTTTTTTAATCAATTAGCAAAATACTTATAATTTTTCTGAAGCATAACCTAAACGTCAAACTATATCATGCGTGCATATTTAAAGTACTAGTGATTTCAGCTTTAATGTTTGGTTCTATTATTATTATTTTGTTGAGGCTGTGTTCAGTTCTAGCGTAATGTAATTCCAAATATAATCGTTAGGTGCCTGTTGTACTGAGTGATGCGATGCGATGATGTGATCATTAATGATAGGCTTATAATGGTTTGCGTCACTTGGTGTAATACTAGTGTTTAAGGCGGGGTCTATTCCGAAATTGGTATCTGTAATTGCAGGTCGAAATTTCAGTCTGGCAACATTATTTTTGAATGGTATAGGATTAAGCATTGCAAGACAAGCTACTCAATGAAGAACATAAGTTATGTTATAAATTGTTTAGCTGGTTACATTATATAGTTATTTGGGGAAGTTTCTAATGTGTTGTTTAGCTGTCTTTCATTCAGTCGTTTACTTATTAACATAAAGTTACTTAAAGATATATCCAAATGATATTAAAGGTCAGTTCACACTGGAACACGATACGCGCGTACTCTTTAAGATAGCGATAGAATATAGAATTTATTTACTACACAAAAACGTACGCACTTGCGCGACGTCGCGTATTCGCTGGTGTACCTTTTAGTGTTATAAATAAGTTCTGTAATTAATATTAGAGAACTTCTTAATAGTGTGGTGTGAACTGACCCTAAGATTAAGATTCCTAGCAATCTTGTCCAACCTCCAAAGGGTAAACTTTGTTTTGCCCTGCAATTTCGTATTTCAACTTCAGAATAAGACACATGTTTGTTAATGAATAAGTAAGGAACGATGAAGTTATGCGAAAGGCTTGAAAGTTGAGCGATGTAGTGGATCGATGGAAAAGATAAAATATAAAATATATCATCTGTTTCTAATTAAATAAATTAATAATCGAAGTCTGTAAAATGCTTATATAGTTACGAGGAAGATATTATTTTTATGCTTGAAATGGTGTGTTCTTTTGAATAATTGTGTTGTATCGTAGAAAACTATAAGAATGTTAATATGATATGTTTATCAGTGAATCGTGAAGTACGGAAACATCGGACAATAGAGAGGCGTTACAGTGCGTATTTTTAATCATCATTCAAAAAAAAAATAAGATTTAAGTATCACCTGAAAAATGATTAAACATATAAAGACGTAGGTATTCACAATAAAAAGAACAATATTACCAGAACTGCGTAGAAAATAAGTTTATTTATTTATTTAAGTATTTATTTTAGTTAAGTATACGCGGTTACAATTATTAAACTCAAACTAAATGGATTGATCTGATTCTGTATTGAAATCTCAACACCTTACGACTCGACTGTTTCGATGGATCTCATTATTGTCCTACGTACTTTTGATATTTATTTTTAAAAAAAATAAACCTCATATAACCATTGTTATAGTTGATACGATCTACGGTCACAGTACCTACCATTTGTTAAGTAGAAAGACAATGAGATAAATTTTGTGAGATGTTTGTTCAGTGAAAAAACCTTTACACGAGAAGATACTAAACTTAATGACTAACTTAACTTAAACTTAAGTAACTAACTTAAGGTGCCGACTA
The DNA here is from genome assembly GCA_910589475.2 of Bembecia ichneumoniformis. Lineage (NCBI taxonomy): Eukaryota > Metazoa > Arthropoda > Insecta > Lepidoptera > Sesiidae > Bembecia > Bembecia ichneumoniformis. Next base: position 2,014,950 of record OU342540.1, on the reverse strand, counting down.
GATATAGTGATTGCTTGCTTCAAAATGAATGAAATTTTTGAACGCTTTCTTCTTCAACAGTCCGCTAGAAGCTATAATTTTATAATAACACAAAAATATGCTTCCAAACGGTCACTGTTAAAAATGACGGCTTTAGTTTGTCTTATTTTATTATTATTATTATTAATGACAATCGAATTAGTGGCAGTTGTAGACTCCAATATAGGAATAATCTTAAGGCGCTTGGAGTTGTCAATGGCGTTGGCTGGAATTACCTATATCTAGATGTTTTGAATGAAAATGTTGATTGATTTACATTATATACGTTGCGTCTAAAATACGACATATTCTTTATTCAAAGTGTCTAGTCGTCCGCTAAACGGATGAATAAATAACATTTTAATCGTCCGATTATCGGATGAATAAATAAACGGAATCGTCCTCTAAATGGAGGAATAAATAACATTTTAATCGACCGATTATCGGATGAATAAATAACCTGGATCGTCCGCTAAAAGGATGAATAAATAATATTTTAATCGTCCGATTATCGGATGAATAAATAAACAGAATCGTCCTCTAAGTGGATGAATAAATAACATTTTAATCGTCCGATTATCGGATGAATAAATAACCTGGATCGTCCGCTAAAAGGATGAATAAATAAAATTTTAATAGTCCGATTATCGGATTAATAATAACGGATGTCTTCTTTTGTTTTTTCTAGCTTTTTGTCTAGCCGTAAACGAGGAGTAGGTTTAAGAAGGTACCTACCCATTTGACGACACTAAGTGTCTTAATTTCAGAATACAGAAGAAACTATAACCATCTATCTAGCATGAAACTGAGGCATAAGAAAAAACTATTCTTAGCAGAAACTCTAGACTTGTATTATACTCTACTTGCTGCTTGTACTGCTACTTAAAGCTCTGGCTCTTGAATTATGGCGACTTATACCCGTCTTCTTTGATGTAAAAATGCCTCTAGACTTGCAAAGAATCATTATGCGATTACAATCAAATGGTTCTTCTGGTCTGTTCTGTATTCTGAGAGTATTTGTACAATTTTGTAAGCCACATGCATCAAGTTGTATCTCTTTTCGTGTAAAACTAGTGAGTTATCGATGAATAATTGTTTTCATTGATTTGTTTTAGTGAAATTTAGTCAATTACTTTAGTAACGGAAATAAAACGGACACGATAAAAGAAGTGTTTTTCATTTTTGTAATTTGTTATCCTTTTCACGTTGCTACAAATAAGCTAGATATGAAGTCAGTCAAAGCGCAAAATTGAATATCTGGGACCCGTGTTACTCCTTCAGTTGATAATGATGAGCAAAATAAAAGGTAGACAGCGCCCTGGAAGGCGGAAGAAATCAGGGTATGGACCGGGACCTCCAGTGTGGAACATTGTTTCGTCTGGCAGGACGGCCAAACTCCAGTAATAAAGATTCACTAATGTCCTCCACTCTGACGAGCCAATTGGTGGTCGAGTGGTTTAAGGTGCTTGCCTCAGAGCTATGTTCAGGGGTCCCGGGTTTGACGGCAAGTCCAAATCGGTACCTAAATGAACTTTTCAAAATTGATTCTGGTCTGAGCGTGCAGAGTTTCGCCTACAGTCCGTTTTATGCGCCTGGCGCATGCCCTTGGCGGGTAGAACACACTTTGTACTGTAACTGCTGTATACAAATTAAAATCCTGTAAACATGTGTTCGCGCAAATAAAGATTTATTTTATTTTATTTTATTTATGTTTACTGTCCCATACATAACACAAGCTCATAAGTGCTTATTTCGGGAGCCATACAATTGGTACACTATTTAATACGCAGTCATTTGGGCAGCCCGTCTGGCGGCAGTAACCACCCCCTTACAGAAGACCACTGTGAATGTTTCGGTGAGTGAGTAAGGGATGTCAGAGCCCATTTCCCCTATCCCCTCCAATCCCATATCCTACTATAGTCGGTAGCGCACTTGCAGCACCTGTGGCGTTGGTCGTGTTGAAGGCGACGGTAGCCACCTACCATCAAGTGAACCATCAGACTGTCTGCCGATCTTAACATAAAAATTGTGTGTTTAATTGTAATTTTATTTATTTGTTTGTTTATTTATTTATTTAATTACTAACTGTTGCACGCGATTTTGTCCGTTATAAAATAAAATAAAATATTATTCGTGGAAAACGGCAAAGAAAAGGGCGGAGATGGGGGTATTATAAGAAAACTAATCAGTCAAAAAATTCGATGTTGAGATTTGCACACCGAGCGCCCGCCGATTGCTCATGAAGGAACAAGAAAAATAAATGTCGTCTCTGGACATCAGTTACCCATGGTCATCGCAAATAAATTATTTAAAAAAATAGGGAAAAAAGTAAAAATATAACGGGACAAGTGCGAGTTGAACTCGCACGATATTGAGTGATTTACCATGTTATTTTAATGTTATATCTTATCTTATAGGTTTTCCTATAATCTATAAGTAGAAAACTAATTTCCGTATTTTTTCAAAATTTTAGGTTCGGTAGTTTCGGAGATAAGGAGGGGGGGAGGGTCGGACCTTATAGAACACGAGTTATCCTATAAGGGTTCCGTTTTTTTATTCGGACATACGGAACCCTAAAAAATAATAATAAAAACAAAAATAACATAAAAAAGTATGGAAAAATAATTAACAATAATTTATTAATAAAAATTAAAAAATTAAAAAATGAAATATTTTTATAATATTTCACTGTATTTCATTCAAGTTACCAAATAAACATAATAAATTATTTCCTTAAATAATTGAAAGTTGATTAGATAAGAAATTTTCTTGAAAGTAATTCAATATTGTATATTTGCTTATCTACTCTTATCGGAATTCTACGATTCGTAGAGCCCAAAGTAAACAAACACACAACTCTGCTACCAGATTTATTAGGCCAAACCAACCATTAAATATGAATTTAACAGACTTTGCTACTAAAACAAAAGACTCACCAAAATGTCTTCGCATACATCTATTGTTACCCGTACTGTTCGATCGCCTCTCAGACTATTCAAAATGTCTTTAGTGCAAATTTTGTCCCAAAAGACTCAAACGGCCCCCAATCGAGGTTTCGGCCGGGCCGATCCATATAAATCCAAACTAAATTACTGTATTCGCTGTCTCGCTACACGGATACAAAACTCCATACAGTAGACCGTTACACAAATCGCACACAATCCGTATATTATTAACTTTCAACAATTAAAATTCTTCCCGATAAAGAAACGCGCGCTACGCGTTCAAATCAATTTCGTCATCATGTTTTTTACAACTGGCCACAGATCACCGCAAGTCAACAACCGCGTTGTCAAGTATGTTCGCCATTCAGTGAGAGAATATATCGACGGCTAGGAGTAATAAAAACCGAACAAGGTAAGTTTAATGGTTAGCATAAAAACAAGACGACAGGGTCTGTCAGTTGGATAGATATAGCAAAAAAACCAATTGTTTGAAAAGAAATATAAATTGAGTACAGTCTGTGCAATTAGTGCAAATGCGCCGCCTTGCAATATTGCCAGAAACAACGAAATTTTCTCAATCATATCATAAATGAACATAAAAAACGAAAATACACCACTTTATACATAAATGAATATATTATGAAGTAGCTGTTTCCCATGGCTTCACCAGCAGTTTAAACAAAAGAAATCAGAATCTCCCTGCTGATAACACTCGGTTTTCGTTGCCCACTTGCGTTATTTATTACCTACTCATGGTGCGTTTCTAAGTTTTTTTTCTTTTGTTCCTTACGTCGTCGTTACGTTGATTAAGATAGATGGGTATGATTATTTTTCTCATCATTTGGTATTTTATAACAATAAAATAGACATTTGACGCGTCCATTGGTCGAACAGTTAAGTTGCTGGCCTTAACGCTTTGTCTCAGGGATTCCGGGTTCGATTTCCGACAGGGCCAATTTTTGAAATGAACTTTTCAAAGTGGATTGGTCTGGATCTGGCAAGATGTGGCAGGGCACACTTATTATATGACCACATTTTATTATATGAAAAATAAAATGTGGGTCGTAAAAGTCATGGTAAGGTCATCATAAACTTACATTCTAATAACTAAATGCTAGTACATAAATTGAATATACACAAATATTAATAACACAAATTAATAAGATATATTAATAAATATAATATATTAGAAGATATTTTATATTTTTTTAATGTTTTTTTTACTTAGATATAAATTAGTGGTAAGGTCTTGAATAACTCAACCTTTAATATTCAAATAAAACTTAAATACACACATTGTTTCTGCTATCGCTATTAAAATATATTCGCGGGTGAGTATGGCAAAATAATTCCATTTTCATGGGAACTAAATCATATATATTATTACTGTGATGATGATTGTGATGTCAGCCTGTCTAACCTTTACATCTATTAAAATATTAAATATTATTATTATTATTTTTTATTATTATAACATATTCAATTTCATTTATTTACATTACATACCGTACTATATAAAAACTTAATGTATTTATTATTATATACTAAAAAATATATATTTATTTATATACATATACAGATTATAAAAGGAAAACCCCGTCTAACAGGTCCACCTGCGGCATCGACCCTATTATGCTGGCAGCATTACCTCTTTGTACCGCTAGGGCGATACGTTGAGAGAAGTATGTGCCAGCCTTGGGGTCCCCTGTAGAGTCGACCAGCCGTGCCGACAGAGCCCTTACAAATGCCTTCATGTCTGTCGACCAGGGGCCCAGTGTCTCTACCGCGAGCACCGCCAACTCGTAGTCCTTGAGTAAGGATGAAAGTAATATTATTGATTATTATATTACATATTTGTCGTTTATGTAAATTTGTTTACGTAATTAGCTAATATAAGTAACCCGTTTTTTACATTTAATTATCGTCTTATTTTATAAACAATTATTGATATGGATGATACAATAATTTACAAACGATGGTACAAGTCGATATTTCAAAAAAAAAACTGTAAAAACATCGGCAGTGTAAAATGCTATAATGTTAATACTATTACTGTATTCCAATCTCTTCCTGAATGGAAAATCAAAAATTTGTTGTTGAAACAAGTGCATGTGCGTCTAAAAAAAGTATTCTTCGCTTAGTACCCTATAAAAGGCACCCTTCAAACGTGATGAGGAAGAACATGACAATTTAAAAGTAGTTTTTCAAAAGGGGCGAAGAATTAAAAGATAAACACTTTATTTTGTGTTAATCTTACTTTTAAATGGCTAAACTAATAAGATTGTTTACAACAAGAAACAATATGAAATAAGTAGCCTGAGAACAACTTTTTAAAACACGAATTACTAAATATGATAATAAATTTTACTGTAACGGACAGGGGACAGTCTTATCAGTATCAAGGTAAAAATAAATATCTCCTTGATTTTTTTATCAACTATATAACCGACTACGTATTGCTTTCAACTTATAATCAGTAGTTAAATCAAACAGTTTAAAATACCCATGCAAACTGTGAAATTTCATAATAGAATTTGTCCATGACAATTTTGTTTGCTTTTGATAGTGAAGAGATAAAACATTGAATGAAGGTGGGTAGGTACTCATTTTTAATTGCTTTCATTGTATTTTAACACCTGTTAAAATTTTAACTACATTATTTATGGAATTATAATAATTCAAGAGGTTCTATCGTTCTTGAGCAATTAAGAGGTCATCCACCGTTAAATTTAAATTACAAAGACATGTACATGTCGGTTCTTCTCGGCAATTTTCGTTTTTCGTCGAGCGGCCGCCTTTCCAACTGCTAGAAAACTTCCGCGAATGTCCGACAGTCTGTCCGACAGCAGCTTGCAAGTGTAAACTCCGAAGCAAGGGTTGTCGTGACAGCTCTAACACTCACTTGCACTTGCAAGCGAGACATTTGTCGGACATTTCTCGCGGAAGTTTTCTTGCAGGTGGAAAGGCGGCCTTGGCATCGCAACAGATCTTATCTTTTTTTTATGTTAAGATCGACAGACAGGCTGATGGTCCACTTGATGGTAGGTGGCTACCGTCGCCTATAACACAAGCAACGCCAAAGCTGCTGCAAGTGCGGTGCCGACTACAGCAGGATTAAGGATAAGGGAAATGGGAGGGGGATAGGGAAATGGGCTCTGGCATCCCTTACTCACTCACAACAGCACACATGCAGTTATTTCACGGTGGTCTTCTGTAAGGGGTTGGTTACTGTAAAACTGTAAAACGCAATGTGCCACTACTTTCCAGATCCAGAGCAAAGCCAAATTTAAAAAGTTCATTTTCAAAGTTGACCTTACCGGGAACCGTAGAACAGAGAGTTAAGACAAGCACCCTAACCACTCATCCAACGGGTTCGTGTGTGCATGCTATACACAAAACGGTAGATAGTATGTGGCAGCGGCAGGGCACACTACGTTCCATAGTCATTAACTAGGCAGCCTGTCTCAGTAACCACCAGAAAGGGTTTAAATTATAGCGCGGTCGCTGTTGTATACGTCTATCCCTCCATATTCCTTACCTTTTATTAAGATTTATTACCTTTTATTAAGTAAGACAACTTACTTTGCTATGGAATTGCTTGTGTTAATACACGACGGGACAAGTCCCGTTTCCCATCCAAGCCTGGGCTATGACTGTGCAGGACTGGAAATTGGCCTGTAATTATGACACTGAAAAAGATTGCTGATAATCTTCACAATAGGGAATATGCACATTTTCTTTATATTTTCATACGATAGGTTATATCGTTATATAACCGTAAAAAAATATTCAGCGCCAAAAAACAGAAATTTGGTAACAAAAAAAAAGTTAAAATTAACTAACAGCTACGGGCACTTTAAACACCCGCCCTTTTGGCGCGTTTGTCGTGACGTCAAAGTCTACAATACAATCAAATGTTAAAAATCACAAACATCTACACGCTTGTTGACATTTCATAGACGTTGACGTCACATTCCATAGACTTTGACGTCACATTCGATCTGACCGTTTCAAGTATTTTGAATTTCCCACATTTTTATGCACTTTTTAATAATTATTTTCTTAACGAAAAAGAAATAATATTAAAAGAATATTTACATAGACATAATTCTAAAGCAAAAATGTTGATGAAAAAATATATTTAAGCCTTTTTTTGAATTAGACGCATATTCCCTATTATCAGCAATGGCCGAGTTTGTAAATAAATCGTACAATATGCACATTTGAGGTTATGTCGTGGATTTACGTTTTATGATACGATAGGAATCGTAATTCCAATGATATGATGTCATAAATGTCATGTTGTGACATTTTATGTCATATAATTACATTATATGTCACTTATTATACAAAAATAGTTGTAATCGTAGCGTAGCACATACATAGAAAACAAATCCTGGAACCAAAACTCAAAATTTGGAAATTAAACCCCCATTCTATAAAACATACATATTAAATAAATTTTATGTAAGTACTTTAATATTATTTTTTTATTAATACACTGCACTGTTTCTATCTGTGACACAATAAATTCAAATAATTTATCGAAAGAAATTGTGCAATAAGGCCTATTATAGCGCAGAAACCTTATCTTGCTAACAGAAATGTGTGGAAATGAATGTACAATATTGTGTCAAAGTCAAAACAGTGTGACTTTGAATAAATAAATCCTTTATTTACAAGACAAATTAATAACTTTTCTTTTTCGCAAACAGCTAGGTCTACAAATGCGAAAGCTATATTGGCCGATTGGCCGAAGATCGCAACTATCTCTCAGCAGTAAACTCTTTCTGGGGAACAGCCTCTCATTCCTATATTGAATTATCCAGAGATTAACAAGATGTTAAAATTTATAACCAATGCCCGTTGGTTTAACACAAACGAACAACTACATCACGGTCTACGCTTTAATAATATGGTCGCGGATGAAATCCAACGACATGCCAAAACCTACATAAAACGGATTACAAACCATCCCAATACCCTGGCGAGAGTTCTGGTGGAAGATAATCTCTTGGTTCGCAGACTGAAGCGCAAAGTTTCCATAACATATTAGTAAATTTGAATAGGATGTGATACAGGTCACATTTGAATAGGATGTGATACACATCACATTTTCCTATTCCCCTATCCTTAATCCTACTGCAGTCGGCGGCGCACTTGCAGCAGCTTCGGCGTTAGCCACCTACCATCAAGTGGACCGTCAGCCTGTCTGCTGACCTTAACATTTAAAAAAAAACATACATACCTAGCATACCACTTTTAATCACTCATAACCGGACCCCACACTAGCAGAAGCTAAGATTTGGAGAGAGTAACTACAGAAGTTTGTTACCATTTTCTTCCCTGCAGAAACAGCTTTCCGAACCAGTGGTAGATTCACTTAATTTTAATACAATTAACGATTTAAAAATACCTATAAATATTTGTATACGTAAATATGTTATAAATGTTTATATATTATATACGTATCAAAATAAAACATTTATTTCATTTACAAATAATGCAACAAGTATTAAATTCGTCCAGAAACGCGTGTTTTTATAAAACACAAGAAAATTATAAGTCGTAATCTTTGATAGAATTTATAGGTACAATTCATGAATAGTTGTAAAATATCGCATTTCTCCCAACCAGTTTGTGTTACTGCTTAAGACTTGGTATAAGTCATGAGCTTTAGCGATATGAAAATAAAAACGAAGTGGTGGTGACAGGGCCTTGATATTGGAACGGACTAAAAAATATCTTTTTGAATAAAGCAAGCAGACTTACTCTCGGTCAAGTTAGGCTAGGTTCTCACTACCAGATTTGCCGTAAAGCAGCGCCCAGACATAAATATTTCAATATCCTGCATAATCGAAGTGGTTTCAGTATTAAATATTCTTCACGCCACGCTACTAATTTCAAAGCGGCGGACAACAGGTGGATAGGAATACTAGTGCGAGCTCGTTCACATTACGCCAGTCCGCGCGTTCTGTCGGCGCTTCGCAGTGACAAAAGACCCCGGTACAAATGTGAACTCGTATAAATATATATATAATAGAATTCGTATAAATTTTATAGCCACTGGACTTTCCGACAGTTTTATTGGCCCAGTAAATCCGTCAGTCTGATATAGTGGGAACCTAACCTTAACTCGACACCACCTTACGCCAATGACGTCATATGAGCACCTATACGAGCGAGGTTTGGTTCATTAATATTATTTAATTTCGTCATTAGACGTAGCATAAGTTAACTAAACACACGAAATATAAAAGCAACTATCGTATTTAGAAACAGAGATGTTGCCTCTCTTGAAGTATTTTAACAACTATACAATAAGGAATGCTCTGATCGAGTTGTTCAACTTAATAACCCGTTCCTACTCAAGTACGATTCATCCTCACTATTTGAATCGGGAGCCGTTTTACAAATCTGAATCGGTAAGAATTTTATCCCGTATTGAGATAAATTGACTTCAACTGTTGAATAAATTCTTGCTGAACTGTTTCAGTCTCCCTACAATATGGAGCTCCTCAAGAGAGATGCGTATTTTTGCAAGTCGGCAGCGCGCTAGAATTGTCTCTGGTGTTGCTTTTAACCCTAGGCGACAGGCGACGGAATCATCTTTCATTAGTGGATGAAGGCATTTTGCCTGCTTTTTCTGGGTCTGCAGTTAAGATGGTAGCTGCGGCGCCAATTAACACAAGCACAACCTTGGTAGAATAAGGGATTAGGAGAGGATAGGGAAATGGACTCTGACATTCCTTACTTAGGTAATCACCGAGGTGCTATTACACGGTGGTCTTCTGTAAGGAGGTGGTTACTGCCGCCAGACGGGCTGCCCAATTTATGGCTGAGAAACACAGTGTGCTCTGCAACTACTGAAACCACTGTATGCTGCTTTTCACTAAAAAAGTACTATATCATCATCATCAATTTTACAATCACCAAACTGTACCCTCTTAAGTACATGTTTTGCACCAAACACCATACACTCTACAATAGCAAAATGTGTAAAGTATATACAGTCAGTGCGTACCTTCAAACCGGCGACGCGAACGCAAACTTACGCACAGAAAACTAAATCGAAACTTCCGATTTAGTTATTGCAATAGTGTTCTTTTTTTAGGAAAACTACTTAAGCACCTACATACACTCCTTAGAGCAAGGTAAGTTAAAATTTATTTTTTCTGTTGTTAATTAAAAATCAAAGATTAAATTAATTTTGCTAAGTTGTAACATGCAAAGCTTCAATGACTTAAATTACACTGCTATTTATGTAAACAGTATTGCAATCAAATTATTTTTGTGATTACATAGCGTAGCCTGTGTGGTGGCAGCAACCATTGTGAAAAAAATACCACGTGTATTTTATTTAATTCAAATGTCGGCAGACAGGCTGACGGTCGATGTGATGGTGAATGGCTCTGGGCCCATAAACATAATCAACACTAATGCAACACCAAATAATGGCGAAAGACAACAGCACTTACAGAATACCGAATTCACAGCACGTAAGTTCGTGGAGGTGGTTACTGCTACCAGACGAGCTGCCAAGTTGCGGGGATATACTGCTGAACGCAGTACATTGCGCTGCCTTTTCGGCACCAGGGGCCAGATCTAGCCCCCTGGGACGTACCCGAATCTTCGTTAATAAAAATGAAAGAGATAATATTGTTTACACAACCATATATTAATTGTGATTTCACATTATAAGTATTTACATTAAATATATTTCAAAACATCTTTATCCTTCCAAATCTCAAAACTCTCCCTTTTTCGAACATCTGTCTTTTTAAGAATTAATTTAAAAATTACTTTGAAAAAAGTAAACTATCTGCAATAAGGTTTTATACAACATTGTAATATTTTGCCACGAACAAAATATCTAAGTACTAAAATTATTTTAAAAACCCTATCTAATAACATTATAAAAAGAGAGAGTTAATTTTGTAAGTTTGTTAATATGTGAAGGGTATTTCTCCAGAACCTCTGCACCTAATTGAAAAATTCTTTCACTATTTAAAAAGTACATTATTCCAGTTTCAAATAAACTATACCTACCTTTATGCAACTCCTCCTCCTGACTCCTCCAATAGCATCCGAGGCGAGTCAGTAAATGATGTGTTTCGATGCACTTTAAGGTCCTTACGAAAAGAAACCGTTTATTGAGGTTTTTAACGTCGTTTTTGTTACTAAAATTTTAGTTAGTGTTAAATTGTAGAAAAGTCAATGATAGTTGAATTCTTTTTTTTATGTTAAGATCGGCAGTCAGGCTGACGGTCCACTTGATGGTAGGTGGCTACCGTCGCCTATAACACAAGCAACGCCAAAGCTGCTGCAAGTGCGCTGCCGACTACAGTAGGATTAAGGATAAGGGACTAGGAGATATAAAAATGGGCTCTGGCATCCCTTACTCACTTACCGAAACACAACAGGGTTCGATAAGGGGGTGGTTACTGCCGCCAGACGGGCTTCCCAAATGACTGCCACTACTTTACAGAGCCAAATTTAAAGTCATTTTTCAAAGTTGACCCTACCGGGAATGGAATCCGGAAACCCTAGAACAGAGCGTTAAGGATACCACCCTGACCACTCATCCAACGGACTCGTGAAAATCTTCCGTAAGACGAGCAACGTAACAAAAATTAACATTATGAAATATGTATATAAATTATATTAACTATTATTTAAGTTTTATGTTTTTACGTATTTACGTTTTTTTTTTCTTTTTTTAGTCTAATATACATGGTGTAATTGTTTGTTTTCCCTAATAAAATAAAATAAATAAAATAAAATAAATAAATAAAATTTTATAAAAAAAATTCTTTACCAATAAGCTGTTTCGACAAAATACTTATGTAGTTTACTATCATATGAAGTGACAAGTTTACTTTAAACCAAATAGACAAATTGAAATTTAAAAAAAAGTGCCTCATAAATCACACAGCTTCTCTAGTTGTAGTGATTATGTTTTCAAAGTTCTATGGATTTTGAAGAAAAGAAGAAAAAAAATTGAACAACATTTTAAATTACAATTAAACAAACTCATTTTGGTTCTATAGTTATGTAGTATTTACTATATGATATAGTAAATTTCATGAGTTTCTAGGCGACGGTAACCCTTTCCATCGGGTGGATCGTCAGCCTCCGATGTATGAGTAAAGTAAAATAACTAGAAAGTAATTTTATATCTTAACAACTAAATATATATACTAATACTAACTTTTGCTAGCAACTTTGTCCAGGTATTTTTATAACTTACATTAAATCACATTCACAGAATTTCATAGAACTTGGTCGAGCGGTTGGCGAACATCATGGCGACTCAAATTTTGATTTGTTATTAAATTTTTCTGACCATTTCGGAGATTTGCGGTTTTTAATAATTCAACATAATTTTCATAAATAATAATATAGAAGATTGTTTTTAAAACACTATCTCATCGTGAAATTTCCACAAAACTTTAGCATTTCAGAATAAAACGCGCGTCTCGTAGTTTTTTTTTAGGGTTCCGTACGTCCAAATAAAAAAACGGAACCCTTATAGGATCACTCGTGTGTCCGTCTGTCCGACCCTCCCCCCCCTCCTTATCTCCGAAACTACTGAACCTAAAATTTTGAAAAAAAAATACAGAAATTAGTTTTCTACTTATAGATTATAGGAAAACCTATAAGAAGTCCATGATATTAAAATAACATTGTAAATCACTCAATATTGTGCGGATAGGTAACATCGTACGGAACCCTCTTCACGCGAGTTCAACTCGCACTTGTCCCGTTTTTTACTATAGAGATACTTACCCGCCTTGGGCACAGACCGATGTCAGACTCCTACCCCGGAATGGAAGGGCTAGAGCTACCGACTAAACCCCTAAGCGTTCTCTTCGTCCGGCCGCAACTCCGCTGCAGGAATTTGCATTACCTAGTGTTTTTTACTTTAAGTTTGTCTTATATCACAACAAATAATATTTAGTGTAACTATTAAAAGTATATTAGAATAAAAGATTTTTTAATTAAATTCTAAAAATTTATTTTCAACAATAACAATTTTATATATCACAAATTCTTCTAATCTAATCCAATAATAACAACATCTAATGCAAGCATTTTACATTGGAGTTCTCAGAACAAGTAAATAATCACCGAATTTGCAGTCGCGATTAAAACTTTTATATATGCATATTTATATTCCAATAGATGTGCCTACGCAATATCTACTCAAAATTGTATATTTTCAGTATATATTTTATATATTTACTAGCGTTCCGCCCCCGGCTTCGCCCGGGATGCAATTTTTATATATAAGAACATTCCCGTGATGCCGTGACCAAGGGAAATAGGGATTCATTTTTATATATAGAGATAAAAATCATGTGTTTTTATAGTGACTACAAATTCTTGATTCGCGTATACACGAGGGTAGTTTAATAAGTCAGTGACTTTTTTTTTGAAATTTTTTTGGAAATTTTTGTTTTATTTCTCTACGTGTGTAATCTCCTTTAAACTCTATGTATGACTAAGATCAAAGATTTTCAATTGATCGGGCAAGACGAAAGAATCCATAATGTGACATTTAAAACCACGTGGTACAAAATCGCTCAGTCCATCGCTAACTTTACAAGGCTATTTAGCTACGCCACGGCCATCCTGATTACGGCGATCGGGATCAATATTCTTGTAGGAAAATTTTCCCAATGCCCTCTCTATTATTCTAATATGTCATATTGATGTTGAGTATGTAGGGAGTGTTTTGACTGTGAAATATCTGACCATTCCCGTGACACGACTGGTGCGTCGATTAAAGTTGTAGAACAAAGAACGTTTATTTATAATGAGGTAAATACATACATTGAAGGACGTTGTGTCATGAAAGCATGCTGGCGATTATTTGCTTTTGAAATCCATTTACCAGCTCAATATCGAATCGCAAACTTAAATTAAATCCAGAAAGATTTAACTGATCATTGTGAATCCTCTTTAGAGGCGTATTTTAGAAATAATAAATAAATTAAGCAAAAAAGATAAAATAAGTCAAATGATCATTTTAGTAATATGGAACATCATTATTATTGGCAGATCCCTGAATATTTCAAATGGGTGGGGGAAAAAAGAGTAAATGGGAGTAGACATCGTCAATTTCTGCCTGTACATCTGAGTTATGAAATCTTTCTATTACGCGATGTTCCTTATAGGGGATATCATTAAATGGCACAAACCACTCATGTAACATTCCATGAGAAGACGCAATTTTTTCAAAATATTTGTTTCCATTTGTCTTCCGTCTGTGTAATAATTTTTCCACATAAAAAGTACTGACTTACTCCATTTTCCACTTTTTTCAAGTAACATTTGAAAAGATGTTTAGCGAATAGTTTTTTTTTTTTTTTTATTTATTTTATGAGCCAAGGGCCCTTAATACAGTTTACATGTGCCACAATGCAGATTATACTTACAAAGGTTTTTAATTACAATAACGGTAAATATTCTAGATACATGTATATACTGTTAAGTTATAGTTAAATAGATAAGCATACAATTAAATAGCAAGATCACATTTTCTGAGAAATGCATAAATGCGTAAGCAGGCCGGAATATTTGGCCTTGTCAAAAACATCTCCGCACACATTGGATTACAAAAACCGAGGCGCTCAAGATCCGCAATGAGTTCGACCCTCTGCATGTTATAAAAAGGACACTGCCAAAGGACGTGATTGAGGTCCTGATCTCCTAAGTGACAGGCACAAGATGAGTCCTCAATAATATTGACTCTCGCAAGGGAGGCCGCCAGGTTGTAATGATTCGCCCTACACCGATTGATAGTGACAACAAATTCCCTCCTAAGACCCTTCCCAGAGAACCACGGGATTCGGCTCCTCGAGTAATAATTGTAAAAGTAATATACGCCCTTAACCAGACCCTCCTTCTGTAGAGCGAGAGTTGAGTCTGCCCAGGCCCGTCTGTTAAATTCTTCGTAAAGATCCGTAAAAGGAACTCCCGTGATAGTAGCGGCATCCATACTGGCAGCCTCCTTCGCAAGAGCGTCGGCCTCTTCGTTTCCCCGGATTCCAACATGTGAAGGCA
The DNA here is from genome assembly GCA_910589475.2 of Bembecia ichneumoniformis. Classification (NCBI taxonomy): domain Eukaryota; kingdom Metazoa; phylum Arthropoda; class Insecta; order Lepidoptera; family Sesiidae; genus Bembecia; species Bembecia ichneumoniformis. The sequence continues at coordinate 1,999,918 of OU342540.1, read as the reverse complement.
CCCAGAGAAATAGTACACGATTGGCGCCAGGATCACGATCAATAAATTCAAGATATTTCCGCCTGATGTCAAAGATAAAAAAGTTGCTCCTAACGCCGAGTTTAGTCGACATAAGGGACTGGAGTGCGCTTCGAGAATCCGAAAAAACATAGAAGCTGCCACCCTCGGACGATAAAATGACGTCCATCGCCTCGTTAAGGGCAGCACACTCGGCCGTGAAGACCGATGCTGTCTTTGGAAGCCCTCCTTTAGAGCGAACGCCGCGCTCCTCACAGAATATAGAAAATCCGACGAGGTTTGAGTCTTTACTCTTACTGCCGTCGGTGTAGACGGCACAAGAACCGCTGTTCCTTATATATTCATCTAGCGGCAGATTAGGTGAGGGGATATCCCTAAGTCCGATGCCAAAGTCCAAATCAACGGGAACCGGGAAATAAGCGGCGCGAAAGCCGTGCATAAAAGTACCAAAATGCGGACCTCTGATAATCGCACTTTCTAACTCTCCGCAGGTAGCTAGACTCCGGCACAGCACCCCAGACCAGCTGGGCAACCCTTTTTTCCTCCTTTCGAGAGCCCGTAAATACTGCTCAGCACTTGTACAAGTAGTCGAATTGATATTGGAAAGCACCTTGGCTAGGTAGCAGTAGCACAGATAAGAAGCTCGTTCCCTGATAGAGGTAAGCCCTGCCTCCGCGACCAAGATGTTGGTAGGCGTACTGATACGATAGCCAAGGGCTGCCCTTACAGCTGCATACTGTATCCGTTCGATCTTAGCCAATAACCCACTGCGCTGTGGAAGATAAATGAAACTGCCATAATCAAGAATAGATCGCACATAACTTTTGTACAAAATTAAAAGGGTATCTGGATCTGAACCCCACCAAGTACCGCACAAAAACCTGATTACACCGATAGCCTTAAAACATCTCTTACGCACCACGTCAACTTGCTTACCGAAATCCAGTCTGTAGTCAAAGACTATCCCAAGAAATTTGGTCGACTCGCTGGATTTAATGACTTGGTCACGGACCTTTATTTCTGCGTTGCCTGGCTTAACCCCTTGTCTGTTGAAATATATGAAGATAGTCTTGGTGGGGGATAGATCCAGATCAATATCGCGAAGCTTAGCGTCAATGCTAGCGACAGCTCCCTCCAGAGTACGTTTGCCCCACTTTACGCTTTTACATTTGACATACACGGCGATGTCGTCAGCATACTGAGATACTTCAACGTAGCCACCAATGTGGTTGGTGATACCAGACACGTATATCAGGTAAAGCAGAGGGCTCAATACACCTCCCTGAGGTACACCCCTATATACCCTCCTTGACTCACCGTCTAAGCAGTCCGCGTACATCGATCTATCGAACGTGATGAATTGAACAAAACTTAAAACACTACCCGGACAACCGATATCCCGAAGTTTAGTGAGTAGAATGTCGATATTGACTCCGTCAAATGCACCGCTCACATCAAGAAAGGCAGCCATAACACCACCCCTCTCCAGGAAAGCCTCCTTAACCTTGAGAGTCAGACCAGCCAAATTATCGGCACACGACTGCCCTTTCCTGAAGCCATGTTGACCTCTGGGAATTACGTTGTTTGTCTCCACAAAGTACTCGAGCCTGTTTTTAACCAAGGTCTCAAAGAGCTTTCCCAGACAAGAAGTGAGTGCAATGGGCCGGAAACCGGAACCCCCCGGCTTCGCAATCAAGTGGACAAATGAGCGCTTCCAGCTGTCGGGGTAAACACGGTGACTATGCATGCCGTTGAAGATGTCCAAAAGAAGAAGTCTATATTTAAAGGGGAGCTTTTTAATAATTTCATAATCAATGCCATCCATACCGGTTGCAGACTTCGTCCTCTTGGGATCAAGGGCAGCATTGAACTCGTGGATGCTAAAGTGAACATCAAAAAAATCATTTGGCTCATGGTCGGGAAGGTCGGGGGTAACCCTTCTCTCCCCGGGGGGAGCAATTCTATCTATGGTCGCCCTGGCCCCTTCAGACCTCGAGCCACCCGCAGAGCCAACAGAGGGAGCCTTTGTAAATTTATTATTAAGGACGCGGCAGGTTCTCCAAACATAAGACGGATCAGTCTGAAAACTGAGACTGCTCGCAAATGCTCTAAAACACTCCCTCTTCTTAGCCCTGAAAGTCCTCTTGGCCAAGGCGCAAGCCTTCTTGTATGTTAAAAGGTGCTCAAGAGAACCAGACTCCACCCATGCCTTATAAGCGATACCACGATGCCTTTTAACCTCGTCGCAGTCAGCATCCCACCACCGAACCGGGTTCCTAACGCCTCGACGAGTCGAGAAAGAAGGCCTTCTAGGAGTGCTGTCCCTTACAGCCGAGGTTACAATGTTCGTAAAAAAATCGTACTTTTTAATGGGAGTGTAATTGTCAAACTCAGTATTGGTAAAGAAGTCAGAGTACGAGCTTTCCAGGAGAAGGTCAAACTTAAACCAATCCGTGCGGACTGATTTAAGCTTGAAGGACTCACGAGAATAATAGTTCTTGCTGACGTCAATACTCACAAAAATAGGACAGTGATCAGAGCCCCAGGTCTCGTCGCAAACCTCAACATCAACTAAGCCGGAAAAACCACCAGACGATAGGACCAAATCAATATTGGACCAGTATGAAGTATGAACGTCAACGCGCGTGTAGGTATCCGTGTTATGTAGAAATAATCCGCACGCGTCAATGCATCGTTCTAACCGCTCACCGTTCCTGTCGGTCCTCCTACAATTCCACACGACATTGTGGGCATTAAAGTCACCCATAAAAATACAATTTTCTCGGCCCGCACCACGAAACATTACATTCCACTGGTCTTGGGATAGTACGAGACCTGGCGTCCTGTAACACGCAAAAAGATCAAAACTCGGTGTCATGTTGGTAATGCGCAAGCCACAAAGTTCAACCGAAGGATCGGGGGTCGCAATGTCCTCGATCACACTAAATGTGATTGTGTCGCGCACAAAAATAATTATACCTCCTCCCCTACGGCCGTTACTTCTGTCCTGTCTAAGAACTTTGAAACCAGGTAGATGAGGGTGATGGGGGTGACAAGGATCATCATGCTTCGCATTGAGCCAGGACTCCACGCACACGATGATGTCGAAAAGATGACACCGACTCTCGACCTCCTTATCACTAGTATTATAACTGCACGGGTTCCAGTAAAGAATGTTTAGTTTATAATTTTCGTAATTTGTATGCCCACTATAGGGCTCCATTTTTAATTATTTGTTGATAAAAAATTCTCCACCCTCAAATTATCATCATCCGACTCTTCAGTACCCGAAGGTATTTCATTAAATTCAAGCGCACCAATTAGTCTTGTGATTTTATTTTTTATGCCCCTACCCGCAACAACACCGTGCACCATACTTAGAAGCTTAATTGTTTCTTGTTTTCTACCTTTCTTAATGATATCCATTGATTTAGCTCTCTTAGCTTCGGAATTGCCGCCCGTCGTCGAAATAAGGAGGGAGACGACGTTCCCAAAGTCAAGCAGGTGTTCGGTGGAGGTGGCATCAATAGTTGTTCTGGCTGGTTCGAGCTGCGAAGAAATTTGTGCCTCTAGCTGCTCTGGGTTATCGACGATGGTTTTCCTCTGTTTTCTAGGTTTAGCTTTATTACATTTGTCATCAGCCTCCTTCCTATTCTTACGACTGATGTTAAGTGTAATACAATCTCCATCAACACTGTTAGAAACATCACTGTTGGTGTTCGAGTGTGGCCTTTTAAAACATTGAGAGGGAGGGCTGATTACCATGTTTTCAGGTGTAACACGATTCACTGTAGAAGATTCAATCATTGAGTCGGCCTGCTGAACAGCTGTTTTAGGCAACAGAACGGATAGGCCGTGGTCAGGGAGCACTCGAAAATCCGACGGGCCGCTAGCGGGTAGAGGTAAGCCGCCGTCGTTGCCACCGTCGATGTTCTTGGCAGCCAGGCCCGAGTTGCTTCCTGTCACCGCCGTAGCCCCCCCGTCTCCGATAGCACTCTCCCTTTCTTGAGATTCAAGTGTTAGCGTATTATTACTCTTATCCGTGTCCGTGCACTGTTTGGCGAAGTGATCTTCAGAGCCACATGTAAAGCACTTGGGATTGCCTGTGTTGAAAAATACATTCCAAGTAATACCATCTCCTTTGAATTTTTGACTGCCGGGTAGTTTGCTTACATCCTCAGGATGAATGTAAACAAGCCTCCTAAAACTAAAAACGTTCTTCAGTTGATTTTTGCTAGTGTTCACTTTTAGTTCGGTGACACTGGAGGCAGTTCTAATTTTGCACACATTATTCAAGAATCTCTTGATTGCTGTATTCGAAATAGAAGCATCTGCATTGGAAATCGTAACTTTGACAGATTTAGTGATAAGGTGACTGATTTTGACTTCCTCACCGTCCACAAGCACAAACTTATTTACATTCACGAGTATGTCCGCTTTACTGGCACTGGTAAGATAAACACACAAGCGGTTCCTAGAAATCCTAGAAATGTGTGTAATTTCTTCGGGTTTAACTGCACATAACAATGCTTCAATATAACTCTCATTTGGAATTTCTTTGTTACATAATAATTCTAGAACTATGGCTTGATTACTTCTTGGACGGACTTCAGTGACTTCGCTGTACAACCGGGACTGAACTGTTACATTTTCTGATAAAGGTAGACCATCAGGGCCAATGACGCCTGCAGTAGCAGCGGACGCCATTTGTAGGGTAGTTGCGCTGGCGAGTCTAGCAACTCGCCCTGCAAAAAAACCCAGCCAAAAGGTTGCCTTCTGCAACCGACACTTAACAAAGGCCAAAGGCCAAGTTTTTTAAATAATGTACACTCAATTACTCGGTACTCGTGATAACAACACGGAGCGGACCGAGAAACCACCCGCTCCCGACAACAGTCAAGGAGCGACTCCCCTAGCGAATAGTTGCTATTTTAATTATGAAACGCAAATAAACTATGACAATCGATCCTTAAGTCACTGATTTAACAAACTACCCACACATGTGAACGTATAATAACATGCGTCTTTTATAATAAAAGAGCTATTCACAGCCTTTCTAATAGTCTAATAATAAACAATTTAATAATAAACTAATCTACTACTAATATTATAAAGAGAAAAGATTTGTATGTATGTATTTTTTTATGTATGTATAATCAATAAACTCAAAAACTACTGGACCGATACTAAAAATTCTTTCACCTATAGAAAGCTACATTATCAGCGAGTAACATAGGCTATTCACCCTCCCTCATCTCACCCCTTTACCCCCCTCCACACAAAATTGCCATTTTTCACGAATAATATTTCATAAAGAGACTCGGACGAAGTAATAACTAAAGACGAAGCAACAGCTAGTAATAAATCATTTAACTAAACAATGTTTTAAGGAATATGAAGATAACACCCTAGCACTTTAATTGCGAAATACATGAGAGCGCTGCTCTTCGTTTAGGCCGTTCACGCAACGTCGAACGAAATGTTAGCGTAAACAAGTAAAGAAATTAATTGTAAAACCGACATCTATTATTTTATTTTTAAAATTTTAATATGTAAACAAACCTACTGCCAAAATATTTGTCATTATATCAAATAAATAAAAGTTTACAACACGTTATCAGTACGAAGTTCTATTTTCTCTAACTTTTTTTTATCTATAAAGCCGGGCGCTTCGTGCTCCGAATTATTAAAATATTGCGATAATTTGCGACATATTGTTGCTTTTAAGCTCTTAAAAGTTACCCGAAACTAAGATTTATATACTGCAAAACGCAAAATCAATGTTAAATTCATATATACCGGCAGTTTGATAGGCGTATTTTTACGGTTGAATTTTTACATTTTATTTTTGATGGTGCTGTTTCGTTTATACATATATATTTTGCAAAGTGAAAAACAGTTTAAATCAACCTAAAAGCAGCCTCCACACTTATGTATTTTCTAGTAAGTAAATGTATTACATTAAAAAAAAAAGTAAATGTATTACATGATATTATTGCATCAAACAATTTTCCCCGCCCCAACTGTTACCAACCGCCCCCAACTCAACCAAGACATTGTGATCAAAAATATATTAAGGGATTCACTGAGGCAAATGACATTTACTATAGAACTCGCTGGCGGCGGATCCAATTCAACAGGCCTAGAAATGGTGTTTCTTTGTTTTTACCATTAGAACATTACACAAAAAAAAATTTTTATTAATACGATTTTTTAATCTGATATTAACTTATTAATAGGTACAGGATTCATATGCGTGCAATAAGCCGTTTTCGAGGGAATTTTCAATAAAGGTCAAATTCTTCTTGTGTTCTAACTTTTTTGTGGAGTTTCTATTACTTTAACGAAAATTCTAATTAATACAATTGGTTCTTCACATGTTTAAGTATAATATATATTTTTTTCAAAGCAACTGTGTTGTCTATTTCTTGTAACATCTTCATTAAACAATGGATATTTTTAGTATTTAGCGTTTGTCTCCCCCTTAACAAGAACAACTAAGCCATAGACCACAATCCATAAGGACTGGAGAACGAAGCGCACGCCGACCACTACTGACCGTCTCATCGTCTCCGTGCACCTCGACGGAGGAATTTTTAACCGCCGCCGTCAGTAAAAGCACGTCGATGACGGGCCAACAGGCCACCACTACGGCCAGCGCGACGAGAACCCCCGCTGCCGGCACGCTTGGGACCTGCGAGGTAACCCGCCTAGCATACGGCCCTCGCTACCGGTGGTGTAGTGCACCGCATGCGATGGACTCAACAAAGGAATGAGAATTGCATGCGCGTCTATTACGGGACCACAGAAGGGGGAACTAACCTGACGACGTACCGTGCCAAGATACTGTCTATGTTTCAGGCCCTTGAACCAACCATCACCGTCACTGCTCAACGACTATCGGATCAAGTGCGGACTATCCAACGGTGTCAACTGTTGAAGCAGTCTGCACTTGGTCGGCTACGCTTGGCTTGGAATCTACCCACTGCGCTGCCTAGACCAAAATCGACTAGTGACCCGATATCGGCAGCGCTCCCCACCGATCCTATTAAGCAGGAAATAGATTGTGCGTGCACGAATGTAAGTACAGAGATGAAAGAGCAATTAAGGAGGGCTTTGGAGGAAGCGATTGTGCAGTATCGCAACAAGCCTGATAAGAGGCATCGTCTACCGCGTTTGCCAACTCATAAACAAAATATTGCACAGATGGGAGCTCTGAACTCTCTGCTGACCCATTACATAAAGTCCAGCAGAGGCTTGACTGATACTCACTCGATTTTGTACTGTGGGGCCATCGCGGCGTGCCGCGTTGCCCGTGTCAAATTTTTAAACACTGACCGGGAAACGCGTAACGTCGAGGATGTCCCTGCATGGCAAGTGTGAATCGAGCGACGTATCAGTATGTTTAGGACTCTCATCGCTAAACTAATATCCTTTACTAGGGGAAACACTAGACCGCGAGTTATGCGTTTCGTTGCCCAGGCGTTTGTAGGTACAAACATAAAGACTACTTGGCCTCGGCACCGAAACGCATTGACTATTTTAAACAAAAAATTTACGATATAAAGAACGGATGCATAGATATAGATAGAATTGTCTCTTTCAAAGTGACCAAAAAAAGATGTACCGATATTGGGAAAAGACCAACCAAAGTGTGAACGTCGGACATCCACCTGATCCAGAAGTTATGCTGAACTTCTGGCGTGATATCTGGTCGGTGTCCTACGAGCATATTGAGGGTGATTGGATATCCATAATCGACCAAGCGTGCGAACCTATTACAGCCATGAAGGCGATTACCATCAATCCAAAAGACGAAGTTGTGCAATCCGTTCCACTCAAAATTGGAAAGTCCTGGAACGGACGGATTTAAAAAAGTCCTGCAATCCGTCCGTTGCACAATTTCTGGATTAAAATGTTTCAATGTCCGCACGAGTGCTTGGCAATTCAATTCCAAAAAGCCCCAGATTTAGGCACTCTCCCAACCTTTTTAACAACTGGTATCATCTTTCTGCTCCATAAATTGGTAGTACCACGGAAGCTAAAAACTACAGACCCATCACATGCTTACCTACAATTTATAAGCTACTTACATCTATTTCGTGAACAAAAATTAACTCACATATTTTAGAAAACAATATTTTGGACACAACAACTCAGAATGGATGTAAAATTGGGTCCCGTAGTACTAAGGAGCTCCTCCTCAAAGATTTGCCATTTGCCAGCATGTCCAACGGAACAGTGTCGCCCTCTCGGTACCCTGGATTGACTACCAGAAAGCCTACGATTCGGAGGCACGCTGGAGTGGATTTATTCGGACCTATGATAGTAACTGTCGGTCGACGACATGAGAAACGTTGGGGTGTAGTTTTTACGTGTTTAACGACACGTGCGGTTCACCTGGAAGTCGCCGCTTCACTGAATGCTGACTCTACTATTATGGCGTTGAGACGACTCATTGCACGTCGAGGACAACCGGTAGCCATGTATAGCGACTGCGGTACTAATTTTGTAGGGGCCGTGACAGAAATGAAGGCAGCATTCAATTCTCTTCGCGATGATGCGACGGCGAGAGGATTTCAATGGCATTTTAACCCGCCATCAGCTCCCCACATGGGAGGTTCTTGGGAGCGGCTGGTACGATCGACTAAAGTGGCACTAAAGGCTACACTACGTGAACGAGCCCCACGGGACGAAGTATTGTTGACGTTACTTGCAGAGGCGGAAAACATCATAAACAGCCGGCCTCTTACCCATGTTCCAGTTGACGTAAACGACCCCGTAGCACTTACGCCGAATCATCTGCTGCTCGGGTCGAACTCCGAGAATTACAGAATGGGTGATTTTGTCGCAGTGAATTTACGTCGACAATGGCGAGCAGTTCAAGCTTTGGCGGACATGTTCTGGAAGAGGTGGCTCAAAGAATACCTCCCTACGTTGCAGAAACGAGCCAAGTGGGTGACGCCAGATAAGCCTATGAAGGTAGGTGATATAGTCATCGTCGCCGATACGAACCTCCCTAGAAATACGTGGCCCCGAGGTATAATTGATAAAGTATACCCGAGCGTCGATGGTCAAGTACGTGTCGTTGATGTCCGCACGACAAGAGGAGTGTTGAAACGACCAGCTGCAAAAATTATCGTTCTGCCTACCGACGTGTGTGTTGGAGAAAAGTAACTTCTCCAACAAGGGGGTGGAGTGTTAACGGCAGAATCATAGTATTATAGCTAATGTAGAATGTTAATGTTAATATAGGTAATGTAATGTAGATTTTAGTTATAAGTTTTGTATAAATGTATTACAGTCCACCAACCATTGGTAAACACAAAGGATCTCAGGTACATGGGGACGGAATGCGACGGTTAGTGCTACCGTGCTAAAATTATTTGAATGTAGTTTTTGAGTCAGTGTTGGTCCGTTCGCCCATAGTGAATGTCGTGTACGCGCTCTGAGCCTCCTTTGTGTTCGCCACGTGGGATAAATGCCATGTTGCATTACACGTGTGTACGATAGTGTCTGTATTTTCCTTTCCTACATAAACCCCTAAGCCCTAAGCTGTAACGCCGTTTACAACCATTGTTTAAAGACCTATTTAAAAAATATATATGTATTTTTAGCATAATAAAAATGCATAATTTTAGTTTACAAGCTAGCAACCCCCACACTATTCCATTCCATATCACGTTAGTCGTCTCAACACTCATTCGCGTTTTAGTGTTCCGCTAGTCTACACGTCTTTCTTTCTTCGCTATCAGAGTTGAAAATTTCAACTTTTTGCGGAAGTGATATTATTGCGCCGAAAAGAGGTAAGGACGAGGATAGTGACGAATACATTAGCCGCAAGATGAAAAAGATTGAGAAGAGACTGCGCAGACGCAAGAAAATTTATAAAATATAAGCCGTTTTCGGAGGACTAAATAAACAAAAAATAAATAATGTTCCGAGTACAATACATTGAAAAGCTAATAAATTTGCCTACAGTAACTTTCATAGTACACTAGAGGTTTTTTGAACAGTATAAAAAAAAGAAAAAAAAACTATCCTATTAACAATTTTATTAAGTTGCTAGGAAGCAAATACGTAATGTAGTGACTGCACAAATACCGGTCATATCATATCGTGATTTTATGATGATATATAATTTGTACTGAGGGTTTCTTCTCAGGATCGTCATCTTGGCTTTTTTTCCGAAACCCTGGTAAATTTAAATTTAACTGGTATTTCCAAATGACGATCATAAGAGTTTCTTGGAGAAACCTAATTGATAAATAAATATTTTGATTTTTGATTTTGATTTTGTACAAGTTACGATAAAAATGTACCTAACTTTGTATCAATTTACGAAATAAACAAATACTTAGCGAGTACATAGGTACCGCGTTGTAAATAAATTTCTCTCGTAAATGCAGTCGCACGACTGAAATAATTAGTAAGTGGAAGTGAAAAATAATAAAATAGGTAACTCTTTTATGCACTACGTTCCAGATGGTCAAGAACCACAGATAGAAGAATCAGTCGTTCTAAGCGAAACGCCTGGCCTATCCACATAAGGTGTGGGTCTATAACTTGGCCAGGGCCATCCACACCAACTCCTAATGAGCTTGAGGAATGCGCTTTGGACAATGATATCCTCCAATTATTAGGCGCATCCACATTTAAATCTAAGAAAACTGGGCATAAAATTCAAAAAGATCTCGCACTGCGATTGAAGCATATCGCTACCTCGGGCCTTTCAAAGAAGCTTGAACAGACTTTCTTGAAAAACACCCAGTACCCGGCAATTGCGCCAAACTGCCTGCCCCGATTTTAAATGAAGAGAGTCGGATGCCATGATAGGTAAGGACAAGGCTACTGAGACCAGACAGAATCAAATAACCTCCCTAATATCTTGTATAGGTGAAGCCCTAACAAGGATATTCGCAAATTAATATAAAGATGCTACGGTTATCAAGCCACTGTTTGAGAGTGCTCAACTGCTCTGTGATCTACAGTTCAGCAAATCCATAAAAAGAAGAAACCTAATTTGTGCATCTATAAAATAGGACATCAAAGGTCACCTTTATGAGACCGAGATTGATACTTACCTTTTCGGAGAAAAGCTGACTTATACTCTCAAAGCTGCTAAGGCTATAAGTAAATCTGGTTCTGAGATTAAGTTGTCAAAACCAAAAGTGGCTGCGCGAGTTCAAGAACGTAATTTAAACTCGCGACCTCCGCCGGCAAACAGCTGGCAGCCCGCGAAGAGGAGACTAGACCCTGCTGCATATTGTCTTCGTTACCCAGGTCGTGCATTTACAAGTTGAAAAGGAGCGGTCCGAGAATCGATCCTTGCGGAACAACGTGTGGTACGACTTGCGGATTCCATCGCTTGAAGAGTTCAATGTTCGCCTTCATCATCAACTCCAGACGTATACCACTTTCGATTGACTAGATGTTCTCACGCTCATAAGACTTCTTAATACCATTTCTAGCCATTAAATCGGTCTAGAACTTTTAAAACTTTTTATGCTTATGCGGGAATTCTGCAAAGTTTACGGTTGAAACAAGATGTCACTAACAGGTGGTCAAAATTCAAAGACAACTCCTTATTATGGTTAAATATGCTCTTTAACAATTTATTTTTAAATAAACTTCTATAATATTCATAGTAAGGCGCTTCGGTAAATTCCGAACTGGTGACATATTCAAAGAATTTTTCAAGAAATTTTGGCTAAAATTTTGTCTTGAAAGAAGTTTTCAACAGAGACTTTATGTCTTCTTCAAGGCATGCACTGAATCAAGCTCGAGAGCTTCCTTAGTTTTCTACGGTAACATACCGATAACATACCTGTCGAGTAGCCGTGGCGAGCGCACGTGTGACAGGCGGAGCTCCGTAGCCGGCGACCGCCACTACCTGTAGGCCACGATGCGCACATCTGGCACCCAACTGACCATTCCTAAAAAAAGAACTCGGAGGAACCCGTGTTTTTTTTACCGCGCTCAAGGCAAAACTCCGCTAAGAACATTTTAATGTCATGGTGATAATGTAGGAGTAAATAAAATCAAATATAGTGACTGTGAATATCTAAAAACCAGTAACTATGGGCGACAGAGACGCTTATACCCTCGCGAAGGGCAGTGAGCCCCCGAACAAAGATGGCTACAAGTGCATAAAGTATAAAAAATATGGCATATAAAGATGGCTTGCACAAAACTGGAAAAAACCACATGCAGGCCGATTACACTCCTCAACACGATGTCGAAAGTATGCGAAAGAATACCAAATATCTCATTCCGTCATACCAGCACGGCTTCACGAGAGGCAAAGGCACGGCAACTCAAATTCTGAGAACGGCGAAGATCGTCACGGACGCCTTGGAGAACGAAGTGCTGCAATGGTCTGCACAGATCTAAGTAAGGCCTTTGACACCATTCACCATGGAGGTTTCATCAACAAGCTCTTGAGATCCACCGTTAAAAACCATACGATCAAAATACGGAACTACCTCCGCGATCGAAGAGTGCGTGACGATCGGAGATGAATTCGCCGTACCACATGGCGGTCCGCACGCGCGCGCCCGTCCGGTCTGCGCGCATGCCGTTTGTGACGCGATCTAATGATTTGCTTGATAGGGCTTCACCGGGAAGCTACCGATGCCCGCCACTATTCTCTCTCTCGCGGCTTACCGGCTCACGTTCCTTAAGTGTTTGCCCGTACCAAATTATGTGTAAAGCTCCCCTAATGCCTGTCGGCTTTCGTGCCGTTTATATTGTGTAATCCTCCTTTGTAAGGGGTTCGTTTGCCATGAGTTTTTATGTTCTTCTAGCCGGGAGTGGTAATAAAGGCTTTAACAGATTAAATCTTGTACATAAAATCCCTCTTGTCCCCTTTTATGTCCTTCGATTACAAATTTAAGACTATGTTTACAACGTAGATGAATTATGTTTCGTCATCATCACCAATCCTGCCTACTTTGTTCCTTGGCTTGTTGCGGGTGGTGGGGTGGCCTGTGTGCTTGCCATCGAACGGTCGGACCGAGCCCCCCCCCCCTCCCCTCTCGCCGGCCCGCACCGGGCAGATGCATTAAAGACGGTGCGCGCGCGTCATTGTTATGGACAATTAATAAAATTGCGAACGACCTTGAAAAGGCTTGTGAAACTGAATGTATGTGATTAAGTGCTATATATCCGAGGTGGAGTCTCATCGGGGCTGTGGAGAAGACGGGACGAGGTAAGTACGCATGGTTTTCTTCATCGCCCGTTTCAAGTTGGGAACATCGTATGATCGATTAACGTATTTTGTCCCAAAGTAGCATTGCCACCACCGATTTCGGCATTGGACCCACGGTGCATGCTACATTTTATGGTGCCGAAACCCGGGAGAATTCCACCTAAATCGTTAACTTACGCGCAATCGCTTACAGTATTTTCAAGGTCAAATCGTTAACTTAGTTAATTGCTTAGGTAAAACTATCGGTCAAGTCGTTGAATCTCTTTGCCTAGTGCAGTTCTAGGTCATTCGTTTATTATCGTAATCTTAAATTCGTAAATTTTCGTTTGTAATTGTCTATATTAAGTGCCCGGTCTACCCGTCACCAATTTTCATAAGGTTATTAAAATCATAATTTTAAAATTTTCTATAAGTATAAACCTTTCGTTCTACCTGTTATGAAATGTAACAAATTAATAGAATCGTAATTTAATAACAACTTTCATATTACCGTAACATTTCACAAAATCGTAATCGTTTTTCATATAACATTTTTTTTTGTATTACCGCAACATTATTTGGAACATCAAATAATTATCAAAATATCCTTTTATTTACTTTCTTTCTTGTTGTTGTGTCAATCGGTTCATCGTAGAAAATATTTATTTATTTTTATTTATTTTACTTTTTTTTTTTTTGTTGTTTACGATTTTGGTATTACAATGTCGTTTCCGACTAGAAAACATTCGAGTCGTTCAGTACCTGTTATCAAGAAAACAAAATCAAAATCATTCGATGAATATTCTGCGCAAGATTTACCTTCTTTGCGAAGAAAACGAACTATCGCATACAAACGGTTGTCGAAGGCGCTTGAGATAGGTACGTTATCGTTGAGTGATGCGTCGCAATGTGATTTGTTTTTTTCCTATCACCAAGAAATAAAACAAATTTCATCGAATTTTGAGAACGCACATTTCAAAATATTGCAATTACTGGATGATGGCGAGGATGAGGATTGTGAGATTCAGGAACAATTTGATAAAATGTATTTTGAGGTTTTAGCTATTTTTCGCCGACTTACAAAGACTGAATCTTCGCAATCGCGTAATGAGTGTAGTGGGTCGAATGTAACATCAAATATTCGGTTACCTAAAATCGTATTACCTAACTTCAGTGGTCTAAATATAAAGGCGTGGCCAGAATACATCGACGTTTTCAACGCATTAATTCATGAATCAACTTCCCTTAACGATACCGAGAAATTTCACTATCTCCTTTCTTCTCTTAGCGGTGATGCGTTATCAGTCGTCAAGGCGTACCCTATAACTCATGAATATTACCGTGATGCCTACCGATCGCTCGTTTCTCGCTACCAGAGTAAACGTACATTGGCTTTTACATGTTGGAGAGATTTACTGAACATTGATTTTAAAAGTAAAAATGCGCGGGAATTTCAAAAATCATTAGACCTTTTTGAAGAAAATTTAAATATTTTAAAAACGATCGAGTTACCTGTCGATCAATGGGACTTTATTTTAGTTTATCAAGTGTTATCGAAATTAGACAAAGACCTTAGACGGGATTTCGAGGAAAAGTATTCGGATGTGGAACTTCCGACTTTTTCTCAATTAAAATGTTTTCTTCGATCGAAATGCGAAGCGTTACTACGTGATACACATTTTACTGATTTGAATAAATTCGACAAACCCGCCACTCAGCAATTAAATTCTCCTCGCAGGTCTCATGCGCTTCTCGCCTCCTCTGCTGAAACTGATAAGCGCAGTCCGCGTGTCGACAGGGATGGGGTCGTTTCGGTTTCGAATAAATGCTCATTCTGTAACGGATCTCACTCAATTTCAGCCTGTCAAGGTTTTCTTAACAAATCACTTGACGAGCGCATGGCAATCGCAGAGCAACAGCGCTGGTGTTTTAATTGTTTGAAAGAGTCTCATCAATTACGGAATTGCAACTCAATATTCTCCTGCCGTAAGTGTAAAAGGAAGCATCATACCTTACTCCATCGCGATCATTCGCCCATCGATTCTGGTCGCATCGGGTCGTCGTTGGTGTCAAGGTTGCAAACAAATACTAGCGTGATGTTGGCGACCGCTCTTGTGCAGATTCGGAATGCTTCAGGCAGCATGGAATCGTTCCGTGCTTTGTTCGATACGGGAAGTCAAATTAATTTTATCACCGAGTCTGCACTTAAAAGGTTAAATTTGACATCGAATTCGACTGGCGCAATCGTTAGTGGACTTGGGGATGCGGCTGCTTCGATTCTTGGTGACGTCACTTGTTCCGTTGGCACTAATGGTCGAATCCTTTTCGATTTGAATATGCATGTCATTCCTAGAATATGTGGCCATCAACCAATCGCACACTTAAACATATCGGATTGGTCACATATTAAATCATTACCATTGGCTGATCCTGGTTTCGATGTTCCGGGACCCATCGATATCTTGTTGGCTGCGGATGTGTTTGCGGATTCAGTGACCGGCGAGCGCATCAAGGGAGGTGTCAACCAGCCCACTGCTTTCAATTCATTGTTTGGTTGGCTTCTCTTAGGCAAAATTGTTTTGCCGTCGACCACTTTGTTGGGTGCGTCGACGAGTATCGATGGCGAGTTGAATTCGTTGGTTCAGCGTTTTTGGGAGATCGATTCTTTACCGAGTTCATCGACGCTGACACCCCAGGAGGCGCTGTGTGAACAAAAATTCGTAAAGGAACATTATCGCGATTCAACTGGACGATACGTGGTGCGAATCCCATTTAAGGGGGAATCGGAGCCGATCTTCCGGGATTCCCGCGAGGTGGCATTGCGAAGGTTCCACGCCATCGAGCGTAGACTGTCGCGGGATCCGGTTTTGAAGACACAATATGTAGAATTTATGTCTGACTACATCGAGAGCGGTCATATGTCGTTGGTTCCTGTTGATGAGATGGGTACAGGGAAGTACTACATCCCTCATCATTGTGTCTTGCGCCCTGATTCTATAACAACAAGACTTCGCGTCGTTTTCGATGCTTCCGCGAAGGATTCGAATTCTCGATCACTTAATGACGCACAACTTATCGGTCCGAGATTGCAGCCGGATATTTTGAGAATTCTCTTGCATTTTCGGGAACACAACGTTGTTTTCATAGCGGACGCACGTCAGATGTACCGTCAGATCCTTGTCGCACCTGAACATCGTGACTACCAGCGGATATTCTGGCGGTCTTCTCCCGAAGAGAACCTTCTAGAGTATCGTCTGCGCACCGTTACGTACGGGTTGTCTTCGTCTCCCTATCTGGCTTGTCGTACTCTGCGACAACTTGCTGAAGACGAGGGAGACGCTTACCCACTAGCTAAGGAAGTTATCATGTCGGACATCTACGTAGATGACGTTACCACCGGATTTTCATCCTTGGAACTCGCAAAGGAGGCAAAAACTCAACTCATAGCATTGTTTGATCTTGGACATCTTAAGCTTCGAAAATGGGCTAGTAACAGGCTCCCACTTTTGTCAGATCTTCCTAGTGAAGATTGTCTAATCGGTTCTGTGTCGCTCGATAGAACGGAGCCTCAAGTGTTGAAGGTCTTGGGTCTCAGGTGGGATCCTGTATCGGATGCGTTTCTTTTTGATATCAAACTGTCGGATCGCCCATGCACTAAACGGTCTATACTAAGCGAAATCGCTCGCATCTTTGACCCGTTGGGATTTCTATCACCGATCACCATTCAAGCAAAATGCTTGATCCAAAAGCTTTGGATCCTGGGTGTAGGTTGGGATGAAGCTCCGCCTGACACAGTTGTTCGTACATGGAACAGATACGTTAGCGAATTGTCAATGTTGACCCGGCTTAGAATACCTCGTCAGTTAACTGGTCGTGATGTTAAGTCTTGCGAACTGCATGGTTTCAGTGATAGCTCTGAAATCGCTTTCGGATCCACCTTCTACATGCGTATAACTGACTCGACAGGTGGCATTCGCGTATTTTTCGTATGCTCTAAGGCTCGAGTTGCACCTCTCAAACGAACTTCGCTGCCGCGACTTGAGCTATGCGCAGCGGTTATGATGGCGGATCTGTACAGGTACATACGCGATACTTATCTCGAGCGCATCGGGTTCGATTCTGTTTTCTTTTGGTCTGACTCAACAGTTGTTCTCTCGTGGCTACGCTCTCATGCGTCCAGGTGGACTACGTTCGTGGCCAATCGCGTTGGCCACATACAAGAATTGACTCCTGTTGAGTGCTGGCACCACGTCCCCTCAAGTGACAATCCCGCGGACGTTTGTTCACGCGGCCAATTTCCGAGCGAACTGACTCTCAATTCTCTATGGTGGGCGGGGCCGCATTGGCTATCGAAACCGCGTGAATCGTGGCCTCTCAGCGTAACGACCTTGTCGACCGAGGAGGAAGTCATTCTCCAAACTGAGTCGCGCCGGCAATCGCATTGACAGCTAGCGAAGTTATCGATGAGGAGCCTTCATTTTTTGACGGTCTGCTTAATCGTTTCTCCTCTTTGCAAAGGATCGTTGATATTGTGGCGTACATGTGTCGTTTTGTCAGCAATTGTCGTGATCGGGAACGAGCGAATCGTGGCCAAATCCTGAACAATGTTGAGCGTCATGCGGCCTTGATGCAAATCGTAAAGCACGTACAGAGTGTTACATTTTCCAAGGAAATCACTAATTTGAAGTCGAACAAGCCTTTATCGAAACAATTTCGGAAACTCAATCCATTCCTTGATCAATCGGGTGTTCTAAGGGTGGGCGGCAGAATTTCTCGCTCAGGATTGGAGTTCTCTCAGAAGCACCCTGCTCTTTTGCCATCTACCCACTCTCTTACGTCTTTGATTATCGACTTCATTCATCGCAATCATTTGCATCCCGGAATAAACACTACTCATTTTCTGCTTCTGCAGCAATTTTGGATTGTTTCGGCGAAGCGTACCATCCGTCGTCAGCTCGCTAAATGCATGAGATGCTATCGCACAAACCCTCAACCGTTACAACCCTTTATGAGCGATCTGCCTCCTTATCGTGTCAATCAAATCAAACCTTTTTCAATCGTAGGCGTAGATATTGGAGGACCATTTCGTATTAAGCTCAGTTCGTATAAGGGTGCAAAGATAGATAAAGCATACCTTTGCTTGTTTATTTGTCTCGCGACTAAGGCAGTACATCTTGAGGTTGTGTCAACACTATCAACCGAAGGTTTTACAGCTGCGCTTCGGCGTTTTGTGGCTCGTCGTGGACGGTGTAATGAAATCCACGCTGACTGTGGTACTAACTTTGTGGGCGCAAAAAATCAGTTGTCATCTCTTATGCAACGGGCTACCAGCTCGGAAAAAATTGAATTCAAATTCAACCCTCCTTCTGCTCCACACTTCGGCGGCGTTTGGGAAATACAGATTAAGGCCGCTAAATCTCACCTTTATCGCGTTGTGGGCGATCAGGTATTAACTTTTGAAGAGCTTACTACTTTGTTCGTTCAAATCGAAGCCGTCTTGAACTCACGGCCACTTTGCCCAATCAGTTCCGATCCTAACGACATGTCAGCCCTTACACCGGGACACTTCCTCACCTTGGAGCCGCTTACTGCTGTTCCCGACGAAAATTACTCAACGATCAATATTGGGCGACTTCATCGGTGGCAGTTGCTGCAGGCGTTCGTTCGTAACTTTTGGTCCAGATGGAAACATGAATACTTAAACACCCTTACACAGCGTGCCAAATGGACCAGGGGTTCGAACATTTTGCCGATGGGATCGCTGGTGATAATCAAGGACGATCTTCGCGCACCACTGCAGTGGCCCTTGGCCAGAGTCGTGGATCTCATTCATGGCAATGATGGGATCCCTCGAATCGCACTAGTTCGAACTGCAAACAATCACATTATTAAACGACCGTTGGTCAAACTATGCCCTCTCCCAGTAGAGGCTTAGTTTGAATCGTTCTCTTCTCCTATTGTTGTTCTTTTTTTTTGTCTTTCTTTAATTTATTTTGCTACAATTATTTAGGTTAAGTGTGTTTCTTTATCGTTCAAATTAAAATAAACGTTTTCTTTTCTTTTTTTTTTTTTCGCGACTTGGTAGGTAGAACGTTTTTATCCCCAGCTTTATCGTTCGGTTTGACCTGAAAATACCATGGGCATTTTGGTGGGCGGGATGTTTCGTCATCATCACCAATCCTGCCTACTTTGTTCCTTGGCTTGTTGCGGGTGGTGGGGTGGCCTGTGTGCTTGCCATCGAACGGTCGGACCGAGCCCCCCCCCCTCCCCTCTCGCCGGCCCGCACCGGGCAGATGCATTAAAGACGGTGCGCGCGCGTCATTGTTATGGACAATTAATAAAATTGCGAACGACCTTGAAAAGGCTTGTGAAACTGAATGTATGTGATTAAGTGCTATATATCCGAGGTGGAGTCTCATCGGGGCTGTGGAGAAGACGGGACGAGGTAAGTACGCATGGTTTTCTTCATCGCCCGTTTCAAGTTGGGAACATCGTATGATCGATTAACGTATTTTGTCCCAAAGTAGCATTGCCACCACCGATTTCGGCATTGGACCCACGGTGCATGCTACACCGTTTTTTATATTAAATTTTTACTGTTTCGTGTTGCCTCTTTATATAGTATAAGGGAAAATAATTTGCTATAAATATATGGACAGGTGTCTACAAATTCGTTTTAAAGTGTTTATGTTTTTGGTTTTTATAACATTTAATGGTATGTTTAAATTTATTACCCTGTATCGTGGCCACTAGAAGTTTATTTTTTTACATTTTTGTCGACAGTTCTCCACTTATTTGTTTTGAAGTGCTTCCTTCTTCCATTCTTCTCATTGCCATTTCATAAACAACTACGTTAGTTCCAAATATTTTATTGGAGTTTACTCCTTAACAATCGATTTTCATATAAGGCCCCCCATATGAAAATTTTACGAGTAAAATTAATACAAGCGTTAACTAAAAAGCGTTACGTTATCTGTCACTTTGGCATTTGTGCAACAGTTGATGACGTGAATCATGTATTTATGTTCTCTAATTCTATTCTCTGGGCTTATAAAAGCAAACGTCGAAATCTTAAATGAAAAGTGTAGTCCGCGTTGAGGAAAGAAACGATAGCGTTTCGTCGCAGCGTCATCAAAGTATTTTATTATATTAAAATTCTAATTAGGTAGGTACGCCACGACCACCCCCATGACTGTCAATACGCCCTCTTTGGATTACCTTTGGTTGTACCCGCTACCGCCCCCACGAAAAACTTCAGCGCCCACTAGGGGGTGGCACCGTCCCGTTTGGAAACCTATGGTGTATGAGAACGAGCTATTAGGAAAGCAGAAAAATTTAACTTAAATGGATCTAAGTTAAATTTCAAGTAGAATTTTACTTTCATTTTAGGTAATTACATTAACGCATTCAACGCCAATACAAATTTCAATGATATTGAGCGATGCCGCCTACATAATGGCGTGGAACGGCCATTGCGCGTTGCCGGCACTGCAGTTGGAAATAAAAGGACACGCCACGCGTGTTCACTGGCATTACTATATTAACTTTTTATCGCGACTTCGTCCGCGCCTCTTTTTTTTTAGCCGTTTCAACAGTTATTCAATATTTCTGCTCAAATATTCTTGTCAAGCTTTTGATTTATATTTAGTTGAGCCTTTTTTTTATTAAATCAAGGTATCTTGACCACTATCCACATCTGCACTGAGGTGCAGATGAGGCCGAAGGTGGACTACGCTTACCCAGTAAATGCCCATTCACCCTGGCTTTGAAGACCCCGAGGTTGTAGTCCTGTGGGAACACAGACACAGGCAATCCCTAGGGAACACTACTTTGTTCTGAATCAATGTGTATGGTCTCGTCTTTGTTACTGCTTAGGTCTGCATGAATGATAAAATGGCTGTGGACATTATATGAAAATTCCGTCCATGAAAAAAATTGGAGACTTCAGCTAGTATTTGTCTTGCTTTAGAGGCTAGTATCCCTGTGCATGGCTGTACAATATTAAGCATGGTACATTTTGGGAATAGTAAACTAAATATTTATTGAAAGTTTCAAAATGTCCACAAAGATAATTAAAGTGGACATTTTGGGAAGAATAAAAATATTTATTTTTGTAATTCCCAAAATGTCCCAAATTGGACATTTTTTGTGGGACATAATGGGAATAGACATGCAAAATTTCAAGAAGATCAATAAAGTACTTTCGGAGATTTACCGTTACGAACAAACAAATATTTTTTTTTAATATAGATTTAGAGATTACAAATATTTTAACAGATTATCACTTTGTCAAAAAGACTATGAATTAAAATTATACAATAAATTCAACTTCTCACAAAAGTAACAATGAACACATCTTTATGGAATTCTTGAATCATTTTCGCCTCTATTTTATATAGGAATAAGGCCTCTAATAGTATAATGCACTATACCTTATACCACTTTCTGTATGTGAGATCCATTACTACATCTACCCCTCTGTCTATGGGATGAACTATGACCGGTATGAAAGCCAATCCTACAGCCACTGTGATTCCGTTTCTGATAGGCGATGGTAACTTTGGCACATACCTCGTCAGATTCTTCTTTGTGAAGGCACATATCCTGAAACATATTTATTTTCATATATATAATAAAAGTTCTTAATTTCATTAAAATCAGTCGAGAGTTACAAGAAGATGGACAGCACAAAAAGTTTCACCATCCATCATCATCAGCCTGTGTCTCTCCACTCTTGGATATAGGCCTCTTCCAAGGCTCGCCATCACGCACGCTCCTCTACGGTTCAAATCCAGCCGCTTCCTGCGATGCCTTTCAGGTTGACTGTGTACCTGGCCGCAGGCGTCCCAAGCAACACTTTCTAATTCGTGACCTACATTCGAGGACTCGTCTAGATAAATATTTGGACTATACAGGCTTTTTCAATACAGGATTACTTGGTTGTCAAAATATAAAGACAAATAGATGAACAGAAGTCACTTTCACACATCGCTCATCTGATAGAATAACGTCACAAGTAGAAAGACCACTGTGAAGCAACAGCATGTGTGCTGTTGTGTTTCGTTGCGTGAGTAAGGGACATCAGAGTCCAATACCCTATTCCTTCCTAGAGCCTTATCCTTAACCCTACTATGGTCGACAGCGAACTTGCAGCACCTATAGCGTTGCTCGTGTTACACGCGACAGTAGCCACTTACCATCCGTCAGCCTGTCAGAAAAACTATTTTTATTCGTAACAATTATTTTTATTCATAAATTAACATTTTTAGTGTTCCGTACGTCCGAATGTTATCAAAATAACATGGTAAATCACTCAATATCGTACGGAACCCTCTTCACGCGAGTCCAACTCGCACTTTCCCGTTTTTCTATATTAAATGTTATTTTTACTTAATAATGTCGATTACCTACATATTACAATTATTTTCTGAAATATTTACCAGGAATAAACCTAGAATAAGCATTAACCGCTGTTATACCTGTTTATAGTGATTCCTGGTATAATAATAGAAGCCAAAGTCTGCCAAAGAAGCGCATCGCCAGCCTCATGACCGAGATTTTCAGTTCCTTTTTTCTGAAATCCAAAGTAAAAAATAAATTATTACCATCCCTATAGACAAATTATAATATTGTTCTGATGCCGCTCGCTTGTTTGCTCACTGGGCAGTCCTAAGTACGAGTAGTTCTAAATATCTAAGATATTTCATTTTATTACTAAATACTAATATTCATTATTTTGTATAATATGCGTATACGGGTGAAACCGCAGGGTAAAGCTAGTGATAAACATAATTTAAAAAAAAATGTTGAAGGCGCCAGACTTCGGAGCGGGTTACAATGCGTTTTTTTTTTAATGATTGTTGTCCACACCATACCTAATGAAATCATATTTTTTAATTTTTATTTGTTACGCTATAAATTAGAACAGAACATATTTAATACTAGCTGAGCCCGCAATTTCGTGCACGTGGTATTCGGTATAGCGCATAACTTTTTTGTTTGTAAACCGGTTGCAATGAAACAAACACTAAATGTTACAGAAAGCTTGCTACAATACATCAGTGAAAACCGCATTCAAATCGATTAAGCTTTTTCTGAGAGTAAAATTATGTTTTTACAAGAACTACTACATATAAAGGGTTTTTCATTAAGAGCGCTCGAACTTTGAAATGAAATATAACAACCTGTTTAAGTGATATTGCCACAATTTTTTTTTACCATACTACTATATAAATATGTAGACATAAAAAGCAAAAAACCTTATCCAAATACATACAAAATCTCATCGAAATTATTAGTTGTATCCGAGATAGGTGAAAATTTATAAACATACAATACATAGATACAAGAATTCCTCGTTTAAAGTTATTAGATACCATAATTAATTAAGTTAAAAAATATTGTTCATGAAAACTTCCATAAATTACAAAATGCTATCTCCTACCATACGCCAAAGTATACAAATGTTCGAATGTACAGTACACTTTAATTAAATTAATATACCTTGTATGACTTCCAGGACTTGTCTGCTGTATCTGCGAGGACATAGGCAAAAGCTATCCCATATGTGATCCTCACCAGTTTCCTCGGAACAACAGCACGAAAGGACTCGCCCACCTCGTTGGCATAACCTAGAAAAAAAATGGACTTATTTAGTGACTGTTATGTCACTAGAGATGAAGGGTCAGTCCTTATTTTTTTATTTCATTTTTTTATTTAATTGCAACAATTCTTCAATATAGTTTTTTATAATGGTTAACTGTTTTAAAAAAATTAATTAAAATGTATAATAATACACAAGCACTGTCATTTCTCAGTTCATGCATATTATGTTAATTAATGCAGGGTTCCAAACCTCTGCAAATTGCTCGCAAAGCAATTGTTGCCAATTTTTGGCCTCTCTGTGTATGCCTCTTTTTGGCATAATGGCTGAATACACTTTTAAGTCTTAAAATGGTATAACTTTATGACCAGATAAAAATAATATCAATAAAAATAATACCAGATAAATATAAACCTTTATCAACCAATAAAGTAGACCTTACTGGGTAAAAATATCTATTGCGAGTAGATCCTTGTTTTTACACTGGGAAATCCTCATGGATACCTGACAGTGTAGGGGACGCTGCAGAGTTATGCTGGACTTCCACTGGCTAAAACCCAATAACCTTACAGAGTTGCGGGAATGTTGTGGCACAACATCTGCGACATTGTGAGTAGATCCTAGGTGACCTCTTAAATTTTTAGATAATTTTCTATCATTTAAATGTTAAAGAACTATATCTTTTTTCTTTCCTTCAAATATGAATCATATATATAACAGACGGACAAAGTCATTGGCTGAGGTAAATTGCTGTCTAGATATTTTCTTAGCAAGATGTTTTACAACTACAGTGACTTAGAGACTCTTTCTATATTTAGTAGTAAGTACCTTTTAGTAAGTACTACATACAAGACTCCACAAACAGAAAGTTGTGTTATTGAATGTTATTGAATCCTTAATTCAAATAATCGTATCGTATCGTGTAATCGTTTGTTATTGAATCCTTAATTCAAAAAAATATGGTTTGATTTTCTTGATACAACTGAATCAATAACTCACCCATGTAATGACATCCTCTTAGGATGCCCATACATGGGAATAAGTTTCATTGCCATACACAGCCAAGCAACAACAACCACTTCCAGCAGTAAGCAGTATTAATTTATTGTGCAATAAAGCAGTTTCAAGAAGTACAGGAGTTACAGGTGTAGTCTCTGACTGCAAGTGGATCATTCAAAATGAATGATAGTAGTAAATCAAATTTAGACTGCAGTTAATGAGCAGTCTACAATATCTGCTCAAGCAGTTGATAATGACTGCTTAAGTGGTTTGTGTATGTTAACAATGAACTATTTGAAAATGTCTTTATATTTTTTATGTTAAGGTTGACAGACAGGCTGACAGTCCACCAGGATGGTAGGTCGCCTATAACACAGGCAACACCACAGATGCTGCAAGTGTGCCAGAGACCACAGTAGGATTAAGGATAGGGGATTTGGAAGGGATAGGGCAATGGGCTCTAGCATCCCTTACTCACTCACCGGAACACAACAGCACACATGCTGATATTTCATTGATTATTGTTACTGCCACCAGACGGGCTGTCCAAATGACTGCAAAATGCAGTGTGCCCTGCCACTACTTTCCAGATCCAGACCAGAGACAAATTTGAAAAGTTCATTTTTCAAAGTTGACCCTGCCAGGAATCGAACCTGGGAACCCTAGAACAGAGCGTTAAGGCAAGCACCCTAACCATAAAAAATAATAGGTCAATCTAGATTAGGTTAGGTCAGTATCTGCACACATCGCTGGCTGAAAAAGTGGTGAATAAAGGTGAGTGCATCTAAATCAAGCCACATAATGTTTGCTCTGAGAAAAGGCACATGCCCAACTGTACATTAGGCAAGGATCAACTTCCCCAATCCAGTTGCATTAAATACTTGGGTTTTCACTTGGACCAGCGACTAACATGGAGTGTTCACATAAACAAGAAAAGGGACGAGATCAACCTCAAATTCACAAACTTATTGTGGCTTATTGGGAAGGCAGTCTGCGCTATCCTTACATAATAAACTGCTGATTTATAGCTCTATTCTTAAACCCATATGGACTTATGGAATCCAAATGTGGTCCATTGCCAGCAAGTCAAATATCGAGTGCCTGCAGAAAGTTCAAAATAATATACTAAGAGTGATTGCTGGGGCGCCTTGGTATGCTCGGAACAGTGAGATCCACTCATATCTTGAGATTCCAACAATTGCAGAAGAAATAGAACGCTATAGAAAAGGTTACAAGGATCGTCTTTGCTTCCATCCACTTGCCAAAGTTCTATTGCAGACTAGAAAATTTGGGAGACTGAAAAGGGCAGATGTATTACTTTAACTTCTTTTAGAATAAGGCACTGGCCTAATTCTATACAAACGTCAAATCCACTTCAACAAATTTGATTAGTCTAGCGACTGATGGCAAATTAACAAAACAAAAAAAAAAAAAAGGTTAGGTCAGTGTTGCACCATGCAGAGCTCAGTGGACTGCTTGTTAATTGAGTCTCACTGTTTTAAAATGTGGGAACGTTGATCAGCGAGGATGATCTTAGAGAAAAGTTTATCTGACATTTTATTTTTACATTCAAAAAGTTATATCTCAGCTAGGGTTGCTTAGAGACAAGTTTATTTGACGCTTTTTACTTATTTTAATGCGTATTAGTTCAATTTTTTTTTCAAAATCCTATGTTTTTTGCCAATTTCGACAAAAATAACTTAAATAAGTATTACTGCCCATCCTTTGCTATACTCTGACCCTAACTGAGAATACAGTCTTGATCTTCATAGTAAGAACTAATAATAAAATACATACCCAAATATCGAACGTTGGTATCTCGAAATATATCCGGACAGTCAGATGTCATCATGAAAGTGTTTTATGAAAATGCCTAATTAAATCGACACAGATATTCTCCTTCTGCACCAGACGAACTGACTCAATGGCATATTTAAAACATATAAATATAATGGCATAACTTAAAACATATTTAAATTTAAAACTGACTGAGCATGAGCATAACACGCCTCTTATCTAACCGCGCGAGCGAGACTATGATTTTTTAGCATAAAATCTTAATTTTCATGTGAAATTTAAGATATATATAAACATAATAACTGGATTTTGTTTTCAAAACTTATCTATCACCAAAATCACTAAATAAATTCCCAAATCATTTTGTTTAGAATACTTGGAAATCTTGAAATTTGAAATGGAATGGTTTCAATTTATTTCAACTGTCAAATAATACGTAATGATTATGGAATACTCTTTACTGTATTGTCATCCAATGACTAAATAAATATCATCATTGTCATCATTGTCAATGCCAATGTCACGTTCCATTTGCTGGCTGATTCAAAAAGATCTGAATAAGAAAAAAAAATCCAAATTTATATCAAGTTTACTAAGTAAAAATCTTGAGAAAAAAGAAAAATGTTAGGTAAAGTTTTAGTTTTCAACGGACCGGGCATATGCTTTTAAGAACTATAAATACTATTTTTTATTTTTATTTAATAACACGTTCCGTTCCGTTTCACGATAACTTGTTTTGGAAATGGCAAATACTTATGAAAAAGAAATATAGTTCTGTCTCTATTTATTTCCATATGAGAGAAGAGAATAAATATTGAGACGGAAGAATGAAAATATAGATTTATGCCTACCTATAAGCACTATATATACCTAACTAATCAGCTGTGAATGCATCCTTGATCAAAGTGGTCGTGTAGTAACAATGTTATCAATATTGCAATAATAAAAGTTTTATCGATTAAACATCGAAGTGTTTGAAAAATGTGAAATAAATTTAAGTAAATGCAGTTTATAAAGTAATTAGTGCATAGTATAAAAACTAAAACATATGAAATTACGTATGTAACTATGTTTTTTTTAATAATTAGATACTTGTAGAAGCGAGTAAAATATCCGTAACTGTATCTTTATAAAGTAGGTGATTACTTTAAAAAATAAATCGATTATTCATTGTTCAAAAGAGTACCTAATAGCCAAGTACGAATACGAGTGAAGGACCTCTTTGTTGACATGAAAATTTTATCGATAAATTGAATGAGTAGACATTGAAATTATTTTTATGAATACACGTCATATAAAAATTAAAGTATTATTTACCTTACATCTTGTATAATCTTGTATATCTTGTATTATTACTGATAAATTTTATTTACTATTAAAATAATTGTTTTTACTGTATTATTAATTATGGAAAAACTGTCATTAAAAAGTCATAAAAGTTAAACAGTGTAGTACCAACATGAAAATTTATGTTTTGCTGAATGAAAAACTAGTACTTTTTTAAAATAAACGTCTAAGCAAAAAACCAAATAATAAATTAGATACCAACAAAATTAAATACCCATCTAAATGTGCAAAACATAATGTTTAAAAAAAGTGTGTGTGTCAGCTCCGACGCATGACTCGTTACTCGACTTGTATAAAATTTGCCTCATGTCAATATGTCAGATACCTAAACTTTATATTATTTAGTTACATTCTGCATACTCAGGTGTTACGTGTTCCAGCAACAGTTTTACGTACGGTAGGTATTTACATATCGTCGCCTTAGTGTTGAAGTGAGCTATTCCACACTAAATTGGTTCCACGATAATGACAATTGAAATAAATAAGCACCCACAAAAAATGTTTTTTATTTTATCTTCTGAAGGAAAAAAACAACTTCTATTTGAGCTATCTCTTAGATCTCTTCACCACTTGAATCTCCGTTTAACGCTGAGTATGATGATGTTTGTACGGGCCTGTAAGCTCCCGTACATTGGTTTACGGTACGGCTGTGTACCGCGCTAGTGGGCAACGCTCCCGTTAAGAAGCGTCGCTGATCTAGCCGATCGGTGGGTCAGACCGAGGAGAGTTTGTGAGGTTCCAAGACAAAGTCCGTACTAGTCACATAGGTCAATGCGGTGAAGCGAAGACAATTTATTTAGAAAAAAGGTCGATTTATAATACAATTATTTACATCCAACTAGCGACAATCGTGCCCTGCGCCGAGACAAATGCGCCAATAACAAATGGGTGTTGACACGATTGCGCAAGTTGTGCAATATTATGAAATAATATTAAATGTTGTGCAATAACAGTATTTACAGTATTTTCTGTCCCTATCACTTTCTATTGTTGTCTTTGTTTGTTCATACGTATATATGGGCCAACATTTCACTACGTTGGCCCATTTCTATGCGAACACTGTACGTATGAACATTGCACAATCACTAATGTTTACACAAACTGTAGGCTGTCCCGAACATTCTCCCGCCGATGCGCCGTCGTCAGGTCGACGCATCTTCTGTGTGCTGGAGGGCAGCCGGCTCCGTTGGCAGGATGACCAGCTTCTTAGCCGGTCGGCGAAGAGTCCCCGCCGCGGTAGCGACGTCGACTGTCCTCACAGCGCGGTCGGGTCCAGGATAAGCCGCGATGACCCTTCCTCGCGGCCATGTGTTGCGAGGAAGGGTGTTGTCCACGATGAGCACAACGTCTCCGATGGTGACTTGCCGCCCTCTTCCTTGGGGCTCCCGCCGGTGCTGAAGCTCAGGAAGGTATTCCCTGAGCCAGCGTTGCCAAAACAAGTCGGCGAGACGTTGTGAGGCGCGCCAGTGCGTGCGCCCGATGGTGTCTTCTTGTTGAAGACTCGATGTGTTGATCACGGAGCGGTCCCATCAGCAAGCGTGAGCGCCTCGGGATCGTCCGGATCAACCAAGACGTGTGAGCGGCCGATGATAACTGTACTCGACTTCAATGTGTCGAGTACCTCTTCTATGGGGTGCCGCGATTTTAGTACACTGTTGAACGATGTCTTGACGCTGCGAACGAGACCTCCCAGGCCCTAACCATAAAGGGGGCACCGGGAGGGATGATGCGCCAATCGATCCTCTTCTTGTTTGCTTCTTGTAGAAGCCGATGTGTGTTGCCGAAGTTGTAGTTCGGCGCCGTGTAGGATGGTGCCGTTGTCCGATGATGTTCAGGGCACCTGCGACGCGCTATCATGCGTCGCAATGCCATCACGGCCGAGTCTTGTTCAGCGAAGCTGCGATCTTCTATTGTACGGCGCGTGTCACCGAACACGTGAACAACGCGACGTACTCCTTTTATGTTGTTGCGCGTTCCACTTTAACTATAAGTAGCTCAATGTAGTTGAGCCCGATGTAGTGGACGCGCGTCGATGGTGTTATTAATTTATAACACTGTTTTCAAACTTAGCCTCTAGATGGCATAGTTTCGAATGTTTCGGAGATTAAGTAAATTCCTTTTTTCCGGCGAAGTCGAACAAGGTGTAGTATACGTGCAGTGCTTCGAACTATAACTTTTCCCTTTTCGAACTATAACTATTAGGGATGCACTGTTCTATTTTTCGATTTTTCACGCGTACTTTTTCTTCGCCGGTCTATGAGATGGTTGCAACCTTTTCCCGTGGCCATCTATAAATTTCCATAAGGAACTAGGCCCGTTGAACCATCTGTTGCGAGTTAAGGTCGCTAGGTAGCGCCACTCGTCGATTTCTTTTATAATTTTCTATGGCTGCAATTCGATGCGCGACGAACAATTTGCGCCTAGTTGCAGCTGTGTGACACGGACTTTCTTATTAATCGGTCCAGAAGACTCTCTTGCTGAGCCTTCTGTCGTGCACTTCTATCACCGATGTTTGTGACGCGGACTTTCTTATTAATCGGTCCAGAAGACTCCCTTATTGAGCCCTCTGTCGCGCACTTCTATCACCGATGTTTGTGACGCGGACTTTCTTGTTAATCGGTCCAGAAGACTCCCTTATTGAGCCCTCTGTCGCGCACTTCTATCACCGATGTTTGTGACGCGGACTTTCTTATTAATCGGTCCAGAAGACTCCCTTATTGAGCCTTCTGTCGCGCACTTCTATCACCGATGTTTGTCAATCCAGTTTTTCTATTGTGTGCGTCCCGGGTCGCGGGGTCTTGTAGGAACCCAGCGCCTCTCACTGACGTCACTATATTGGTTCATGGCTGACGTGCGATGTGCTGTGAACTTTGCACCTATATTCAGCCATGTGAGCACGGTCTTGCTATCGGTCGAGAAGATCTTCTTGTCTGGCCTTCTATCGTGCTCTTCGATGACTGTAGTTGCCATCCTGCTTCCCATCACTGCAGCAAGCAGCTCGAGACGCGGGATGGACGTCAGCTTGAGAGGTGAGACTCGCGCCTTCGCTGTTACGAACGCCAACGACACTTGTCCGTCTGGCCTGATGATGCGCCAGTATAGGGCTGCGGCGTATGCTGTTTCGCTCGCATCCACGAACACGTGTAACTCGATTGTGGCGGCGTCACTGTAGTTCGGGTAACAGCGAGGTATGTTGACATCGCGGAGTCTCTTCAGATGTTCTAGCCATACTGTCCATTGGCTAGCGAGGTCTGCATCTATTTTTTGATCCCAATCTGTTCCTCTGCGCCATAACTCCTGAAATATCTGCTTGGCTCTTGTGGTGACAGGCGATGCGAGTCCAAGCGGATCGAAGAGAGACATTATAATTTTCAAAGTTTCCCTCTTCGTCGGTTGAGTGTTTAAGATGGCGCCAGGGGGTAGTCGAGCCATGTTGAGATCAAATGTAAGTTCGTCGGTTGCAGGCCTCCATATGACTCCCAAGAGACGCTCTATGTTTGAACTATTGTCGAGATCTATACTCCTTTTATCGATCGGTTCGGAGTTTTCATTGAACGCTTCGAGTACTTTCTTCGAATTGGATGTCCACTGTCGCAACTCGTAGTGGGCCTCCCGATTTATTTGTTGTACTCGAAGGGCTGTCTGTATGGCTTCTTCTTCTGTTTTGAAGCTCTGAAGGTAATCATCAACGTAATGATTTCGAACAATCGCCGTGTATGCCTCCGGATACGTTGTTTTGTATCTTTCGGCATTTCTGTTCTTCACGTATATAGCCGTTGCAGGTAACGATGTGGCTCCGAATATGAGAGAGGTCATCCTATACTCTATTGGAGGATCTTTACCTCGCTTTCTGCCTCTCCATAGGTACCGAAGCGCATCTCTATCCTGCGGTCGAACTTTCACTTGCATGAACATTTCGGCTATATCGGATGACACGGCGATTCGATGCTGTCGTAACCTCATGAGTACCCCGGGTAACGACAGAATGAGGTCAGGTCCGGTGAGCAGGTAGTCGTTGAGCGAATGTCCCATCGTCTTAGCTGCTGCGTCGTGTACTATGCGGACCTTTCCTGGTTTGGTGGGGTTCAGCACGGGAAAGTGTGGCAGGTACCACGTTTTTCCCGGCGTACGATGGGGAGGCGCTCGTTCGGCGTATCCCTTTTCTATGAGCGCGTTCATCTGCTGCTCATAGCGATCTCGAAGTTTAGGATCTCTATCTATCCTCTTTTCAGTATGGTGGAGTCCTCTGAGCGCGTTGTCGTAGTTGACGGGCATCTGAAAATCGTCCGATTTCCACAGCAACGATGTTTCGTAGCGCCCTTCACTATTTCGTCGAGTATGTTCGACAAGCGTCTTGACGGCCCTTTCTTCGATGTCGTTGGACGGTCTCTTTGGAGTGATCATCAGCGACTCCAAAGAGAAATACTGTTTCAACTGTTCGTCCATACTGTCTTCGGTACGATTGGTGAGGTGATTGATAGAGTCCACACGGCGCCCTAGTAGGCGTGTCTGTGTTCCATGTAGCACCCATCCGAGCGGTGTTAGAGACGCGACCGGCTGATGTCGCTGTCCTCTCCTGGTCTGTGTGGCGAGCAATAAGTCCCAGTTGTCTTGACCGATGAGAAGTTTCGGTCGGACACGTGGATATTGTAGATGTTGTTTAATGTTCTTGAGGTGTGGACAGTCTGACAGGTCTCGCTCCGATACTGTTTGCGCAGAGAGCTGTAGATTGTTCATGGTGCGTGCTCGAATGGTGCGGTGGTTTGTCGCGCCGTGTAACGTTATTTTTACACGACGTGACCGATTTGCGTCCACTTCGGTATTTGCGATTGCTTCTATGTGGAGCGGATCAACGGGCCCTTTCGCGCCTATTTGTTGCGCCAAACTATTATCGATGAGGGTCACCGTTGAACCGTCGTCGAGTAGTGCGTAGGTGTTGACGCTTCCTTGAGAACCGGAGACTCGAACGGGCACAAATTTCAGAAATGAATGTGTCTCCTTTGGTTGCCAGGCGGAAGCGACAACTTCGAACTTTTCACTAGCACGTACCTTTTCTTCGAAGTGGAGCAGTCGATGGTGCGAACGCGAACAATTGTTTTCATTACAATTCGATATTTTACACTTGTGTGTTCTATTTTTGTAATGTAGACACTTGAAACACAATCGTTTGTCCTTTGCGATGTTCCAACGTGTCCTAGTGTCTGCTTCTATGAACTTCGAACACTTTTCTGTTTTGTGTCCGGTATTGGCACATACCGGACAGGCAGACACTTTTCGATGTTGATTTTCCGTTGCGGAATAAGTCTTCTGAGTTCGCCTGGGTGCGTAACTCGTCTCTATAGGCGGCGTGAACTCTGGCTGTGCGTACGAGCTACAGAGTTCCGCCTCGATCTCGAAGAATCGTGAAAGTTTCAACAAATCGGGTTGCTCTTTTGGTTGTTTACTTACGTACTCGAACCATCTGTAACGAAGTCCTGAAGGGAGTTTCTCTATTGTTGTTCTGGTGATTTCCGGGTTAAACAGGTAGTATGACTTTTCAAGTGCTTGTAATGTTGCGACGGTGTTGGTGACTCGAGTGGCGAACACACATATATCACGCGGCGAGTCTGTTAGCCGCGGAAGTGCCCTCAATCGCTCCAGTTCCGTTATGGCGATAGAATCCGGTCGGCCGAACCGGTTTTCTAACGTTTTCAGAATCTTACTT
This sequence comes from Bembecia ichneumoniformis, assembly GCA_910589475.2. Lineage (NCBI taxonomy): Eukaryota > Metazoa > Arthropoda > Insecta > Lepidoptera > Sesiidae > Bembecia > Bembecia ichneumoniformis. The sequence goes on along the minus strand of OU342540.1, from coordinate 1,966,261 downwards.
GTTTCTACGTTGTATATGAGGAGGCTTTCGACTGCCTCTTTGGCTTTTCCTTTAAGGCTTCTTCTTAAGCGAGCTATGTTTTCACTTTCACTGTGATTTTTATGCGATTCTTCGTAGGCCGCTTTGAATGATAGCCATTCCTGATGCGACCCGCTATACGATGGTAGCTCCGTGAAGTGGCGCGGAGCCGTTTGATGGCCTGACTTGGCGGCCAAAGTTATCGCTGCAGCCAATTCCGTTAGCCCGATACTCTGGCTAACGGGCGCTACAGCGGGCACTATGCGATCTGTTTCGGGCTTACCGTTATCTTGCCGATCTTCCATTTGTTGCACGGGGAAAGGAGTCGGCGTGGTCGGTGACGCCTGGTGAGTCTGCGCTATGCAGACTTCTCGAACTATGGGGGGTGGCGCACCAGTCGCGCTGAGCGCTTGACTATTGACCCATGTGTCGACCCTCTCCTTCGTGATTTCGAGGTCTTCGACGGTGTTGTCGTCGATGGTGTCGGCGTCAGATTCTTCGATTGCCTCTATCTGGGCGGCGGCAAGCTCGATCTGTAGCTTTAACAGCTCTATTTTAGCTTTCGCTAATTTCGTCTTTCTTTTGGACGAGTGTGACGTGCCTCTTTTGCTAGAGCGCACGTCCGAACGATGTACGGCCTCTGTGCCGTGTGTACCGGACGGGTGACGCTTCACGCCGATCTGACTTGCGTCTTCTCCCGCCGGTACCGAAGTCAACGTCGCGGATGCTGACGTTGATGTTGCCGTTACGGCCGATGACCCCGCTGACCATGTGTCCGTGGAACTGGCATGCATGGCCGCGGGGGTGGACGTGGAGGTAGTTAGCCTCTCGCCGTCCCGAAGTGTCGACGCGGCGTCTCGAACAGTTGACGCGGCGTCGCGAACGATTGACGCGGCAGCGTCGCGAACGGTGGACGCGGAAGTTGTAGGCCTCGCGGCGTCCCGAACGGTGGACGCGGAGGTTGTAGGCCTCTCGTCATCCCGAGCGGTGGTGCTACGTGTCACCGGCATTGCCAAGGCACTCTCCTCGACTGACCAACAGCGCTATACAATCGGCTATATCCGGCTCGATTGGACCATAAATGTACGGGCCTGTAAGCTCCCGTACATTGGTTTACGGTACGGCTGTGTACCGCGCTAGTGGGCAACGCTCCCGTTAAGAAGCGTCGCTGATCTAGCCGATCGGTGGGTCAGACCGAGGAGAGTTTGTGAGGTTCCAAGACAAAGTCCGTACTAGTCACATAGGTCAATGCGGTGAAGCGAAGACAATTTATTTAGAAAAAAGGTCGATTTATAATACAATTATTTACATCCAACTAGCGACAATCGTGCCCTGCGCCGAGACAAATGCGCCAATAACAAATGGGTGTTGACACGATTGCGCAAGTTGTGCAATATTATGAAATAATATTAAATGTTGTGCAATAACAGTATTTACAGTATTTTCTGTCCCTATCACTTTCTATTGTTGTCTTTGTTTGTTCATACGTATATATGGGCCAACATTTCACTACGTTGGCCCATTTCTATGCGAACACTGTACGTATGAACATTGCACAATCACTAATGTTTACACAAACTGTAGGCTGTCCCGAACAATGTTCATACCTCAATTTAGTCAAAAGTGTGGGTTAGCTCTTTTCACCACTAAGGCGACGATATGTCACTACGTTTTATAAGTTCAAATCGTTCATTTTTCGACGACAGATGTCGCTGCGCCGGCAGGTTATAACGCGCTATCGTTTCGTTCCTCGACGTGGACTACACTTTTCATGGAAGATTTCGACGTTTTCTTTTATAAGCCCAGAGAATAAAATTAGGGAACATAAATACTTACAATACAGGCGTCAGCTGTCCCAAAAGTGTCAAAGTGATCATAGATAACGTAACGCTTTTTAGTTAACACTTGTATTAATTTTACACCGTTTTGCATTCAACAATGTGCGTCTTGTTTGCAATTTGCTTAGTGTAACTGCGCATTACTGGGAAAGTGTATTTTTTATTCTAACTCATATAATTCACAAAAAATGTCTCTATTTTTGTGATCACAAAAATAGGTTCTACATAGTATACAATAGACGTCGAGTATCCATACTTCCCGTACTAACATTATAAACAAGCTGGTGCTCGCGACTTCGTCCCCGTTGAAAAATGAAAAATTTAATACTTGAGAAAACATATGAGTATTATAACACCCGACATTTTTAGACGATCCCTCTAGAACCTAACAATTTTCCAGGATAAAAGGTGACCTATATGTTAATCCAGGTTAATAACCTATCCGCATGCCAAATTTCTTCCAAATCCGTTGAGCCGTTTTTGCGTGAAAGAGTAATGAACATCCATCCTCACTAACTTTCGCATTTGTAATATTAGTAGGATGTAAAAGTAGCTCTGTCTGTCTGTTACCTTTTCACACCTTAATTACTCAACCGATTATGATGAAATTTTGCATATACGTTGTCAGGGATATAAAGAAGGACATAGGGTAACTTTCATTTAGAACATAGGGTACCGAGGTATCATCTATACATAAATAATAAAATCATAAACGAGCCGTGTCTGTTACATTAAATATTTTTTTCCAAAAAACAATTTGTATACGTTGTACTTACGTTAACGAGGTCAAAAAAATAGTTTTTAGAATACATGTTTGTTTTGTCTGTGCGTTTGTGCATGCTAATCTCAGAAACGGCTTAACCGACTTGAATGCGGTTTTCACTGATGTATTGTAGCAAGCTTCCTATAACATTTAGTGTTTGTTTCATTGCAATCGGTTTACAAACAAAAAAGCTACGCGCTATTATACCGAATACCACGCGTACGAAGTTGCGGGCTCAGCTAGTCTAAATAAAAATCTTATGCCTGGCAAAGTATAACTGCTCCCTATACTGGATGCTTTATATTGATATAAACAAAGATTTAAATCGAATTTTTGGATATAAAGATGTCTTATATTTTTTATATTTTCAATGCGGACGAACTCTCGGGCCCCAGCTAGCCTATTATAAAAGTCACCCGAGAGAAAACTATAATTATTCTTGTTTGTACCTATAAATATAACACTACCATAATAACAACCAATAATAAAACTGAGAATTTCAAAGCCAAGGTCTCCATTACGAGGTCATTCGTTCATTATATATTGTAGGTAATATTACCTATCTAAGTATAGGTACGAGCATTTCTCGGTAAAGACAATTTGAGAGTATTCTACTTTGCTTTGCATTTTCCTGTTAATGAAGATTTGTACGCAGGTATTGTATTATGTTTCGCTAAGTGTTATCTTCTGAATTTGCACAAAAATGTTGCGTGTTTTTTTTTTCTTCATTTTTTACTGTTTATTGCATATTTTACAGTTTTTATTTTATTTACACATTTACTGCGGCATTAGATTTGAATAATGGTTATTGTCGTATAATGTAACCTACATTTCTGAAGATATAAACATAAACACACAATAGTTTTAAGGTGGAGACAAACGCTAAACACTAAAAATATCCATTGTATAATGAAGATGTTACAAGAACTAGGACAAGACAATTGCTTTGAAAAAAATATATATTATACTCAAACATGTGAAGAACCAATTGTATTAATTAGGATTTTCGTTAAAGTATTAGAAACTCCACAAAAAAAGTTAGAACACAAGAAGAATTTGAATTTTATTGAAAATTTTCTTGAAAACGGCTTATGAATCCTGTACCTATTAATAAGTTAATGTCAGTTTATAAAATTGTATAAATATTTTTTTTTGTGTCTAATGGTAAAAACAAAAAAAAACACAATTTCTAGGCTGTTGAATTGTCTCCGCCGCCAGCGAGTTCTAATGTAAATGTCATTTGCCCAAGTGAAGTTCTTAATAGAATTTAGTGTATCATATGACACTGAATTCTATATTTATAAACTCAAAATAGTAAAAAAACTAATACTTATCTAAAAAGATCAACCACAGGAAACATACAGATGACGCATCCGCCGTCTTTCGGTTTTTCCCGTAGTTAGTTGTTTTTTAATTATTTTTTTTGTGTTAAGATCGGCAGACAGGCTGACGGTCTACTTGATGGTAGGTGGCTAACATCGCCTATAACATAAGCCACGGTTGCTGCAAGTGCGCTGCCGACTACAGTAGGATTAAAGATAAAGGATTGGAAAGGAAAATGGGCTCTGGCATCCCTTACTCACTCACCGAAACACAACAAGACACGTGCTGTTATTTCATGGTGGTCTTCTGTAAGGGGGTGGTTACTGCCGCCAGACGGGCTGCCCAAATGATTGCGAAACGCAGTGTGTCTTGCCACTACTTTCCAGATCCAGACCAGAGTTAAATTTGAAAAGTTCATTTTTTTTTCAAAGCGAGAATCGAACCCGGGAACCACTCATCCAACGGGCTCGTCAAGAGCCGTCAAGTTCTTTTAAACTATACTTTAAGTATAGTTAAAAACTCGTAGCCTTTACGAGTTTTACTAGTAAAGGCTACACATAATAATTATTTTATTTAAATAAAATATAAAATTAGGAGAGAAAATCGATTTTAATTATCTGGTTAATTATACAAATTTAGTACCTACAACCTACGTTTATTTAGACAGATTATGAGCAATTTTAGAATTCAAATTATGCTCAGTTTGCTGTGCGGCATTTTACTACATTTAAAGCAATACTAGTTTATCTAGCATTTTCACTATTTCTGAAACGAGATGGTCTTGTTATAATTTATTTATCAATATACAACACGCAACAATATTATGCAATACTAGCTGTTTGCGCGACCTCGTCCGCGTTAAAAAGAAAAGAGTAATATAACGCCTGACATGTTTATGTCACTGCGGCGAAAGTGGCGCCATTTAAATATTTATATTCTTAGACGATCCCTCGGAAACATAACATTTTTCCAGGATCAAAATTATCCTACATGTCAATCCAGGAAATAAACTATCTGTGTGCTAAATTTCATCCAAATCCGTTTAGTAGTTTTTATGTGAAAGAGTAACAAACATACATCCTCACTATCTTAATACCTATTAGAAGGATATTTTTGTGCGATATATGATATAGATAGATATAAATATATGCAAAAAAAAATTTTTTTCAGACAAGTGAAGATATTTTTGTGAAATCTTGTTTATTAGAAATTCGATGTCTATCTTTAATATTTAAAATTTAGGAACTTCACATTTAAGGGCTTCACTGAGGCAAATGACATTTACTATAGAATTCGCTGGCGGCGGATCCAATTCAACAGGCCTAGAAATGGTGTTTTTCTGTTTTTACCATTAGAACAATACACAAAATAAAAAATTTTATTAATACATTTTTTTATCTGATATTAACTTATTAATAGGTACAGGATTCATATGCGTGCAATAAGCCGTTTTCGAGAGAATTTTCAATAAAAGTCAAATTCTTCTTGTGTTCTAACTTTTTTTGTGGAGTTTCTATTACTTTAACGAAAATTCTAATTAATACAATTGGTTCTTCACATGTTTAAGTATAATATATATTTTTTTCAAAGCAATTGTCTTGTCCATTTCTTGTAACATTTTCATTAAACAATGTATATTTTTAGTATTTAGGGTTTGTCTCCCCCTTAACAAATTTTTTTTAATATTAATATATGAACTTTTTGTTCTGTTCAAAATTATCTTTTTCTTCCATTTCAAGCATTAGTATGGATCTACGTTTAAACATACCAAAGAGTGTTATGTATTTAAGTATTTTTATCTGCGTACACATAACACGAGACTATTAAATGCGACTCGGAATAACCTTGACAATGTGTACTTATATAATATAATATTTAGGGTATCTAAAACGACATCGCGATATAAACTATAATATTAAAAAGAAATATACCATCAAAGATGAATATTAAAAAACTAGCTGTTGCAGGCAACTTCGTCCGCGTCTCTTTACAAAATATATTATTCGTGAAAAACGGCAATTTTGTATGGTAAAGGGGGAGATGGGGGAGGGTGAGTAGCTTATGTTACTCGCTGATAATTTAGCTTTCTATAGGTGAAAGAATTTTTAAAATCGGTCCAGTATTTTTTGAGTTTATTCGTTACAAACATACAAAAATACATGCATGCAAATCTTTTCTCTTTATAATATTAGCACAATATTACTATAGATAATATGTAAGTAGTTATCTAAAGCGACACCGCGATATTAATTATACATATATATATCAAGGTGAATATTAAAAAAAAAACGGGAAAAGTGCGAGTTGAACTCGCGTGAAGAGGGTTCCGTACGATGTTACCTATCCGCACAATATTGAGTGATTTACCATGTTATTTCAATATCACGGACTTCTTATAGGTTTTCCTATAATCTATAAGTAGAAAACTAATTTCTGTATTTTTTTCAAAATTTTAGTTTCAGTTTCGGAGATGGGGGGGATGATCAATTTTCCTCTATTTTCTTGAACAACTTGAAACTATTTATTTTAAAATTACAAAAAAATACATTTAAGATAGTAATAATACAACAAGACCTTCCATTTCATATGTCACACGATGCAGTTTCAAAATTTTTTTTTTATTTTCCACCTTCCCCCTGTATATGGGAGGTCCCATATAAAGATTTCATCCATTCACGTCACACCCCTGCGTTTGAGTCACAGAAATATGTGTACCAAATTTCGAACTATCTTAAGTGAAGAAAGAAATAACTATTTAAATAAATTAAAAAAAACCCGCTTTAATTATGAAAGTCCGTGTCTTGTGTCATATATGACATCGTTTGGACATCTTTTGGCACAAGTTTATCTTGCTTTATTTTTAGTTTAAGTACCTACCTACGTCTTTAAATATGTATAATTAATGTCAATCTTATTGTTTATAATAAAATATATAGTTTATTATAGTACTTATAATAACAACGAATTTATTGCAGTATAAAATAACAGAAGCCTTTATTAAAACGAATACCAGTGTTTGTTTTTCTTGAGTCAATATTTTTCGCAATCTTTTCCTTCGCAAAAAATTTTCCTGTTCCATTTTACCTTGATATAAGGACGCGCATTTAATATCGATAAATGATTACTTTAAACATGAACATCACTATGTTTTGATTTTTAAGGGATATTTTTGTATTTTTGACATATTTTGTATTTCTGACATATCCATTTTTTGTATATTCTCGTGTGCTATTGTATATTTACAGTGACGTTGCCATATAGATAACTCGCTAGTGAAAGCCTTCAATAGTTTTTAAGAAAATTTGCAATAACTTCAGCCATGGATTGTAATCGTATTATGAATTGTCCCGCGTAAATGTTTTTTTGTTTTCTTTTTCTCTGAATTTCTGGTCCCTGGCAGAATATCAGTGTTGTGGTCCGCACCACAACTGTATACTGAGTCAGGGTTCCTTTTCCTCTTCTTACTTGTTCATATATTTGTTTGTTTATAATTATTATTTGTTCATATATGTATATTGTGTTTATTTATAGGAATAAAAGATGCTTTCTTTCTTTCTTTCTTTCTTTCTAAAACTTCAAACGTAACGAAATTTGGTACACAGTACAAAAAATTGCAAATTTAATTGAGAAATTATAACATGGTAATAAATGGGGTTCAATCAGTTTTTTATGGAGATTAGGTCATCAGTTTATTTTTATTTTCGTTTTAACGGTTGAAACTTAGGTAGGTAAGAAGAAATTATAGATTTTACTGGGAAAATATCGTTTAATTTGGCATTAAAAAATCTGTCTGAACTGCACACTAACTCAAACAACGTATCGAGTAAGTGCTTCGCGCTCAATGTCATTCATAGTATTATAGGAAATTACTGAAATTATGAAAGACTTTTATTACCAAATAATCCAAAGTGTAAGTTAAAAAATGCAATGGCCTGGTTTTGGTTAAAATGTCCTTTACAGCATTTTTACGAACTATGTTTTTATCAAATTTTGTCTTTATTGACCGAATTAATACTATAATATTATTATTATCAATAATAACAATAACATTTATTTTCGATTCTTTACTTTATATTCTAGATTGTTTACCGATTATTATCAACTACAATAAAACTATTAGGTGAATGTATACAGAGTGTCCCAAAACTCAACGATAAGTTGGGTACAGGTGTAGGCCAGTTTATTGACAGTTTATAAATAAAATTAAAAAATGTTAAAAATATAATATTAATATTATTTTTTTAATATTATTAAATATAAAAATATATTAATATTTAAAAAAATCAAAAATTTATTGCAAAACATTTTTTTTTAAATTGCGAAAATAGACACCTTGAACCACATTTATAGATGTTTTTCAAATTATATTTTTTTTACGTAATCCGGAATAAGCCTGCTAGTCACAGGTGCTATAAAAGAGCTTAGAGATAAAAAAATATTCTAAAAATTCTAAAGCCTCTAAAAATTTCCATGTCAACACTTCACCTTGTAAAAAAAGTGAATCACACCAATATGGCTAGTTTTTTTTTTTTTTAAGTTTGCTTTCAAAAAATATACATATATTTTTTTAAATGAGCAAATTTCAAATCACATCCTTGTAAACGTTTTTAGAATGCCAGCTTCAAATATTCTAAGTAAGACTGATAATGCCTCCATTGTGTACTTGATTGGACAAACTTTTATTTAAATATTTAAATGAAACTAGTGATTCAGCCATTGTAATTATTTTATTTAGAATGAATCAAATGTTTTGTTTTAATTATTAAATCAAATGTTCAAATTGTCTGCCACCTACAAAAATGCAGAATGCTAAGACAAGCAGCTTATCCACTCGACCAACGGGCTCGTCAGAATTGAAAAATTGGCAAATTTAAATTTTCAGATAATCTCTATCATGATTTTCTAATGTAGTCAAAATCCATATAGTCATGTTGATTATTCAAAATCATTATATTTCTATTATCCCATCAGTCAATATTCAAACACCCTTCTTTTTCTTCTTACTTGTCTAGAGTTTGTTGTTGTCTAGTCTAGACGCTGTGAATATGCTAAAAGATAAGACAGTCTTTGTTGGAGTAGATAGTCAAACAAGATTATAATGATATCTTTTATCGCTTACTTAAACACAAATCCAAATCGTAGTAAACAACAGAGACAAAAGCATATTCTCTGGGTTATTCTTTTGTCTATGATAAGCGTTCGCTAACACTCATTAGTTGGCAACGCTTGTCTTTGATTTCATTTCGCTACTGCCGATACTGCCGGTAATCAATCAATTTTACTCTCATTCAATATGTAACTATAAATTTAATAACTTGATATATTTCACAAGATTTTTTTAAATTTTTATCTATGAAATGTGAGGCAAATAATTATTTTTGACTTAATTATTTCTCAATTAATAGTAGATTGTTGGTTCAAGTCGTTTAAAAATATATATATTCGTAAAGAAAAACTAAGTTTTTGGTTCTAGAATTTTATAACAATATTTAAGCCATAAGTACTCTTTTAATTTTTTTTTTAAAGCAGTTATAAGTTCGCAATATTTGTATTCATAATTAAAAATAAATAAATACCAGTAAATGTAAATAAATAAAATTAAAAAACTTAAAAAAATATATAAAATTAATTTGAATTATAACAGAATAAATCCATTACAAGAGAACTTCAATAGACTAACGTAGCTCGAATATAACAAACAATGGTTTTAGTGAAATTGTCAGTGTTTATTTAACATGAAGTGATTTAAGTGTTAAACGTTTTTCTAGTTATTGTGTATTAAAATAACGATGAAGAACACCAACAAGGAAAACTCAAAAGACTGGGAGAGGGAAAAATTAAACCCCAATACGGGCTGGTAAGACATTTATTTTAATTATACGAAAAAATGTTTTTTTTTATGTTTGTCATTCTTTCTAAGGACCGGCGCAAATTGGAGGACAGCACGTTAAAGTATTTAAAATTTTTCATAGTAACGGCATAATACAATGAAATTTGAATTATATTGAAAGCGCTTAAGGCGACGCAGCGATAAACAATTAATACGGCTCTGATTGCATACAAAAACGAGAGCGCGCTTGCATATGTCGTAAGGTCGTATGCGACAAAACGATTTTTATTAAAAAAAAACTATAATGTATTTTAAGAAATCCAACTGTAAAATTAAAGTGTATGTTTTTATATTAATGTACATAGAAAATTTGGAGGTATAAATTGGTCCCATTCGCCTGTAATATGTAAATCTGTGTTTTAAAAGAGATTTCCTTGAATTTTTTTTCCCTGTTATAAAAGTTTACCAATCGTGTAATCCAACTGACAAAATGAAGTCAGTAACACGAAGAAACAGATTACCAAAAATCACTTTCATATGTTTTGTCATTGCTGAGAAAAATCTAAATCCCTGCCACCAAAATTTCCAATGCGTCGCCTTAAGGTGCAAAATACTTGAAAAAAATAAAATACTTTGCCGTGCCATTCTCCTGTATATGCGCCAGCCTTTTGCTGTTGTTTTCGCTAATTAGCATAAACTAATAATACTATTTGACTAATTAATACGACTATTTGAAAAGTGAGAAATTAATGAAAAAAAAATTTCTTTGTTTTTAACTAATTTTTTTAAATTGCTTAAACCTACCTATAAGTATGCGTTAATTTCCATACTTAAAGCAACGGAGAATTTTGTGTGCGTTCTTTTTTTGCAAATTATATAAACAAACTTTCTTCTATTATCTCATTTTCGACTTATTTTAATATATGTATACAAGGTTGTCTATAGTTGTAACATTTAAACAATAGGGAATATGCACATTTTTTTATATATTTTCATACGATATAACCGTAAAAAAATATTCAGCGCCCAAAAAACAGAAATTTGGTAACAAAAAAAGTTAAAATTAACTAACAGCTACGGGCACTTTAAACACCCGCCCTTTTGGCGCGCTTGTCGTGACGTCAAAGGCTACAATACAATCAAACGTTAAAAATCACAAACATCTACACGCTTGTTGACATTTCATAGACGTTGACGTCACATTCCATAGACTTTGACGTCACATTCGATCCGACCGTTTCAAGTATTTTGAATTTCCCACATTTTTATGCACTTTTTAATAATTATTTTCTTAACGACAAAGAAATAATATTAAAAAATATTTACACAGACATAATTCTAAAGCAAAAATGTTGATAAAAACAATATATTTAAGCCTTTTTTGAATTAAACGCATAATTCCCTATTGCAATAATTCATAAATATTAATGTATGATGACATGTGATAAAAACATCGACAAATATGTTCATAAAGTCACGTCACTAATCGATTAGTGTACAACAGCTGTTACGTCGCCTTTGTCTGCTGTCACGTGTAGTTTAAATTTAATTTATTTACTTCTTTTTTTATAATTTTCAATCTGTACATTTTGGAAATATTAGAGTTAGTTTAGGTGACAAGTTTAAATTGTTTTTTTTTTAAATATTATTAAGGGTGGCAGGCAGGCTGACGGTCCACTTGATGGTAGGTGGTTAGCGTCGCCTAAAAACACAAGCAACACCTTGGCTTTGATTCTGTGTGGCAATTATGATTTCACGCTTTTGTCTTACCTTATCAAAACACGTAATGTCTTATCATGGCATTTATATGTAAGAGAATGACTTTTTAGCAGATATCATAACAATTTGTGAGGATATGACGTGCTTTCGAAGTGAGGCATCGCGTGGAATCGCTAAGTGGCGTTAGTGAATTAGGGCCCTGAGGAGGGGTACATGTGCGCTGTCGACCCTGCAGAAATTTATTTATTGCTCGCTTGAAGAAGCCCATATTGTAGCTAGATGGAAACACCTTAGAAGGGATATTGTTCCAAAGTAAGCGCGTCTATGGGATAAAGTTTCACATCCGAACTGTGCCCAGCATCTTTTCCAAGTAATGTGGATGAACTTCGCATATGGCGCGCAGTGCGGTGGTAAAAGTTTGAGGTAGCCATTAATTGGAACAACTCATCCGAGCACTCGCCATTGTACAGCCGGTAGAACACACAAAGAGAGGCTACACCTCTTCTTAAACTAATTGGTTCTAATCGTTACTGTATGAGCATTGGATCGTCAACAATTCGAATAATTCGACGCTGCAAGGTGTGAAATGGATCTAGCTGGTACTTAGGTCCACCAGCCCAGAGCTGAGAGCACATAGAGATGTGAGGCCTGATTTGGGCCTTATAAAGATTAATTAAGGCGCTACTCTTGTGAGAAAGCATGAATAAATATTGGATGTTTGTTGGTATTGGCGGGCCAAAACTATTAAACGAATTTTGATCAAACTTCACAGTAATGTAGTTCACACATCAGAATAACACATATCCAGGCTATCGAAAGAAATCGCGGGCAATAGCTAATTTAAATATAAGTCAGCTTTGTTATATAATGACCAGCAAATTCACACCCTATTCGCATGCTACGATCATGCCAATACATTAAATTTATCATTAAACATTATTTTCTTATCGCGCATTCGAGAGCGATGATTAGCTAGGCGAGATTTGTTTAGTGACCTTAAGACTTTTTTTAGGTAAATTCCGTTTATTCAACACTTGAAAAAAATTTGCTGTTAACATAACGAGTTTGCCAATAACAACCCGATAACAGCAAATAATCTATCTACCTGGCGTTATTAGCTACGGTTTTTTGTTATATCTAGTAACACGCCGCTTGCTTCTTACGGGTGCGTTTTTTTTTTGCATTGGTGAAAACTGTATCAAAATCGGTCAGGTGGTTTAAAAGTTAGCGGAGAAACAGCAGAGGCGGACAGCGACTTTGTTTTATAATACCATCGTTATCATCAACTCAACTCTCGAGTATTTGGGACAAATAGTCCATTCAAATAAATCCGACTTCGGGAAGGAGATGTCGAATACACTCGGATGAAATATGCTCTTTGTCTATGGGCCTGTAAGAAAGCTCAACTTAACCCCGGGTTAATACCCCAGGTTTCTCTGCAAGATCGATTAAAAAGATGAAGAAATCACAAACGAAAATCACGGTCATGACTTATCACACATCATTTCCTTATCGCACGAAATTCCATTTACCTAATGGAAATTTAAAAAAATTTGCTGTATAAAATAATAAAATCACATATTATATCTAAACATATAGTACATATAGTACTAAATTTGTGAGACTTCGTTGGATCCCACGGCGAAGTTGCAAGTAAAGCGACTGCATTCATTTTAACTTTTTGTAAAATCGCTTCGATTCGTAAACCTACATAAATATAAACCTACACGAAGCCGCGTATCCAATTGATCAGCCCCAGGCCTAGCAGCCTCGACTTGAGGCAAACTGAGGCTGCTCACTCCGAGGCCGGGCTCGAGGCACGTTCCGGAATAAAGTGAGGCGACCTCGTCCAGTGGCTCTAGTATGAGTTTACGATACTACACCAATTCTACACTCGCTAGCGAGTACGTAAAACTTTTGTATGGAAAATCGTGAACTGTCAATGTCAAATTGACAATTTTCCATATAAATATTTTACGCTCTCGCTAGCGAGTGTAGTATCGTAAACTCATGCTAGAGCCACAGTTTAAAACAAAAACGCGATGACACCAGACGCGCGTAGAGTAGTTGCTGCTTTAATAACTATTAAAAACATGTTGAGCGTCCTGTCTTAACATTTCTGTCGTAATATGTACTTTTATTTAACTGATCCTAAAAAACACGATAACACTCGTATAATTTTATCAATTTAACTGCACTAACTTATCGTTGTCCATTGTGACCTGAGCACGTACGCACGCCCGTCTCCACATGGCGCGGCGTGCCTCAGATTGAGGCAGCGTCTTCACTTGCGCTGCCTCGACTCGAAGCCCGAGGCTGCCTCAATATACGCGGCTTATAATCTTGAAAGAAAAGTAACAGGATAAAAAAATCTCTCAGTCTGTATGTTTGTTCACGCTAATCTTTGAACCACACCTCCCTTCGGAAAGACCATCAGCAAGTTAAAATAATAGCCACATCAAAACAATGCTTTGTTTTTTTTTGTTTTTTTTTTAAATGTTATGTCGACAGACAGGCTGACGGTCCACTTGATGGTAGGTGGCTACCGTCGCCTATAACAACAGCAACGCTACAGGTGCTGCAAGTGCGCTGCCGACTACAGTAGGATTAAGGATAAGGGATTAGGAGGGGATAAGGAAATGGGACCAGCTCAAAAGTAAATTGTGGCTGTCGGGGTTTACAAACTGAGACGTTGTCGTCGTGTGGGCATTTATTGTGATATTATGCGATAATCAAAACATCCTCAGAATTATTATTATTAGTCAATGTCAAACTACCATGAATTTACCTTACCACAAACAGATAAGTTTGAGGATTGATTTTATTAATTACTAGCTGAGTTTTCAATTCGAACCAGTAGTTCCCGAGATTAGCGCGTTGAAACAAACCAACTCTTCAGGTTTATAATATGTATTAGTATAGACAGTGCGTAACTTTTTTATTTGTAAACCGATTGGAGTGAAACAAATGTTACAGGATAGCTTGCTACAATAGGTATTATACATTAGTGAAAACCGCATTCAAATTAGTTAAGCCCCTTCTAACAAACGCATAGACCAACAGACAAATATTCTAAAAACATTTTTTTTGACTTCGGTAACATAAGTACAAAATATACAAGACACGGCTCGTTTACAATTTTATTATTATATATATATATATATATGTATGTATGTATAGATTACAATTGAGCAGCATGTTTATAAGCATAGTCATTCCAAAGGAAATTAATTTAAACGCCTGATATATTTGTAAAGATATTATTTACTTTATTAAACAATTTTACGTGTATTTGTATAGAGGGTTAATTAATATTTAGGCGCATATTATACCTACCTTTATTGTCCATGTAAAAAATGTTTTTAGTTAATTGTATAATACTTACATTGTAATATCATTTCATTTACTAGCGAGCGGCCCCCGGCTTCGCATAGCTGCGATTTATTTTCCAAATTAAATACACAAACCTTCCTCGTTTACGGTTTCGAAGAACTAGTTCGAGTGCTTAGGCTTCCGACAGGGAGCACAGTCCCCACTTAGTACACGGGTGCGATAGAAACTAGTTGAGTTTTAGCTGGTAAGAGTCCGTCAGCAACCCAGGGGATGGGTAATAATAATAATAATAATAATAGTTTTTTATAATATTTATTGTTTTTATATACATATATGAAGAGCCAGGTGGGCGTCCATCAGTACTCATCTTGTCTGAAGTATGTGAGTACGTGGAGAGTTAATCACAGATCCTTCTCACAATCAAAGTTATTTAAATCAACACAATCTTCAATTAGGGAAATATTCTATGAAATACGTAATTTACAGTCACAGTAATATAACGATTCACTCAATTAAACCACTAAACCGTATGATGCCACGGGTTCAAAGCGATTCGTCAAACGCGTGGTCCGCAGGCGCCGTCTCGAACGAAAGTGCCGTCAAGATGGCCGCCCTAGGCTACCATCGACTATGACGCTTCGCTAGGCTGACTTTGGCGGCTAAACGCCAACCTGATGTGCGGCAGTGACAGAAGCGCCGTCATATATATTGTAAAAAATTTAAAATTAAGAAAGGAAATAAATAAATGTATAATAATAATAATAATGGCTGGATCAAGGGGCAGATACAGAAGGCGGCACGAATTGTCAGGAGGTTCCTTACTCTGCAGCCCTAACCACCGGTAGTTTGGGCCTTGCCCCACTACTAGTGGACATCTAATTTGAAGTTTTTTATAATATTTATTGTTTTTATATACATATATATTGTAAAAAATTTAAAATTAAGAAAAGAAATAAATAAATGTACAATAATAATAATAATAATCAGCCTCAGGGACAACCTGAAGCGGTTAGGATTCCGTGGTGGTTCCCTCCCGGGCCAGATGCAGAGAGCGGTGTTGCTCGATACGGCCAGGATAGTGCATCGGTTTCTGGCCCTGTCGCCCTGAACCCCGACCGACTGTGCTTCTGTCGGGGGTAACACCGTCTCCCACTCATTTTGGCTTTTGGAGGGGGAGACGAGTTAGCAGTGAAAATAAAAATAATAATAATAAATCATTTATTGAATGTAAGTTTTTTACAAAACATTTATCTTCGTCAAATTTTCTAATTTTATATAATTATAAATAATATAAATAATAAATACTGGTTCGGTATCACTATTTCTGCTGAAAGTGCTAATATTTTTGTGAGCAAACAAAATATTTTAAAAAAACGGTATTTAGTGATTTATCATGTTATTTTAATATCATGGATTTCTTATAGGTTTTCGTATAATCTATTATAAGTAGAAAACTAATTTCTGTATTTTTTTCAAAATTTTAGGTTCAGTAGTTTCGGAGATAAGGTCGGATAGACGGACACACGAGTGATCCTATAAGGGTTCCGTTTTTTTATTCAGACGTACGGAACCTTAAAAATGTATTGTGAGGCTACGGTAATCTATCTAACCCAGTAGATGGGTAATCTGTGAGGATTTCCCAACACTACGTATAAAAAAGGGAGAAACGGACAGCGTATTTATTCATGCATACAAATGTTTGTCTTGAACGGGTATCGAACAGCGTTTTATCTCGGGCTTCAAGCAACTTTTCAAAATGTATAACAACGTTTGAATTTTTAAATTATAATTTTAAAAAGTTATGGAAATTGCTTTTAAGTTAAACAACTGTAGCTACCGTAGCGAGTGGAAGGTGTGGAAAAAGAATTTATTAGAAAACCCATTAACGGATAAATTGGAATAGCTCTTGAAAAGAGCTGTTTATCACCGTGGTTTGGTATATTTATCAGTTTTGCTGGATGACGAATGGGAGCCAACAGCACCCGTCACGCTTCGGAATTTAAACGATATTGATTGGCTTCTCGAGGAGATGCCGGCCGGGGAGACAACATCCCTTATCCTTAATCCTACTGTAGTCGGCAGCGCACTAGCAGCACCTGTGGCGTTGCTTGAAGTCTAGGCCTGTCTGATGATCTTAATATTTAAAAAAATGATGAAAATATAATCATGGCATATTTTTTTTTTTTTAGAGAATTTCGTTATTATGTTTACTGTTTTTACCTTGTACTTGGTTTATAAAGACGCCATTAAATCTTTTTTTTTTTTTTCTTAAAATTTAGTACAGACAAAAAAGTTATGTGAAGGTCGTCAGCAAGCTTACGGTCCACTTGATGGTAGGTGGCTACAGTCGCCTATTACAAGTGCAAGTGCGCTGCCGAGCTTAGTAGGATTTAAGATTAGGAAGGGATAGGAGAATGGGCTCTGGCATCCCTTACTCACTCACCAAAACAGAACAGCCAAGCATATGCTGTTACTTTACGGTGGTCTTCTGTAACGGCCATGGTTACTGCCGCCGGGCGGCCCGCCCAGTTTATGACTATTTAAATGAAATAAATTGCCCACGTTTCGTAGTTTGTTGTTATTTCAATTGACGCTTGATGCGGCCATAAATCCTAAATCAACTCGCTAGATTTTCCTTCTTACAACTTTTGTATATCCCTATTCTTATTCTTACATATTATAAATTGAAATCGCTGTCCGTGTCTGTCTGTATGTTCTCTAACTCCTCCTAAGCTACGCGACAAATTTTGATGCGGTTTTCACTAAGTAATAGAAAGAGCGTTAAATGTTAAATTTCCACAGATTGCTTTTCACACAGCAAAAGGTTAGATAAAACTTTTTTCTTCGTTTGAGACAAAACAAGACTAATTGTAATAAAACTAGCTGAGCCCGCAACTTCGTACTCCTGAATTCGGTATAGCGCGTAACTTTTTTATTTGTAAACCGATTGGAATGAAATAAACACTTAAATGTTACGGGAAGCTTGCTAAAATACACCAATGAAAACCGGTTAAGCCGTTTCAGAGATTAGCGTGCACAAACGCCCAGACAAACAGACAAAAAATCTAATAACTATTTTTTTGACCTCGGTAATATAAGTACAACATGTAGAAATTGGTTTTTTTTTAAATATATTTAAAGTACAGACACGGCTCGTTTACGATTTTATTATATGTGTAGATAGAAGAAGATGGCTAAATGCCGCCGAAAAGAAGATGGCATTTATTTCACAAAGCGACATCTAGTTATAACATTGTGCCATTGCTATAAATTTTTATGTTTTTATCGAGGAAGATTTTTATAATATAAATTAGCTAACCCAGCAGACGTTCTCCTGCCCGAACCCGAAATTAATTCTGTAATCCGATTGTGGCGCCACCTATCGGGCCCAATTTTATTTTCAAACCTTATGTCAAAGTGACGCGACAATTCACATCAATCAACGATGGTTAAATTATTTGGATATTGTTCATACAAAAATTGCTATTAAAAAATGGGTAGGAGGGTGAAAAATACTTTACGATCTATTCTCATACCCATCAAATATACAAAAAAATTCATAAAAATCGGTCCAGGCGTTCCGGAGGAGTTTTGTTACAAACACTGTGACACGAGAATTTTATATGTATATTAGATTTGCAGAAAAAAATTTACCCATCCGAAGCCGGGAGCAGGTTGCTAGTGTTTTATTGAAATACAAATTAACTAATAGACATTATTACGTAAGAAGTGATCGTCTTAAAATCTGCGCTGTCTCTTCAATTAGTAAACATCACATGACTGGGTA
Source organism: Bembecia ichneumoniformis (assembly GCA_910589475.2). Taxonomy (NCBI): domain Eukaryota; kingdom Metazoa; phylum Arthropoda; class Insecta; order Lepidoptera; family Sesiidae; genus Bembecia; species Bembecia ichneumoniformis. Next base: position 1,947,650 of record OU342540.1, on the reverse strand, counting down.
AATGGGACTACTCGTCATGATAAGAACGCAGGGGTGGTCAACTGTTCGATACTTGCTTCAATTATTTATCTCTTTATTGTAAATTTATATAAAATGTTATGCATGAACACGTTTGGATGATTGTCTTCAACTATCTCCAAACAGACATGATTGAGAAGATAGGGCCTCCATGGAGCCAATGACTCAGAACTCGAATCCCAGTACACAAGATACAGAGCTTTCAACCCCATAATTAAGGACACTAGAAAAGGTTAAATAAATTATGTATGTAAAAAATATCTGGTATGTATCTGGGTGTATCTGTAGGGGGGGTTTATTCAGACAAACAGACAGACACCCCCATCCTACCAAAAAAGGCTAAATTAAGTCTTAATAATGAGATACAAACATAAGGGGGTTTCATCCCACCCAACTCTCACTATGAGAGAGGTAACCGTTTGAATTTTGTAATGCCCAAAATAAATACGTGAAAGCTCTTGTGGGGCAGCATAGTATTATACAAGTTTAATTCAATATGTCGAAAATAAGCAATTAATAAGAATACTACCAAATCTTTTTTGTGTGACCTAAATGTCCAAGAAGTTAGCATTGTCCACTTTGGTCTTAAAAACTCGACCAAAGTGTACATGCTAACTTCTCGGACATGTGAGCTAACCAATCGAGCAATCATTGATTAAGTACCTTGAAACATGATTATTTTGATTTTAATTGGAAAAACATTTTCTGTCATCAGTTGACTAATATAATAAAATCATCAATGCAAGCTCTCTTCATCTAAGTATCATCCAATTTGAAAATCGTTCATGCGAGCCAAGCATTTTTATAGTCATTGTAGCTTTACGGGGGAACTTAGACATGAATCCTAATTAAACGAATTTTTCAACATGAAAACAATGTATTACTTATTAATTAATTAATTGTTGTCACAATTATTGTAATTAATTAATATTACAGCCATAAAATGAGAAGAACACCATAAAATAACAGCAGGTGCGCTTTTGTTTTAAGGGAGAAAGGGATTCCGGAAATCTTCGGGAACCTCCCTTAATTTCTTATCCTTTGTCCTAATAAGGTCGACAGTTCAATTGCAACACCTATGGTGTTTGTTTGTGTTATTAGGCGACGGTAGTGACCTATAATCAAGTGGACCATCAGCTTATCTACATCTAAGTAAGGTTTTTTTAACTCACTGCCATCCACAGATTTGTACACGCTGTACTTATGTTCGTAACATTTAGTGTTTGTTTCATTCCAATCGGTTTACAAAAAAAAAAATTGTACACGTTGTAGTTATGTTACCAAGGTCAAAAAAATAGTTTTTAGAATGTTGGTCTGTTTGTCTTTGCGTTTGTGCACGCTAACCTCAGAAACGGGTTCACCGACTTGAATACGGTTTTCACTGATGTTCCCATAACATTTAGTGTTTGTTTCATTCCAATCGGTTTACAAAAATAAAAATTAATTTGTACACGTTGTACTTATGTTACCGAGATCAAAAAAATAGTTTTTAGAATTTTTGTCTGTTTGTCTTTGCGTTTGTGCACGCTAATCTCAGAAACGGTTTAACGGAATTGAATGCGGTTTTTACTGATGTATTGTAGCAAGCTTATCCCGCAATATTTAGTGTTTGTTTCACTCCAATCGGTTTACAAACAAAAAGTTTACGCCCTATACCGAATACCACGCGTACGAAGTTGCGGGCTCGGCTAGTTAAACATATGTTTTTCCTACACTTTAATTTAAAACAATAATAATAAAAAAAAATCACATGCCGCCTAGAAAAAGAGAACTGGTTTCTTAATTCTGTACCAACGGTTGCTTATCCAACCGAAACCAACTTTGCAATATCAGCGAATGAAGTTATTGGTAAATAAATTCAGTTCGAAACTGACATTTATTTTAAACGCTCGTTTATGTTGGATTATTAATTTCAAATTAGAGCGTGTTTGATCTGTGATATAAAATATAAGTGTGTATGTACGTGTATATACTAGAATTAGAAAAAAAAATTAGTTTTGTTTGTGATGTGGACATAAAAAAATACATATAAATTCAAATAAAAAAAATAAAGGTGTCGAAAATAAAAGTGTTTCTTGTACAATCCAAGTAACGCATGGAATAGGATTTAGTATGTGACTGTTCATTTACTCGAGGCGTTCACGAGTACATTTATTTTTATTTGTAAATGTTCTGTGTCTCTCAATTTATTTTTAAATGTAACAACTACTTCCTACATTTCACCGAAAGACCTTGAAGAGAACATCTTCTTGCTCTAATTTTTTTCATTGCTGACTAGTTTTTTTCTCTCTCTTTTTTTTCGTAATGTGTTTTTAATTCTGTTACGTATAGAGCGTGTTTGTTCTCTGCTAAAAGGAGCCCTTTCGACTTGGCTCCAACTTCCCGAGGAGCATCCGTATACCTGTGTCCAATGATCTCGAGCTTCTTGGCATGAGGTTGTGGTCAAATCTCAATTTCGGCACTTCTATCGAGTCCAAAGCCCAAACGGCGGCCAAATAGCTGGGCATCCTAAATAGGGCGAAGCGATGCTTCACACCTGGACAGCTCCTCTCTTTGTACAAGGCACAAGTCAGATCTTGCATGGAGTATTGCTCAGCAGAGTATTGCTCACCTTTGGGATGGCTCAGCAAAATACCAACTTGCCGCACTCGACTTGGTGGATCGCAAATCTAGGAGGCTCATTGGCGGCGATACATTAATAACAACTAAGCTGCAGAGCCTGGCACATAGGCGCAAAATTACCTGTCTGTCTGTATTCTGTAAGATGTACTTCGGAGAGTGTGCTCGGGAGCTGCATGAGATCACACCGCCTTCCCCTTTCTTCTACGGCGACGTACGGCTGGTTACCATCCTCTCCTTGTCGAAATCCCTTTAATTCGAACCAAGTTATTTAAAACATCTTTTATAAAGCGCATTGCTAAGGATTGGAACTCCATACCGGCGTCTATTTTTCCGAGCTCATACAACCCAAATCTTTTCAAGGTTCGAGTGAATAGGCATCTTCTGAGTGAGCTCTCTCCGTCGTCGGGCTCATCTTTCCTACACGAATAGATGCTGGCCAAGAGCAAACTCACCTTTAATAAAAAAAAATACGAAAAAAATTGAGTCATTATAAATTATATTTAATTAATAACCATTAGGAATAGCAAATAAAGCATAGCAAAGCCCATTAGTTCCGTCAGCAAATTAGCCTTGTCATAGCATAACGAGGTAATGCAGCCTGGAACTATGCCTAAGGCAGTCAATTATATATAATTAGTAAATAATATATCCGTAAATGAGTTAAAAGCTTTAATAGATTATTTAATTATTTATAAATTGTAGACGAAAGGAAAATAAAAAATAAAATAAAAATTATTATATTAAACCAAACAACAAACGCTTTCGAAAATTATAGTCTGACCCAACTATCGCTAGTGGCGCTATTTAAAAGTAGATGAACGTTATTTTCGTCGGCTAATTTGACTTCTTAGAGTAAATTGGATTTTTAAGTAACTTTTTTTTTGTTTGTTTTTTTTTTTTCATATTTTCCACAATATTTAAGAAAAACATTCCAATATTAAATCTGTTCAGTTATCTTCGAGAAGCTACAAAAATTTGTTTTTGCAACATCGCGCCTTAATAGGTTATTAGTTTGCGCATATTTTAGTAAAAATTGTGTTCGGTCTGAGGTTAGACCTTGTCTTAATAATTATTAAGACAAGGTCTATGTACAGTGTTTCATATACTAAAATTGTAGATATTTCTGTTTATTATTTATACAAGGTTCCATAGCAAAAGTTATTCCTTAAGAACCACACTATTAACTACTGCAATAAAAAAATATATGCGTTATTTTTTCTACAGATTTTATTTTTTATGTTCGATTCCTGGTTGGGTTCGAGTGTAATTTAAAAAAGTTTAAATGCAGTTTTTTCTAAATAAAAAATCGAAGCTTTAGTTCCTGAGAATAAATTTTCGTATCTCTTATGGTTTCCGATTTGGATTGATATACCTACATAAAGAAATTTATATAAAAAAAATATGTTTTCGACATAAGGAAAATACATGTCCTCGCCTAAAATTAAAGCGTCTCTCTTTTAAGGGGGAGACAAACGCTAAATACTAAAATGTTACAAGAAATAGACAAGACAATTGCTTTGAAAAAAATATATATTATACTCAAACATGTGAAGAACCAATTGTATTAATTAGAATTTTCGTTAAAGTAATAGAAACTCCACAAAAAAGTTAGAACACAAGAAGAATTTGACCTTTATTGAAAATTCTCTCGAAAACGGCTTATTGCACGCATATGAATCCTGTACCTATTAATAAGTTGATTTCAGATTAAAAAATTGTATTGATATAAATTTTTTTTTTGTGTAATGTTCTAATGGTAAAAACAAAAAAACACCATTTCTAGGCCCGTTGAATTGTCTCCGCCGCCAGCGAGTTCCATAGTAAATGTCATTTGCCTCAGTGAATCCCTTAAGTTATTATTTAGTATAAAATGTGAAGATTATATTTATATTGATTTAGAAATATATTACCGTAATCCTTACTCGCCTAGTTTTACAGTCATAAATGAGGAAGTTAGTCATAAAAACTCAGCTGAATTTCAATCTGTAGGTAAACGTGAATAATAATAACAAATTGCGAGAGAGATACAGAATATTAACAAGTACCTAAAAGATTAAAAAATGCGTATAAGAAAAACTTTTCTTACATACGAAAGAGACTTTAGAAACACAGAACATGAACCTCTGCTGCATGATGTTGACGATTCGGATGAAAATGATGATGGGCAAGTAACACCTATCTATAGATTTAATTACGTTTAAGACTATATTTAATCATGTAATTGTTCATTCAAATCTATCCATGTTCAAATCGATAGTTAAAAAAAAACGTGCGTTTTAAACATAAGCAGGCATCAACGCGGGCATAGGTGTCGTAGGTAATATCAATGACAGCTCTGCTGCAAAAAAGGTATATTGGGATGGCTTCTAAAATATAACCTATATTTTGACGAGTCCGTTGGACGAGTGGTTAGGGTACTTGCCTTAACGCTGTGTTCTAGGGTTTCCGGGTTCGATTCCCGGCAGGGTAAACTTTGAAAAATCAACTTTTCAAATTTGGCTCTGGTCTGGATTTGGAAAGTAGTGGGAGGGCACACTGCGTTTTCGCAATCATTTGGGCAGCCCGTCTGGCGGCAGTAACCACCCCCTTACATAAGACCACCGTGAAATAACAGCACTTGTGCTGTTGTGTTTCGGTGAGTGAGTAAGGGATGCCAGAGCCCATAATCCCTCATCCTTAATCCTACCGTAGACAGCAGCTTTGGCGTTGCTTGTGTTATAGGCGACGGTAGTCACCTACCATCAAGTGGACCGTCAGCCTGTCTGCCGATTTTAACATAAAAAAAAAATTATGTATAAATAAGGAATAAAGAAATAGGTGACATCAAAAATATTGGTTAAGACACTATTGGTTTAGGAGACTATGGGTGATTTCTTTTGTGACCAAACCCTGCCTACGAGACAAAAGCTTGATATAATAATATAATTTGTAAATAAATAATTTATAAACTAACAATTTATAAATGATTTACTGTCAAGTTGAATCCGATATAAGTCAAGATATCCCACATCCGAAAATCAGCGCCTTGCAATTTTTTTCATTTCTTTGCTTTTTTTCCGGACATATTGATTGGACTAAATACATATATTTTAAAATTAGATTAAAGTTCATTTGCAAACTCCCCTTTTTTGCGTGGGAAAAATCTGCGAACCAGATCCCCAACGACCAAGGGTAAATCGGTGGGGTATGTGAGACTTCTACCAACTAAACACCCACGGTGTTTCTTCGCGCCGTCTAATTTAAGGTATAGTGGAAACATGCATCTGCATCCCCCCGCCAGACGAGGCCCGCAGACTTGCGGACTCCACCTCGATTAGGCCCAAAGTTTAACCTTCGCGCTGAGGAGAGACGTGCCGGAAACACACAGCACATCTCCCCTCGTTGCCCGGTGTTGTGATGACGGCGGACGACCCCATGTCCGCCGCCCCTGGGCGAAGCGACACGACACATTAAATAATTGCATAACATGTAAACTTGCGGGGTAAACGTACCTAGTTTAAAAATGTGCATCGTATTTAAAAAAAATAACTCTGTCTGTCTGTGTAACGGATTAATAAGTTCTTACATCTAAACTACTAAACAAATCGGAAAAAGTGCGAGTTGAACTCGCGTGAAGAGGGTTCCGTACGATATTACCTATCCCCACAATATTGAGTGATTTACCATGTTATTTTAATATCATGGACTTCTTATAGATTTTCCTATAATCTATAAGTAGAAAACTAATTTCTATATTTTTTTCAAAATTTTAGGTTCAGTAGTTTCGGAGATGGGGGGGGGGGGGGAATGGTGGACAGACGGACACACCAGTGATCCTATAAGGATTCCGTCTTTTTTAATTGGACGTACGGAACCGTAAAAATTACCTAAAATTTTGTTTGAAGGTAGCTAGAAGTCTACTCGAATATGGAGTCCTTCCCGTTCGATCCGTCGTCTTTGATCCGGTTTCCCGTTTGATCCGGTATTTGTAAATTTTTATTCCCGTTGGATCCGGTGTAGACCGGATCATAATAAAATCAAAATATTAATTATTATATTATTCCCGTTAGATCCGCCGTGGAATTTTGAAAGACAACATGTACAGTGAGAACTAAAATGCGAATCACACATATTTCTTTTTTGTTTTAAATAATAATTTTTATTGGACCTATGCCCTGCAACTAATCAAACAATTAATATAGATTGGTATTGCAATTTATATGAGTATAGGAATTACAAAATTGCAAAATGAGTGCCTTAATTAGCCGTAATTCAAATAAGTCCGTGAAAGATAACCTTAATATCTATTGTAGTGGCAGCAGTAACCACATCCTTACATAAGGTAACCGTGAAATAATAGCATTTGTGCTTATATATGTTTCGGTGAGTGAGTAAATGCCAGAGCCAATTTTCCAATCCTCTCCTAATACCTTATCAACTAATGTCGGCAATAGTTCCATCTTATTCCATTGGATTATAAAACATAAAACAATATTAGCATTACATTATCGCAAAGTATGTTGTATATTTTAGAGTTACATAATCGCAAAATCCTCTTAAATCAACATTTGTATTCTAAAAACGGTAACAGTATTAATAGAAGCATTAAAGAGCTTAAAGAGCTATTAAAGTGTACTTATTATCTCAATGCTATTAGAGATTAGTTGCGATTTAAGGTGGTAGTACTTTTTCTTAGTGTATTCAGTGATTGTACAAACATAACGATTTTGTACAGTGATAACAGTCAGCAAATGTTGACCTAAGACTCTGTGCAAGATAATAATTGCCACATTATCACAAGTGGAGGCTATTAGGTACGGTAGTCTCACGGGGAACAAGCCTGCGTCATTGATTTTAACCCATTTTTAACCGAAAAACATAAATAGGCATCCTATTGCCGTGGTAACAGTACCTACGTTGAGCGCAATAGTTTATTTACGGTCTCAACGTTTTTTTTTGTAACGTAATTTCCGTCATGTGAGTACACCAATACGCTTTGTTTTTGACTATTTTCGAAAATAGAAGTTTCTCAGGAGCGCTTTTAAAATTTTTTGAGTAATAGGTTTTTTATTTACAGAATTAATTTTTATATAAAACTAGCTGGTGACCGCGACTTCGTCGGCGTTGAAAAGTGAAAAATATAAATGTGTATCATAACGCTTGATGCAGACGCAAGGTCTGCATCAAGCGAGTCCCGTCGTTCGCGTCGCGTTGGTGTGAGACCGCTTCAATTTATTTACTCCCGCGAACTTTTTAATTTAAGATATCTCCTAAGACTAAGATATTCATTGAAATCAAATGATGTCAAGGGCAATATTGTTCAAAATTAAATACTTTTAATGAATAACGTATTTATTTGGATAAGGATTAATATCGTGCTTATAAAAACACCTTCGCTAATAATGCATTATTTTAGAACAAATTTGATTACCATAAAAAAAGGTTATAGTGAGTCAACCTTAAAAGATAGACATACGCTGTCGCGGACTTGTTTTTAGTACTTTTAAAGGGGTACAATTCCGTCATACATCATTTCTACCTAACTTTAACTTTAACCAAAAGGGATAAATTTTCCCGATTCTGCAACACTTTTCATTGAAGCTCCGCTCCTATTGGCCGTAGCGTGATGTTATATAGCCTATAGCCATCCTCAATAAATGGACTATCCAACACAAAAATAATTTTGCAATTCGAACCAGTAGTTCCTGAGATTAACGCGTTCAACCAAACAAACAAGCAAACAAATTTAAGATATTATAAATTGTTAGTTAAACTCGAGTCACCCATTTCTACAAAAATCAAATTGCCCTTACACAGGCTCCCTTTAATTTCTTGGTTAATTCTTCCCTTTAGTGCTTTTGTCGTGGCAATGCAATGGCCCTGCCACAAATTAACAAAAAATAATTAATATAATTTTATTATATTAGCATAATTGATATAATTACTTATACTCAAAAATGCATAGCGCGCACTCTGTCACAATTTCAACATCCATTGCGTTGCAAAGGCAAGTGACCTAGTGCGATTAATTGTGGAATAGTATGTGAACAGGAAGAACATCGCGGCAGCGCGTGGAGTAATGAGCAACACAAGGTGTTACACTGGACAGCTCTACAGCCTACAGGAACTTGACAGGGATAATCAGACAATGATTAACCTCACATAATCTTTATTTATCGAAACAGTGATCTATATTTTAATATGGACTCCTACTTATACCCATGTTAGTATATACAAAATAATTACACTCGCATGTGTGCCAAGCCAGTGTCTCAACCTCCTGTAGACAACAATATCAGCATGCCGTTACTGCTAGCCCGTAAACGCAATGCTTCCTGATGATAGAATGAAATTCGTCTACCTCAGCTTCTGAAAACATAATGGAGGCACTTAAGAACCGCGGTAACCCCAATAACACCCTGTATGCGTTTCTATACTGGACCCTCTGAGCGTTGTACGCGCTTTGCGTATAATTGACCCAAAGGCTGCACGCGTAGAAAGACTGGTAGTACGCCTTCTATGTTAGTTTTGTAATTTTGTATCTATCGATCACGTATGTTGCCTTGTATTAATTTTGAACGGCCTAATTTTTATTTATTACTAGCGACCCGCCCCCGGCTTCGCCCGGCGTGCAATTTTTATATACCGTAAAACATTCTCCGCTCATCCCTCTTTTCATTGGCGAAAACCGAATTAAAATCGGTCTACCCGTTCACGCGTGATGCCGTGACCAGGAGAAATGGGGATTCATTTTTATATATAAAGACTAGCGACCCGCCCCCGGCTTCGCCCGGCGTGCAATTTTTATATACCCTAAAACATTCCCCGTTCATCCCTCTTTCCATTGGCGAAAACCGAATTAAAATCGGTCTACCCGTTCACGCGTGATGCCGTGACCAGGAGAAATAGGGATTCATTTTTATATATAAGAAGATAAGATTACAATGGCCACAGAGGACCCAGGATCCTGATTCAGTTTACGCCTTTAGTGGACTCAATTCGGGTCTTCTAATGGATCGGACCGCGAGATGCCAGTGATATCAGAACATTACATGGAATTAATTGTCTCCAGGTCACAGCATCGACCCAGTCAGCAGTTCAACGTAGTTCGAAGGGTGTATCAACAAGATGCACTCAACAAGGACGCCGATTACAGATTACCAGATAAACGTTGTAAGTCAAGTCAATTGTCATTTTTTGTAAACCCAAAAATAAGCTAGACAAAAATTTCACTCTTCTTTTTCTACATTTCTTTTACCTAAACTCGTCGGACAACTTAGAGGAACGATATACCGTTCATATCGTTCATCTATCCCCATTCAGAGCCATTTCCCTATCCCCTCCAAATCCCTTATCCTTAATCCTACTGTAGTCGGCAGCACACTTGCAGCAGCTTTGGCGTTGCTTGTGTTATAGGCGACGGTAGCCACCTACCATCAAGTGGACCGTGAGCCTGTGTGCCGATCTTAAAAAAAATCTATGTCAAACGGGCTGACGGTTCACTTGACGGTAGGTGGCTACCGTCGCCTATTAACACAAGAAAAGCCACAGATGCTGCAAGTGCGCTGCCGATCATAAGGATAATGGATTAGGAAGGTAAATGGTCTCTGACATACCTTACTCACTCACCGAAACACAACAGCACACATGGTGATCTTTTTCAGGGGTTGGTTATTGGCGCCAGATGGACTGCCCAAATGACTGCGAAACTAATTAATTAATATTTAATTTAAAAATTCATTAATTATAACGAGTTGTTTTTATAATTAAGAGTGGCAGACAAGTAAATACACTTGACGGTAAGTGGCTACTTTCTTCTAATAATACAAGCAACGCTCCTAGTTATAATTCCAGGCGGTATTCGAAAAATAAAAGCTTAGAGAATTTCTGATACCTTTTGTTACACTATTGTAATTTTCGTAGTGAACTATTTTTTAGGGTTCTGTACGTCCGAATAAAAAAACGGAACCTTATAAGATCACTCGTGTGTCCGTCTATCCGACCATTCTCCCCCCCCCCCCCCCCTTATCTCCGAAACTACTGAACCTAAATTTTTGAAAAAAATACAGAAATTAGTTTTCTGCTTTCAGATTATAGGAAAACATATAAGAAGTTCATGATATTAAAATAACATGGTAAATCACTCAATATTGTGCGGATAGGTAACATCGTACGGAACCCTCTTCACGCGAGTTCAACTCACACTGGTCCTGTTTTTTTTCTTTAATAAAATATCTAAATAAAATATGTTACACGCTGATAATGTAGCTTTCTATAGGTGAAGAAATTTTGAAAATCGGTTGGGTAGTTTTGGTGATTATCCATTACAAACATAGGTACATACAAAAATACAAATTCCTCTTTATAATATTAGTATAGATCATCATCTTCATCATCTCATCCGTAGAACGTCCACTGCTGGACAAAGGCCTCCCCCTAATTCTTCAAAAAGACCAATCAGAAGCAGCCTGAATCCACCGTCGATCCACGGCTCTTATCAGGTCGTCTTCCATCGCTGTGGACGTCCTACGCTGCGCTTGCTGGTCCGTGGTCCCACTCGAGAACCTTCCGGCTCCAACGGTCGTCGGCTCTCTGTACTATTTGTCCTGCCCACTGCCACTTTAATTTATGTTAGTGTAGCAGCCCCTAGTCGTGGGATGAGTCACAGGCTCGGAAAACGCACTTAATGGGCGGACGACCAACACGTCTACTGTCGGTTATCGCTCGCACTGTGCACACGAGACTGTATTGCCCGCGTCAAGAAGATGTAAACAAACGCATACACTACATCTAGTAATTTTGTTCCTCCATGGATCTCCTCATTCCTGATGGCCAGTGTACTCCGAGCGTAGCCCTCTCCATAGCTCGTTGAGCGATGTTGAGCTTTCTTGTAGAAAGAACCCAAAAACTTTCAGTGTAGATATTCCAAACTCTAATTTCACTACCTATAATAGTTGTAACTCATAGAGGCTTTACAATTGCAGTAACATACCAGTGCAAAAAAGCGGTGACCAGCTGCGGAATCGGAGAGTGTTTGCTCAATTCAGTCCCAATAGTAAGATGGCTGCCTCATTACAGTCCGAAACGGGATCTGATCGGGGATCTAGTGGCTGGAGCTACAACAGCGGTGATGCATATACCACAAGGTAAGACCATAACTTTGTGTAGATTTAAAAAATATGTTACGGTAATTTGGGTTGTGAAGTCAGTGCTTTGTGTAAGGCGAAAACCTACACATCTATACATATAATAAAATCGTAAACGAGCCGTGTCAATATTTAAAAAAAAAAAAAAAAACAATTTGTACACATTGTACCTACATATGTTGTTGTGGTCAAAAAAATAGTTTATTGTCTGTTTGTCTGTGAGTTTGCGCACGCTAGTCTTCGAAATGGCTTAATAGATTTGAATGCGGTTTTCATTGATATATAGTAGCAAGCTTCCCGTAACATTTAGTGTTTGTTTCATTCCAATAGGTTTACAAACAAAAAAGTTACGCGCTATACCGAATACCATACGTACGAAGTTGCGTGCTCAGCTAGTACAAAATAAATTACGAGTATATGAATTGCATGGAATACCTAATCTAAGTGTCTTTTTAATTATAAGCGCAAATTACGTAAACACGACAGCTTTATATTTGAAATTTTATTAAATTATATTAATAGTTCCCATTAAAAAAGTATAACTATCCTACTTCCTATCCTACTAATATTAAGTTTGTGTCACGTTTGTGAGGATGTATGGATGGCTGATTGTTAGTCTTCTGTACAATTATTTCACTGTGATCTATTTTTGGAATCTAATTTTACACTGTGAAATACAACCACTAAACTGATAACTATAAATAAATCACTGCACTGATTTCGAACATAAAATGGTCTTTATTTACATCCGAGAGAATGCATTGACCAGACCCGAACACAGCAGCGTTAGCGCGATAAAACTCAACCCTAGTGGCGACATCTAGTGTCATACGTACATTGCTATCAAACAACACGTATGACATTAAATAGATATGTTACAATAAATAGTTGTTATTTGACAGGCAAATATTGACTACGTTTTTGGAATCAGGTCCAAAATAACACCAAGCTTTCTCAATTCCTTTCAAGAAACATTACGTCTGTTTTCAACTTTATGTGAACGCCGGCAAAGTGAATAATCGGTTGTCAAATGATAGCTGTCAAAACGGACACTATTATTATTGTTTACGGGAATAATATCACAATCGAAATAAATTTATTTAACGGCACGTACTGCTAAGGATTGGAGCTCCCTGCTGGCGTCTGTATTTCCGAGCTCATACAACCCAAATATTTTCAAGGTTCGAGTGAATAGGCATCTTCTGGGTGAGCTCGCTCCATCGTCGGCCTCATCTTTCCTACACGGATGCTGGCCAAGAGCAAACCCATCTTCAATAATATTAAAAAAATAGCTAAAATATGGGAGAATTTTAATAAAAAAAGAGACTTTGTCCAGATAGACTCTGTACTCTGCGAAACTGGATTTCGCAGTAATAAATTAGGAAGTCACCCTGGCAACAGTAACCACCCTCTTATAGATGACCATCGTGAAATAACAGTATGTGTTTCGTTGAGTTTTGGTGAGTGAGTAAGGGATGCCGAGGCCTATATTTCCTTAAATACTTATCGGAGATTACTCAGATCGGTAGTTCACTTGCAACATCTGGCGTTTCTATAGTTGACGGGCGACGCTAGCTACTTACCATCATATTGACCGTCAACCTGCCCAAGAAAAAATTCTAGGTAACTTAAATATTTAACGAGCCCGTTGGATGAGTGCTTTCCTCAGCACTCTGTGTCAGTCTCAGGGATTCCCGGCAGGGTCAACTTTGGAAATTTATTTTTCAAAATTGGTTCTGGCCAGTATCTGGAAAGTAGTGGCAGGGCAATCGTGCGGCAGCCCATTACAAAAGACCATCGTGAATTAACAGCATATGTGCTGTTGTGTTTCGGTGAGTGAGTCAGGGATGCCAGTCTGCCAGAGCACATTTTCCTATTCCTTCCCAATCCCTCGTCCGCTTACTGATGTAGTCGACAGCGCACTAGCAGCACCTGTGGCGTTGCTTGTGTTATAGGCGACGGTAGCCAGTAGCCACCTACCATCAAGTGGACCTTAACATTTTTTTTAATTTTTTTTTTCAAGGTATGGCTTACGCCCTTCTAGCAGAAGTTCCACCGATAGTAGGTCTATACATGGCTTTTTTCCCCGCACTGATGTATGTGATATTCGCTACTTCTCCTCACGTGTCTATGGGCACCTTTGCTGTAGCTTGCCTCATGGCTGGAAAGGTAAAACTTTTTACATGACTTACTTTTTAAAAAAAACTATTACACACAAAAATGTATAAGATAAATCTTCCGAGGCCTGATATATCATTGAATTAGAAATCAGTATTCAAACTTATTCAGTGTAATTTGTCATTACTTTTTATGATGTAAAGTTTGGCAGACAGACTGATGGTCCTGCCCTCTTGATGGTAAGTGGTTACAACGCAAGGGGTAGCAAATGGATTGGCAACTTTGATTGGATAGTGTTTAGTGACGTGGGCCCAAAACACACTGACATACTTCTGGTAAAATGGTGGTTACTGCCGCCAACGCCAACGAGCAAAATTAGCCTTAGCCTAACAAAGTACGTATATAAATGAGAAATAGGTATTTGTTACTTAATGAAAACTCATAACTAGAACAAAATGTTACTACTGAAGGAAACGGTAAGGAACTGTTTGAGAATAGGGATAGGTGGCTGTGGGGAATAGGGATTCCTTGGTGGTGCACTAAAACATACCAGCAATGCTTTGGTTAGGCTTTGGTAGACTTCTGTAAGGCGATGGTGCTGCCGCCAAACGTACTAAGTTATACATTCTAATAAAAATACATAACATACGTTACCTAATTTTGTAATAATATATTCTTCTATGTGTGTGTGTGTGTGTGTGTGTCTTTTCCCTATGGAACCGATCTCAGGGAAATTTTGCATAGGTACATAGGTTACCCTAATTTCTAGCTGTTAATTCTAGTAAAATGTTCATATATGTGTGTTCATATATAATTCAAGGAATGTTCATATATGTATATTGTGTTTATTAGAGGAATAAAAGATGCTTTCTTTCTTTCTTTCTTTCTTTCTTTCTTTAAAAGTTAGTTCGTGATTACTATCAGTATTTTAATTATACTGTATAATGCTGTTGACACTTTGCTTGCTTGCTTTGCTTTGTAATATTAAAAAAAAAACTTAACAAGTGCGAGTTGAGCTCGCGTGAAGAGGGTTCCGTACGATGTTACCTATCCGCACAATATTGAGTGATTTACCATGTTATTTTAATATCATGGACTTCTTATGGGTTTTCCTATAACCTGTAAGTAGAAAACTAATTTCTGTATTATTTTTTCAAAATTTTAGGTTCAGTAGTTTCGGAGATAAGGGGGGGGGGGATGGTCGGACAGACAGACACACGAGTGATCCTATAAGGGTTCCGTTTTTTTATTCGGACGTACGGAACCCTAAAAATGTGTAGAAAGGCATATAAACATTATTATTTACCAAAGGATCTGCCTGGGATTTAAACGCAACGCACACTACCGGGGGGCGGGAGTTTTTGTAATGTACGAGTTCTTATGCAGCATGCCACACAGGTTCCGGGGCCGGGGCGAGAGCGGCAGGTCAATTTGTGGGGAATACCCACGGAGCATATACAAAGAGGAGATGTTGTTATTGAATTTTTCTATAGAGCGGCGCGTGACTACTGCGCGGGGCAAGGAGGAAGTTAGACCCCGCCCAATTATCTTAATATTGCCAATGAAAATTGACTGTAGTCTACAACAAACAAGCGCCGCCACAGACCAGTGCCGACAGCAGACTGACCAAGACCACGCCCACAAAAAATGACGTCAGGACCTAGTTTGAAATCAGTGCACAGTTGTTTAGGCCATCTCCTCTTTGTATATGCTCCGTGGGAATACCGCGCCGCTTTCACGCTCCCGGACCACGTACCGCCCAGTGTGTTTTGAGCTTTATGCCTGAATAGTGGGGTGAGATAGCTGATGAAAAATTGATTAAAAAAAACTATATAACACGTAACAATATTACAACAATATAGAATAGCATCACAAAAAAGGCGGCCATATTTATTACGTCATCAACGCCGCTTAGGACCAGAAAAAATTGTGTCCCGGGCTTTTTAGACTCGTGACTCGTATGCCCATGTACTATCTGAACCCAAAAGAGCGCATTGGTTGCCAGATCTGAAAGTATTTTTTCAGCTACCTAACCCCACTAGAATCGTTTATTGTGTGTTCAGTGCTGATATCATCAATTTTAAGTTTTTTTTTTTTTTTTTTTTTTTTACGAGGGGAGAAATCTTCAAAAGATACCTTATGAACCCACGCCGCATGCAATGCAAGTGTCCATAGAGGTTATGTGGGACTTTTACCGCACTAAAACTACCCTCGAGATGGATGTGGTTCAGTCCATATGGGACTTTGGAACCGTCACCGGGCGTCGGGGATTTTAAGTTGGAAATGGTTTCTTGTCCGATTATTCTAAAGGTCTCAACATAAAAAAAATAATTGGTCATCTCAGACATTCAAGTGGACAAGTGCTTGAATTGACAACCTTTGAAACTCTTTTTTTTTTTTTCAGGTGGTGACCCAATATTCCCACCACGAAATGGCCAACAACTTAGCTAATGTTACGACCGTAGCACCGTGTGAGTATAAAACAATTTGTTCTACTTTTTTTGGAAAATTTTTTTTTTAGGTATTTCTAAAAAAAAAAATAACTAAAACTGTAGATTTTTTCTACAAAGACAGAAATAGAAAGTCGATTAGAAGAATCTTAAGTAAATTATTATGTAATTACTTAACAAGAGCAATTAATTCAATTAATTTTCTTTATTAAGATTTGATTGCATGCATGTGTTAGTTCCTAATTAAATTTCTTATTATTTATTTAGTTATTTCATTGTATATATTCTTTTTGCTTTTAATGAATTATTAAATGTAACCACTTTAAATTATTTTTAAAACATTTAATTTTGAAGTTATTTTTAATTAAATATGTAATTGTGAAAACATAGATTTTTTAAAATTAAAGCTAACGAAATTAAACATCAATCTGCTAAATTTCTAGTTCGAAGACAGTAAAATATATATATATATATATATATATATATATATATATATATATATATATATATATATCACGATATACATATATCGTGATATATATCCGCTGATATATATCAGCGAACCATTGTGTATGTATTAAGATTGTATAATTTTTATTTAAAAAGGGAAGGCACATTAATTATTATTTTTTTATATTACAGTGCCCTCACCAGAAGCTGTTCAGTACACTCCGTTACAAGTCCTTAGTGTAGTTTGTTTGACGGTCGGTCTCTTTCAGGTAATTAAGTGTATTCATTACACGCATTGCATTTTATAACTGTATCGTATAAAAACACTCTTATTACTATACTGGTGCTGAGCTTAGCACGTGCGTTATTACTCAAGCTGCGTATTAAGGTGGAGACAAACGCTAAATACTAAAAATATCCATTGTTTAATGAAGATGTTACAAGAAATAGACAAGACAATTGCTTTGAAAAATATATATATTATACTTAAAAATGTGAAGAACCAATTGTATTCATTAGAATTTTCGTTAAAGTAATAGAAACTCAACAAAAAAAGTTAGAACACAAGAAGAATTTGACTTTTATTGAAAATTCTCTCGAAAACGGCTTATTGCGCGCATATGAATCCTGTACCTATTAATAAGTTAATGTCAGTTTAAAAAATTGTAATAATAAAATTATTTTTTTGCGTATTGTTAAAAACAAAAAAACACCATTTCTAGGCCCGTTGAATTGTCTTCGCCGCCAGTGAGTTCTATTGTAAATGTCGTTTGCCCAAGTGAAGCCCTTAATATACATTTTGTTTTAAAATGACTGATCCGAACGCTTCAAAAAACGTGTTTTTATTTGTTCTCAAGTACAAATTCCTGTTAATAAAAAAAACTATTTAATAAAAAAAATGTTCATTAATAAATAAAATCTATTCATCTTCGGTAGATGTGTGCTTGCAATACGGTATTTGACTGTAATGAAAATATGAAACAAATTGTTACTAGACTAACTGTAAATATTTTTTAAACCAAATTGACTAACACAGTATTTAAAAGTATGTACGATTTTCATAAGAAATCATTATTAAAATAATTAAATTTTCATGTTTGACCACGTGATTAAAAGCGCACGCAATTGGTGGCACATAGAGTTGCGTCATTTGCTTTGTTTACAGTCGATGCGCGTATTGCGATTTGACAGCTAAATGTTTGTTTGCAAGCAAGTGACGTATTGATATCACGTGACCCACATGTATGACGTCTTAAGCGTTTTGGCAGTCTTATTTATCATTTAAACTTTGATTGTAATTTTCATAGAAAATAAAGCAATTCACAAAGAATGAATCAAATTGCAAGTGTATTATGGTATAATGAACAATTTGAGATATTTTCCTAAAATCTGTCAAATACCCAAAAAACCTTAAGGTGTTTATCGTTTACAAATCGCGATAGTACCTAATTCATCTACATTACTACCACTGGTTAGGTCGCAGCACTAGCGCATGCAGGTCGCGCGCGTATAGAGTATAATTTATATAAATGATAATTACGAGGGCTTTTTGATAAGTCGTTTTAAAAAGTAAAAAAAAAATATATTTTTTTAAACAATTTACATTTATTTCTCAACATAGTCTCCTTTGAGGGCCAAACACTTGTTCCAGCGAGTTTCCAATTTTTTTATCCCCTCCAAAAAATACGTTTTGTCAAGGTCTTCAAAATAGCCGTTTACACTTGCGATGCAGTCTTCATTAGTCAAAAATTTTTGCCCTCCAAGCCATCTTTTCGATTTGGGAATAGGTAATAATCGCACGAATTTAGGTCCGACGAATACGGAGCATGCGGAACACAGTCATCATATCCAAACACAGTTTTGAAATTCGCTTTCGTTCGCGTTTTTGTTCGATTGTCAACAAACGTGGCATCGTGCAGACAGCTTTGTCATACCCAAATCTTCATGCAGGATTTTATGTACTCGCTCAGTGAAGATGCCTGTGTTCTCAGCTATTTCACGCACCTTCACTCGATGGTCGTCGAGTATAATATTATGAACTTCTTCAACAAAATCCTCAGTAATGACTTCGATTGGGCGACCAGAGCGTCGAGCATCAGATGTGCTTGACCGACCACGTTTAAAATCATTTATCCAGTTATAAACAGTCTGCAACGTTGGTGCGTTAGTGCCATGAACAAAATCAAGTTCAGTTTTTATTGTGGCAGCACTGCAACCCTTCATAAAAAAATGTTTTATAACGGCACTGATGTGATATTAACCTCCATGGTATGGCACTGCTCTGACCATAGATGTGTCATAACAATAACATGTCAAATTGTCAATCCATTCGAATTATCTGTTTTATTATTATGTACAATTTTATGTTGAATAAAGCCTAAATTATCTAGGTTTTGCTCTGTCATTACAATTTATTCAACATAATGGAAAAGTACTTGAGACCTGAAAGATTCGACGGGGACCCATCGGCAAAATTTACGGCAAAGGAATGGAGCCATTGGAAAATGACATTCCTGAATTTTCTGGCTGCACAGACAATGCCTCCCGCTATTGCTGGCAAAGGAGATGTTGCTGCACCACCCCTAGACATGAATATCCTCAAGCTTCAACTGTTAGTAAATCATATATCACCACGAGTATATGCTTACATAAGCGAATGTGAACATTACGACGACGCCATCAAAATACTTGACAAGCTTTACATCAAACCAAATAATATTATTCATGCTCGTCACATGCTCACGACTAGAAGACAACAGGCAGACGAGACGGTAGATGATTACATGCAATCTTTGAAACAGCTGGCAAAAGACTGTAATTTTACTAGCGTAGATGCCGAAACAAATAAGAATGACACAATCCGAGGAGCATTCATAGCTGGAATGACATCTTCAAAGATTCGATCAAGATTGTTGGAGAGCTTAACATTAACGCTAGAGGAAACTTACAATATAGCAGTTTCTATGGAAATGGCAGAACTAAACTCGCAAGTTTATGTCAGTCAAAACCTAACAGTTAGTGCTCTAGTTGGAGTTGGATGGATGTTGGAGACACCGATGTTGCAGCTGCTACCAGTTCTAATGCTATTTCATCTGGACGTAAATGTTTCTTCTGCGGGGGGTCAATACACCCAAGAAAGTACTGCCCTGCTCGTGAATCCATCTGCAAATCTTGCGATAAAAAAGGACATTTTGCAAAGGTGTGCCGGTCCAAATTCTCTAGTGTATCTACCACTGTATCTAAAGGCTGCAATCACTGCACGGCCTGTATTATCGCTGCCACACCAGCTTCACTACGTAAGGCTATAGTTACTGCATTCATAAAAGACGTCCGTGCTGACGCTCTCATAGACACAGGGAGCTCAGTTAGTTTCGTCAATGAGGACTTCGTCAACCTGTGTAATCTTACCAAGACGCCTTGCACGCAAACTGTTTCTATGGCTTCACTATCTCATACCTCACAAGTCAAAGGCCTAACCTGCCAGAACATTAAAATTGGCGATCACTGTTATAATAGCATAAATTTACTAATTGTCAAAAATCTTTGCGCTGACTTGATAATTGGCCACGATGTACTCTCAAACCACTCAAGTCTGGAATTCGCATTCGGGGGACCCAAAGAGGTATTGAAGGTATGCTGCGTCGCGGAGGCTTCTGTTCCTGCTGTACCTTTATTTTCTAATCTGGCTTCGAACTGTAAACCTATTGCTGTAAAGTCACGCAGGCACAGTACTGAAGACAAGATATTCATTGGAAATGAGGTGAAGAAATTATTAGAAGACGGTATCATTGAAGAAAGTCAATCTCCTTGGAGAGCTCAAGTCCTTATTACCAAAAATGAAACTCACAAGAAGCGCCTCGTGATCGACTATTCACAGACGATCAATCGATTCACTCAACTTGACGCCTACCCCCTTCCAAATATTGAGGAAACGGTGTCTAAAATATCGCAATATTCAGTCTTTAGTGCTATAGACCTCCAAAGTGCGTACCATCAGGTTCCCATACTTGTAAAAGAGAAGCCATATACAGCTTTTGAAGCAGCGGGAAATCTGTATCAATTTCGTCGCATCCCGTTTGGCGTAACTAATGGTGTAGCCAGTTTTCAACGGACGATAGACTGGTTGATACGAACGGAATGCCTGAAAGGAACCTACGCTTACCTTGATGACATAACGGTTTGTGGTAAAACACAGGAAGAGCACGATATTAACTTAGAAAGATTCCTGAAAGCTGCCGACAAATACGGCCTCACACTTAATAAATCTAAAAGCAAATTTGATCAGAAAATAATCAATCTACTCGGCTATACTATTGGGCCAAAACATATCATAAAACCAGATAGTGATAGACTACAACCCTTATTGAAGATGCCTCCACCTAACGATACCGCATCTCTTAGAAGGGCGTTGGGTATGTATGCCCATTACTCAAAATGGATACCCAACTTTTCGGAAAGAATTCATGCACTAGCTCATGTCGATAAATTCCCATTGAATGAGGCCGCCCTATCATGTTTCGAAAATTTAAAATCTACAATCGCAAAGTCATCTGTTCGTGCTATCGATGAAAAGCTGCCTTTTGTTGTTGAGACTGATGCTTCGGAACATTCGATCGCCGCAACTTTATGCCAGGATTCGAGGCCCGTAGCTTTCTTTTCACGTTCACTAAATGCTAGCGAATTAAATCATTCTGCAGTGGAAAAAGAGGCGTACGCGATTGTTGAATCTTTGAAAAAGTGGCGACATTTTCTTATAGGAAAGCCCTTCACGGTTATCACTGATCAAAAGTCAGTTTCATTCATGTTCGACAACAAACACTCGAGCAAGATCAAAAACGAAAAAATCCAAAGATGGAGACTTGAATTAGCACCTTTCAAGTACGACATAGTGTATCGACCAGGCAAAGATAATCGAGCTGCAGACGCCTTGTCACGTGTATGCTCATGCGCTACTACTACAACAACCGACACAGCTAAGCTTAAATCGTTCCACACGACACTTTGCCATCCAGGAGTTACACGAATGTATCACTGGATAAAGTCAAAGAATCTACCGTACTCTCTCGACGAGATTAAAACAATGACACGTGACTGCCAAATTTGTGCTAAAATTAAGCCAAGATATTATAAAAACGATGACCCCTTACCGAAACTTAGAAAAGCCACATCTCCCTTCGAACGGCTCAGCGTTGACTTTAAAGGACCAGTGCCATCGAATACTAACAACCGTTACATTCTTACGGTGATAGATGAATACTCCAGGTTTCCATTTGCATTCCCATGCAGCGACATCAGTTCTAAAACTGTCATCAAAAATTTAAACAAATTGTTCATGATGTTTGGAATGCCAGCATATGTTCATTCGGATAGAGGGACTCAATTTCTCTCTTCAGAAGTTAAAGAGTTTCTCAATTCCAGAGGAATAGCAACCAGTAGAACAACCGCTTACAATCCTCAAGGGAATGGTCAAGTGGAGAAATTAAACTCCACTATTTGGAAAGCATTACAGCTGGCCTGTGAATCACATGACACGCCTATTGAGACATGGGAACAATACCTTCCATTGGCACTGCATTCTATACGATCCTTGTTATGTACTGCTACTAATTGTACTCCGCACGAAAGAATGTTTTTACATAGACGCCGTTCTCCTAATGGCAATACGATACCTACCTGGCTAAATGAATCTGGTCACGTGCTAATGAAACGATTCGACCGCAAAAACAAGTACCAGCCACTCGTAGAAGAAGTAGAGATATTACAGGCAAATCCTGAGTACTCTTTTGTAAAACTTAAAGACGGGAGAGAGACTACAGTGTCCAACCGCCATCTTGCGCCTATTGGACAACAAGGTGAAGGTGAAATCATAGATCTGCCTACTCTAGAATCAGTGTTGGAAGAGGAACGAGATACAAGCTTTAGTGATACTGCATCAACTTATACAACTCCGTTAAACACGCCTCCTAGGACAGAAGCTTTGATCTCTTCTCCACCATCAGATTTGCCACTTCGGTGTGAAGAACCTTTAACTTCCTCTTCTCCCCAGAAAAGTTTATCACCTCTTGCAGAAGCTCCTGTTGAGGAAGTTCCCAGGAGATCTGGAAGAATCCGTTCTTTACCACGGTATCTGAAAGACTATAGTGTGGGAGAATGATGTGATATTAACCTCCATGGTATGGCACTGCTCTGACCATAGATGTGTCATAACAATAACATGTCAAATTGTCAATCCATTCGAATTATCTGTTTTATTATTATGTACAATTTTATGTTGAATAAAGCCTAAATTATCTAGGTTTTGCTCTGTCATTACAGGCACGAAATTCAGATTTGTTGAAAATTCACGAGTGATCACAGTTAAACAATGGTTAAACTGACAAAAACTTGTTTTTTTGCTGAATTTTTGACGGTCTTCATTTGAAAGATTGTGCTTGCTAGTGTTAATGCCATTTACCAGAAAAAAGGTTTTATAAATAGTTTTTAAAAGGACTTATCAAACAGCCCTCGTATTAATTGCGACAGTAGGTACATACACACAGAACCAGATTAAAATAAAAACTACATATTAATTAACTTTTTAGGTAAAGGTGTCAGACTTGGTGGTCAGGTCCACTTGATGGTAGGTGTAAATGCATGAGGATTGCAAATGCGCTTCCAACCTTGATAGGATAAGGAATAAGGTGCAAGGACTTTGGGATCCCTTTCTGTAACACAAGAGCACACGAGCTTTTATATCACGTCTTCGGTAAGAGATTGACTGCGAAACCAATTTATGACTGTGGAACGCAGTGCGATTAGAAGATTATCTTTGTTTTTATCTTCTAATCTCGCTTAAAAGAAGATTGCTATTAATGACTTATGACATTTCTGTTAGACTTCAGCAGCTTCTCAAATGTACGATTTTTTCTTACACCCCGTATAATGTTGTTTTTAACTACCCCTTGTCTGACGAAAACTATAAAGCAATGTTTGCATTCAGGTAATAATGTGGAGCTTGCGGCTCGGTGCGGTGTCGAGTCTTCTCTCTGAACCGCTGGTATCCGGGTTCACGACAGCCGCTTCCTTCCACGTGTTGGCTTCACAATTGAAAGATCTGTTCGGCATCAAAATACCAAAGCTCTCGCCAAATTTTAAGAATATATTTGTAAGTTAATTTTAATAATTTGTTAAGTAGTAGTCTATAATTAATTAATACAGACAGTCGTATCACAAATAGCGATATGACTTCGCTATTAGAAACGTTTTATACTATCAGATCGTCTTTTTACAAAGATAATACAGTGCAAAGGCCCTAATGTCGAGCCTTGCGCGGTATTTTTCATTACTTTTATTGAGAAACTATCCACATAACTTCCTCTAAGACGGTACGATCGATTTTGCATGTAGTCGTCACACTAAGTTAGTATCTTACCTCTGACTCCACAGTCATCTAGACTTTATAAGAGTTTGTCATGTCTGAACGTATCAAACGCTCTACTGTAATCCATAAAAACGACTAATATATCCTTTTTATTACTCAAATGTCGTAACACTGTCAGTGAGCGCCGACAATAGTTGGATGATGTTCTTATGGGGTTGAAAGTCGAACTAGTTACCCCTCAAAATGCAATTTATACTATTTCATCGATAGTAGGCAAAATATCGATGGTTATAGATATGTAATAATTGTTATAATCCTCCCGATTCCCCTATTAACAAATTAATAGGATTTACGATACCTGTTTTTAAAAAAGAAAGTTAGATGCTGTCTACTACACTTCCATTTATACGGTTAAAAGAACTGATTTTATTTTCGAGTTGTTAAAATTTTTTTGGAGTTTACTTCTTAAGAATCGATTTGCTCCCGGTATGGAAATTTTATGATAAGTAGAATTAATACAAGCGTTACGTTATCTGTCACTTTGACATTAGTGCGACAGTTGACGCATGTATTTATGTTCCCTAATCCTATTCTCTGAGCTTATTAAAGCAAAAGTCCAAATCTTGTATGAAAAGTGTAGTCCGCGTTGAGCGAACGACTAAATATTATAAAGTAATTAGGTATCCAGTTATCTATTGATATAGTAGCCGGCAAACTTCTTGGACAAACGACCTTGAATGCGCAGAAACGAAAAATAGGTCCCTTTGTCTCTCGTGATCTCTTTTCTCTCTATACCACCAACTAAAATGCTATTAGCTCAATCAATAAAAACCCAGTAATAAAAAAATAGCGTTTTTCAATGAAACAACTTCAGTGTACCATGCGCAAACTTTCCCCCACCACCTCACGCGATGGCCAAGAAGTTTGCCGGGTACTATACGAGGAAAATTTTATACATTTAATATTATATGTTTATAGGAATAACTCCAGTCGTACGTCGGAGCTGACACACACGCTTTTGTTTCTTTTTTCCAGACAATAGTGGAAATAGTAAAAAATCTACCCAATCTGAACTGGGCAGCATTCATTATATCAGTAATAGCTTGTACCATCATTGCACTCAACAACGAACTGCTCAAGGTAAATTAAATTCCTCTTAATTTTACATCTGTTATATCTATAGTTTAATAATAAGTTTGTATCGTCATAATTAATAGCAATAATAGGGATGCGAATTAATAACGGCATTAATTTGTCAACAATCTATACTTACTAATATTATAAAGCTGAACTACTGGTTCGAATTGAAAAATTCTTTTTGTTTTGAATAGTCCATTTATCGAGGAAGGCTATAGGCTATATAACATCACGCTACGATAAATAGCATTATATATGTACTCGTATAAGCAGTGTCCAGTACCGCGCACCCCATGCGCACGCCGCCGCCGCCGTATGGGCCGCAGCGAAGCGTGGCCGAGTTCGGCTAGTAATTAGTAATTTCGACTATATCTTGATAATTTCAAAACTTTTTTTTTAACTTCCAGCCGTGGGTTAGCAAACGAAGTCGGGTGCCAGTGCCTATAGAACTGCTGATTGTCGTCGCAGGAACCCTCGTCTCCAAATATTGGGGCTTGAAGGAACAATTTGGTGTTGGTCTCGTTGGGAATATTCCTACTGGGTGAGTTATTTGTTTTTACTAATTACTGTACCTATTTAATTAATTGTTTTGATTATTCCCACCTTATAAGGTCGGCAGCTCACTTGCAACACCTATGGCGTATTAATAGGCGAACCTACAATCGAGTTGACCGTTAGCCTGTCTGGACGATCTTTATATAAAAACATGCGAGTGTACAAAGTACGCGTGTAGGAAGTAAAACTTCTTTGGCGATCAAATATGCAGTAAACAGTAGATGTCACGCAGAAAAGTTACAAGAAGCGTCACATGATTGTTACACTGAAGCGTCACACAATATTAGACCTTGGAATTTTACTCTCATCGCGCACAAAGAAGTTTTACTTCAAAAAGCTTAGTGTATAGGTCAACGAATTTTAATTTTAATAATAAAGTTGATTTAAAGTTTAAAGTTGATTTAAAAATCTTCAAATGTGCATCAAGTTGAGTTGTCTAAAAGTGGATGGATGGTGGTCACTGTGGCCCAGGAACACAGTGTCAGTCTGTACTATACTAATATAATAAAGTTTGTTTGGTTGAACTATCAGCCATTAAAGCCCATAGGTACCCTATCCCTTCCTTATCCTTTATCCTTCTATGATCTGTACCGCACTTGCAGCACCTCTGGCTTGTGTTATGGGAAACGGTAGCCACCTACCATCGAGTACACCGTCAGCCTGTCTGTGGACCTTAACGTTAAAAAAACTGTCAGTTGTATTTTAAAAATTCTTTCTTGCATTTGACAGCCCAATTGTTGAGGAAGGTATCGAGAATTACCGAGAATCACCGATAATTACCGAGAAATTTAACTTAAACGACGCGAAGCGCGTTACAAACAAAGCTAATTAAATAAACGTTTGTGATCTTCTGTAAGAGGTTGAACGCTGAACCCTTATTAAGACACCAGAAGAAAAAATGGAATCTTTGAAATTGGCAAAAGTTCTAATTAATTTCAGTCTCCCATACCCGGAAGTCCCGCCAGTCGAGCTGATACCAACTATAGCAATCGACGCGTTCACCATCACGATGGTGACATACACCATCACCATGTCGATGGCTCTTATATTTGCAAACAAGGACAAATATGAAGTGGATGCCAATCAAGAATTGTTAGCACTAGTGAGTATGTGCTTAAAAATGCCAGTAGCAGCTCCAGAGACAGTAACCTAAAACATTCTAATCTATACATATAATAAAATCGTAAACGAGCCGTGTTTTTACACGTTGTACTTAATGTTATCGAAGTCAAAAAAATAGTTTTTAAAATTTTTGTCTGTTTGTCTATGCTTTTGTGCACGCTAATCTCAGAAACGGCTTAACCGATTTGAATGCGGTTTTCATTGATGCAGCAAGCTTTCCGTAACATCTTTCATTCCAATCGATTTACAAACAAACAAAGTTACGCGCTATACCGAATACCACGCGTACGAAGTTGCGGGCTCAGCTAGTAGAAAATATAAATTCTTTTTATAAATTGATCTTCAAAGCGTAATGCATTGGTTTTAAAAATTTTAGAAATTCTAGTCTAGTCAAAAATTCTAGTCTAGTCAAAAGTCAAAATGGGGTCTCCAAATTTAAGATATTCCCAATTAATATTAACTGTGTCTGTTTTACTGGACCGATTTTAAAGGAATATGAAATTTAAAAGTTTGTAAATATTAAATCAATGTTTTGACATGTTACAAAGTTCTCATAAAACATCATCTGAGAGTGTTAAGTTTCCAAATTCCAAAATATTTTTGTAAATTTCACGTATGTTTCCGTAAGGTCGTCAAGATAAAATCTGCTCTGTGTACTTTTTTTGAGATTTCTTCATTTTGACCTTAACGAATAGTTCAATGCCTTATCCATCGTATGAAACAACTGCCAACTGCCAAATGCTGACCCAGCTAGAATCCGATATGTTCAAAATTTACTCTATTATTAAAATAATAAACCAATAAACTGTCATGTTCAAAGTTTACGTGTAACAACCCTAGGTTTCTTATAAAATACTATTTCTAATAAAAAACCTTATATAATTTTATTTTAAGGAAAACTTCTTTTGTCAATATCTCAAAAGTATACATTTAGCACATAGCAGATTTTGGTTTGACAACGACGATATACAACTAAAAAGTTTGTGCCGTTAGAAAAAGAAAATTATTAATCAGATTCAGTTTGTCGAAGTGGAATGACTGATGGCGACGGCAAAATGTTTCATTTGTTTCCCTAGGCACTACTGATGGTATAACGCGCACCCTATTGCTTTTGAGCAGAGTTATTCCACACAGAGTGGAATTAATCTGGCGATAACGAAATAATTATGTAATATGTGTTGTAGGCTCAGAAAAATAACTAAAGCATGGAACCCAGACTAAAATAAAAACCAATATTTATAGTGTGTCGCTTCGTACACCTTTGCATTAAGGCCATAAGTTAAAGTGAGACAAATATACTTTCACTAGATGTTCGTCTGGCTGTTCCGTACCAGAGTGACCTATACAAATTATCCAAATATACAAATGTAGATAAGACGATATCGTCGGCACAACACTGTCATAACCTATGCTGCTTTTATCTTTTTCTTAAAATATTACGTAAATTCAAGAAACATAATTTATTAGTGGTCCTTATTATACAAACAAGCTCTCAGTATATTTACTGTATGACTTTGATAATGCAAACAAACAAAATCACTTACCGATGGTAACTTATAAACATATCCTCATTTTGTTTTCTGGACGCATTAGATTTACATCGTGGCACTGAACAAGACATTGTTATAATCACAAAATTCACGGATATCTAATATAATAGTGTTATAATTGATTTGATGCTAGATTTATTATATTTTGATACAAAAACCAAAAAATAAACAAAAACGTTGTCACTAATGTCACAGAACATACGTACAAAGCAAAAATACAGATAAGTTGACACTTTATGCAAATCATTTGTTAACGGTTAGCTAGCCTCTTGAAATGGGTATCATGAAACGGGACCAAGTACGTAAAGGGACCAATTTTGGCGGTTGACCTCGATACGCCGATCAAAAATAAGAACAATGTTTGTATGTTTATCTCTTTTTGACTGATGGTCACAATGCAAAAGCGTAAGGAGCAACACACTATAAATATTGATTTTTATTTTAGTCAGGGTTCTATGCTTTAGTTATATTTCTATGATTGTAGGGTTCAAGCAATGTGTTCGGAGCGTTCTTCTGCTGTGCCCCCATTTGTGCGAGTCTGTCGCGATCGTACATACAATATCAGGTACGTAATGCCGTTTATTTTAATGTTTACATCGCTCAACCGGACGGATTCTGTATTATATTTATAGTGTGTTATATTTTTATATTTCATATCACTAAAATATTTAACTACTTTTGACTTATTTTAAATGAAAAAAAGAAGAAAAGTAGACGAAAAATTTTACAATTAATATATTCTTATTTTAATCTATACTAATATTATAAAGCTTAAGAGTTTGTTTGTTTGTTTTGTTGAACGTACTAATCTCAGGAACTACTAGTTCGAATTGAAAAATTCTCATTGTTTTGAATAGTCCATTTATCGAGGATGGCTATAGGCTAATTATTATTAATAACTAACGACACGCCCCCGGCATCGCCCGGCGTGCAATTTTTATATATATGAACATTCCCCGTTTATCCCTCTTTCCATTAGAGAAAACCGAATTAAAATCGGTCTACCCGTTCACGCGTGATGCCGTGACCGAGGGAAATGGGGATTTTTATATATAGAAAAAATGGTAACACGGATATTGTCGAGACGTTACGGATTCTAAAAATCGCAAATTTGTCTTAATTCAGAGTAAAGAACTAAATATAATATCCGCAAATTTCTAATGCGCCAGGCCACCATTTTGGTGACGTAATCTCGTGACACTCGGTATCGTTAGCAACACTGGCCGACGAGTTTTTAGTTGCGGATGACGTCACGTGGATGTTAATGTGAGTTCCTGAGCATTAGGAGTTTGCGTGGATTATGAAAGAGGAAACATTCAGCAGAGTATAGATAAGTGATTTTGCTTGCAGGCGGGCAGCAAGACTCCACTTACAACCGTGATAAGCGCAATGTTGGTGCTATGCGTGCTGCTTTGGATCGGACCGTTCTTCGAGCAGCTGCCGCGTTGTGTACTCGCCTCAATCATCATCGTCTCACTCAAGGGCATGTTCATACAAGTCATCGAATTAAAGAAGTAAGACAAGTATTTGTCTTTAAAAATTTTAAGTCTTTAAAGATTTCATCGGGCCTTTTCAGTCATCAAGTCTTGTGGTTGATCTTGATTAAGGATGTCTTGTGGTTGATATTGATCTTGAATTAAGGATTTTAGCATCCATAAACAATTTTTTGAAAATATCTCCATTGACTTAAACCTTATAATATGCCATTACGGCCTTAAGGCCATATAAACTTGCATATTATATCGCCTTAAGAAAAGGCCTGAGGCCTTAAGAATAATGCAGAGTAGCCTTAATAAAAGTCTCAGAGTTATAAAAAAAACGTGACCTGGTATGTACATATTTGTATACCTACTTATATGATTACGATAGTAACAATATACATGTAACGCTATGCTTAACTTAATTATAATATATGTCGGATAGATATTATAACTGATCTAAATAATTTAATAAGTGTGATATTTGTTTTTCGTAGATTTTGGAAACTCAGCAAACTGGACGCTCTGGTGTGGCTGGTGACATTCCTGGTGACAGTTTTAGTTAATATCGACATTGGGTAAGATTATAGTAAAAATATATGTTTTTTTTTGTGTTTCGATCGGCAGACAGGCACGGTCCACTTGATGGTAGATGGTTACCGTCGCCTATAACACAAACAACGCCACAGCCGCTACAGGTGCGCTGCCGACTACAGTAGGATTAATGATAAGGGATTGAATAGGAAAATGAGCTCTGGCATCCCTTACATATTGCTTACATTATAAAATAAAGTACATAACTTAATTTCTGCTTTCTAAACTTAGTAATTGTGGGTGTGCGTTGGTAGTCAGTCAGGACAAACGAATTTATAAGTGTAGATTAAACATCTATCTTCCTTATAAAACAAACTCTCGGAGTCGCGATAATCTCAAAAACTACTGAACGGTTTTCATCTATCAACAGAGTGATTCCTGAGGAATCTATAGGTGTATAATTCGTGAAGGTTTTATCCTTAGGTTCCCGAGGGTTTGCAAATTGGAGCATACTATGCACAGGTCTATCATCAAGCAGTTCTACCCAAATCCGATAGATGTCACCGCTTCACTTAATTCTATTGTAGTATAATAGACAGATGGGGCCATCATTCGTGTTATATTTTTTATTCATCAACGTCCACCAAGTCGCTGGCACCAGCTAGTATATAAATAAAAATCACGCCAGTCAATCACTTGGGAACATGACCGGTTTTGCTGATTTCTTTTTTGTTGTGTTCGTACTTGTCAGGACAAGTTTTACTTATATGAGAGAATTTTTTGGAAAATCCACCGGAAAAATTTAATTTGTATGATATTTTTGTATGAAATTGACAGGACTGTCGCAGTGTTTAAATATATATATAAAAAAAAAACATACACGTTTTACTTATGTTACCGAGGAAAATAGTTCTTCGAATTTTTGACTGTTTGTCTGTGCGTTTGTGCACGCTAATCTCTGAAACTTTGATATCTGTAATAGAAATGGCAAACGACGTAATGCTATGAAAAAATAAAATTGAAATTAAGTTAGAAATTTGTAATAATGTTGAATTCTCTTAATTACAGTCTTGGAGCTGGAATAATAGCAAGTATTTGCACGTTATTCTGTCGGTCACAAAAACCATACACTTGCCTTTTGGGACGAGTAATGAACACAGATCTCTATCTGGACATCAAGAGATATAGAGCTGTGAGTATCCGATTCTTTTCATCCGAACTTTTTAAAACACAGTAGTCAAAAATCATTAATCTGTTTGTTCATTCAATAATCTTTGCGGTCATTTTATCGAAACGTTGAATGAATTTTGTGCAAATTTTTAGCACATCCTATAGAAACTTATATAATTATGTATACTCATAATTAACTAAATGAAATATTAATTTAATTAAATCCAAGTAATTACTACTTAATTGGAATTATGTGTACTAGTAATTAAATTTTAATTATTTTGGTAATACAAACAACAAAAATCTACGTTTTTTTTATAGGTACTTACATAAGTTAAAATAATTTAAAAAAATATTTATTAAAAGTACTAAAAATGTATAATGTAATCTTCCGTATATATAAAATACCGTTTGATCGATCACCATCCGACTGACTATGTAAATAGTTTTAAAGAAAAATTATAGTGGTTTAATTAGTTTTATTTTGGCATATTATGTACTCATATATTATCCTGCGATGGAAGCAACGCGTGACTTACTGTTTCTGCTTCATTGTCGTTGTGGAAGCACAGAATTAAAAATTGTACACAAGAAGCAAAAAGTATATAGAAAAATAGACATGTAATCCATTTTATTGTGTCGAAAACTCCCGGCTCGTAGCTCGTTGAAAACGGATAGCTTTTGTCGGAATATATGCGCATTTTGTTGTCTCAAACGCACTTGGTCATATTTTCTTATATTTTCGGTTATAATTTTGAATTTTTATTATTAACAACAGCATTATTGCTATCGTAATCTCAAATACAATACGACAATGACGGCGGTTGTCATTCTAATTGATTTCTATTACTGAAGTTTCGTGAAGGATTAATATTGTTTTCACCTCTCCAGCACGAAAAGGGTGCTTTTGGTGCCTAAAAACTCGCAGGAAAATCGATTTTTGCTGCGAGCGTGAGGAAAAGTGATTCAAATTTCGAACACGCGATTTAACTCCCTGGAATAACATTATTAGGATTTTATTAGTGTGTCCAGCCGTAGCCGACTAGAGTTGGCCGGCCATAGCCGACTAGATTCGGCCGACCATAGCCAACTAGAGTTGGCCCAGCTGTGAAGATAGTTTTACAGCTGTGAAGATACCAGTGGTGATGGCCTAACTCGCTGTTGAGGTGAAAAGTTGTATGTTTAACACGAAAGCAAATTTTTTTATGTCTCGTGCCTTTAAATCACTCACTTCGCTCAGTAGTCTATATTAGAATCACTCGCTACGCTCGTGATTCAATTCTATAGACTACTTCGCTAGTTCGTGATTTAAAGACGGCACTCGCAGGAAAAAGAAATATTGCTCTCTAGTTGAACAAATAACTATTTTTTGACGGCCTTTTTATCATTGTTTTATTGAAAGATCGGCAAGCAGACTGACGGTCCACTTGATGGTAGGGGGCTACCGTCGCCTATAACACAAGCAACGTCAAAGCTGCTGCAAGTGCGCTGCCGACTGCAGTGGGATTAAGGATAAGGGATTAGGAGTGGATAGGAAAAAAAACTCTGGCATCCCTTACTCACTCACCCGAAACACAACAGCACACGTGCTGTTATTTCACGGTGGTCTTCTGTAAGGGGGTGGCACGTTTTTTTGCCAAAAGAACAATTTATACCTAAACCTTGTACTTATGATAGCGAACGCTTAGTCCATTCCTCTATGTCTATGGCTAGGAACTTTGAATGTAAAAAAGAAAAATAGGGTTTTTACGTTTTGCCGGGCGATTTCTCCAATTTTTTTTTTATTTTTCATAAAAGCCTTCCTCGGACTCGGTCGTCATATTTAGCGATTACTATTTAATAGATAGAATAAAAAAAATTAAGAATTTGCATTTGTGTGTGTTTTGTAATAACAATTAATGATTAATTGCAGGCTTAAATTAAAGTTAAATTAAATTAACTTAAATTAAAGTTCGTTTAATTGCAGGCTGAAGAATTACCCGGGATAAAAATATTTCACTACTGCGGCGGTTTAAATTTCGCTAGCAAAAATCTGTTTCGCTCTACGTTGTTCAGAAAAGTCGGGTGTCTCTCCGATGACTTATTGGATGAGGATAATAACCTTCCCAAATCTGATTCCTGCCATTGGGATCCTAATATTGGAAATAGAGTAAGTAGTTAAACATACACAATTTGTTTTTTTATTTATTTCATTAAAGATTATAGAGAGAGATAGTTAGTTATTCGGTGACATTTTAACTAAGAATAACTTGTATAGCAGAAGCTAAATATTAAACAGTAATTTTTGAAAGTATTTTTATAAAAATAATAAAAATAAATGACCGCGTTCGATCCCCGGTTGGGGATGGGCGTAATTTAAAAAAGTATGAATGCAGGTTTTCTTAATTCAAAAATCGAAACATTTAAAAACAAATTTTCTATTTTAGTGAACAAATTTGAATCCTAAGAACAAATTTTAGTGTATCTTATGTCCTCACTGACCCATTTGGATTGATCAACCTGTATAGTTCCATGTCCTATATTATCCTATATATATTATATTATCCTGTATAGATTATATATTATTTGGGATAATATATCATCTAATATATACAACATAAACATAGTTTCGAAGACAACTCTTCAAATATACTAATAAGAACTAAGCTGCAGAGCCTGGCACATAGACGCAAAGTTGCCTGTCTGTGTGTATTCTATAAGATGTACTTCGGAGAGTGTGCTCGAGAGCTGCATGAGATCATACCGCCTTCCCCTTTCTTCTATCGGACATGCAGACGTACGGCTGGTTACCATCCTCAACTTGTCGATATCCCTCTAATTCGGACCAAGCGCTTTAAAACATCTTTTGTGATGCGCACTGCTAAGGATTGGAACTCACTGCCGGCGTCTGTATTTCCGAGCTCATATAACCCAAAT
Source organism: Bembecia ichneumoniformis (assembly GCA_910589475.2). Taxonomy (NCBI): domain Eukaryota; kingdom Metazoa; phylum Arthropoda; class Insecta; order Lepidoptera; family Sesiidae; genus Bembecia; species Bembecia ichneumoniformis. The sequence goes on along the minus strand of OU342540.1, from coordinate 1,913,045 downwards.
CTTTTCAAGGTTCGAGTGAATAGGCATCTTCTGGGTGAGCTCGCTCCATCTTCGGCCTCATCCTTATAATAAAAAAATATATATATATAAACGAACTCTTAAAAATATTGCATATTGGTATAGATTACTGTATCGTTATTTTAATATATCAGGTGCATTGCGTGATAATAGACGCGACCGCTCTCTCGTACGTGGACGCTCCAGGAATCAAGACGTTGGTCGCTGTGCAACAGGAATTGACTGCTGCAAACATAACCGTTCTCTTGGCTGGAGCTAATTGTATGTATCCTCCAATTATATACATATTCAGAACTACCATTTGTACTTAATAAACCATGTTTCACCGATCATCGTCGGCCCATAAGCGTCTAAAACATGTTACCATAATTTCATTTATTATATCAGTCCATAAAGTTTGTATAAGATACCACTCGCATAAAATGATGCAGAGGCAGAGTCGCATAGCTTTTCCTAGATTTGGGTGGCCCCTGTATCAAGTTTTGTCCAGGATTCTCTCTGACTGCAGCGAATCCCAAATGGAGAGTAAAAAAAAAGCTTGCATTTTTTGGGGTGCAATGCATTTAAGACTTTAGACTCTAAACCAGAGGTTCCCAGACTTTTTTTCTCATAGACCACTTTCAAAATTTAGCTGGTTCCGGTGGACTCACTGCAGCTAAATTTCTACGATATTCTCAAAACTCGACAAAAAATGTGAAGATTAGATCTAACTATGAAAATTTGCGTTGCGGCTGAGTTCCAACCACGAATGGGAGTTTTCTATGAAATAAGTGAGAATTGATTGGTTTTTTTGTCACGCCAACGTTGACCCCCGTCGAGTCTCCCGTGGACCCCTGAGGGTCACTTTGGGCCACTTTGGGAACTAAGGCTCTAAACTCTTAAACACAAAAGTCTTAAACGCAAGCGTACGGCCTAAAATTCTTGTTTACAGAAGACCACCGTGTGCTGCTGTGTTTCGGTGAGTGAGAAAGGGGTGCCAGAGCCCATTGCCCTATCCCTTCCCAATCCTTTATCCTTAATTCTACTGTGATCGGCTGCGCACTTGCAGCACCTGTGGCGTTGCTTGTGTTGTGCTGTCGACCTTTAACATAATTTAAAAAAAAGAAACACATCGAGGTCACTGTAGCCCAGAGACCCCATATAACGGTGGTAGCTACGCCCCTGTACGTTGTATGTTTATTACAGTTCAAATGTAAAGTTATACGGAATTACCTACATAAGTTAGTAATAATGGAATTCCGTGGTATATATGAAAAATGTAGTAGATTGAAATAAAATTTGACTTATTTTTATTAATCACTAGCGACCCGCCCGCGGTTTCGCCCGGTGGGCAATTTATATATATATATGAACATTCCCCGTTTATCCCTCTTTCCATTAGTGAAAACCGAATTAAAATCGGTCTACCCGTTCACGCGTGATGCCGTGACCAAGGGAAATGGGGATTCATTTTTATATATAGAGAGATTAAGATATCTGGCCCTGATCTGGCCACCTAACGGCAACGATCGCATCAGAACAAACTTTCAAGTACGAGCTCTAACAAGGGGACTAAGTTTGACTTTTATCCACAAAATACTATACACACTTTTCCTTGCTATGTTTTCTTTCGCCGTTAGAGCAAGTGATTGTAGAAAAATACCCTACGTGTATCGTTTGGTCTCGACTGTCTTTGCCTGTAACCTTATACCTATCGGGAACCTGGCCTAAGTCTATTTAATCAACTTCTTCTTTTCTCTTCTAGGTCCAGTACTAGAGATGATAGACAGGTACAATTCCCTAGAAGCAGATAGACTTCAGTTGGCAACTTTCCCTACTGTACACGATGCGGTTGTCTATTATAAAGTGTTGGAGGGGAAACGAAATGATGTCAACATTACGGTCGCCGCGTGAAACGGTACTTTAAAATGAAGTTTGACGTTTGCAAAATTAAATTAAATTGCAAGAAACTGTCACTGTCAAGATGGATAAAGTTTTGTAAAAATATAATTACGCTTTTTGTGATCGAAGCTACGCTTATAATAATTAATCAGAACGCTTGTACTATTTTTTTGAAAGCAAATTTAATTTTTCCTTATAAAAAAAATTATATATATATATATATATATATATATATATATATATATATATATAATATTACGCTATGTACTTAAATGTGATACTTAAATTTTTAATACAATTATATAATAGTAACAATGTGATGAAAAAAATATCAGGAATTAAATTTGAAGTGATTAAAAATATTAAAGGATGAAAATTCAATATTTTTATAGTCACTATTTAATCATTTAGCTGCTTAATTTAGCCGCTGAAATGGCAATATTTAGAATACAGTTTTTTTCTGTATTGTGAATTCATTTTCATTTTCTATTATACTGAGGGAACAGCTAAAAAATAATACAGTATAAAAAATAGAATAGTGACTACCCTGTTAATTCAAAATTTTTGAATCAAAAATGAATTTAAAAAAAAAACTGAAATACGTTTCAAGCTAAAAACAACAGTTATTATCGCATTTATATCAAGATATTTTAATAATAGACAAAAGTTTCAAATGAATATGTAATTAGAATGTATAATCGGCGCAAATCTTGCGATATCACGCACGTGTCAAATATGCGCAGTAACCGATTTTGGGACTGTTTGTGAGGTAATGGAATGAGCCATGGGGGTGAGCCATGGAATGAGCGAGACGCAATGATAACATTTGTACAAGAGAGAAAACAGTTGCGCCGTATTGTTCGCAATAGGCGTGATGACAGATTTTGAAATTCCCTTCCATAATGTAGATACACGTCTACCATATCCGAAAAAATAACATTTCAGCAAAAAACTAAATTTCAACGCGTATTATTGAATGTTTTAAAATCTATTTTGAATTACGCGCGAAAACGCTATTAGTGTCATGGCGTCGCGTCTGATGAACCGTGACGTCACCGACATCTCATCAGATTTTTCATTCTGAAAAAGCAAAGTCAAGCAAACACGTTAGCACTTACCTGAGCGTATTCGTCATGCGCTCTGACGTCATTCGCTCTGATTGGTGTTTCAGTTACCATGGCCGATTGCAGTTATTTATACTTCTATTTTATTGAAAATCTTATTAATCTCAATTTTAGTACAAAAAATGAGTAATTTTTTAGACTCCTTTCAGCATATATTTTTCTCCAAAACCATTTATTCTTTGATTCTTTAATACCGTCATCATGCCTATTGTACATGCGCATAAGAAAGACAAGGTCAGATCCCAAGAAAATTCGCGAGTATTATACCTACTTGTTTAACAGAATAAATACAAATAATTGTTATTTATGATTAATTTAACATATAAATGTCTGTGTTATAAGCTAGTAAATGTGTTTTAAAAGTATGTTCGGTTTAACAAATTGTTGTATGGTGTTAAACAAATTATTGCATAATGTTAAATCGGTAGTACTTATTAAAAAAATCAATGAACTTCGATATTAGTCTTTAGACTAATATAGAATAATTATTCTAAGATTCTATATTAGTCTTTAGACCAATATAGAATCTTTAGACTAATATAGACGAATATAACTAATATAGGTCCACGCCCGCGCGGTACAGGGGTGCGGGCAAAGACGTTTAACCCCTAAAGGGTTTAAACTGCTATCTATAGTTATTTTTGCTATGAAGTATACAACCTATGATATGTGTTAATATGTTGTTCATGAAGTTTTGTATGTTGTTTGTGATATAATTTAAGGAAATTATATTTTAGATTAAAAATAATAATAAAGGTTTATGAACGATTATGTGTTTTCTTTAATAAAAAAGGTTACATGTACATTATACACAATTATTTTGTAACTGTAATGGAGATGTAAACCCATGATCTGTGAGAAATTTTCATTTTCTTGGTTGGGTTTTGTTTGAAAAATATTTATGAAACGGTGAAGCAGTTATTTATTCGGTGAGCCTGAGCACTGTCCCACTATTCTGTCACATCATTGTGGAGCAGAAGAATTTAAATTCTCACAGTCACTATCATCTTTCGATGCCTAAGATAAGATTTCTTTTTATATGTTAAGGCTGGCAGACAGGCTGACGGTCCACATGATGGTAAGTGGCTGCCATCATCTGTAACACAAACAAGGCCACAGGTGCTGCAAGTGCGCTGCCGATTACAGTAGGATAAGTGATTGGATAGAAAAATGGGCTCTGGCATCCCTTACTCACTCACCGGAAGAAAACACACGTGCTGTTATGTCAAATGTGCCTTGCCACTACTTTCCAAATCCTAACCAGAGCCAACTTTGAAAAAGTTCATTTACAAAGTTGACCCTGCCGGGAATCGAACCCGGGAACCCTAGAACAAAACTTTAAGGCAAGCAACCTAACCACTCGTGCAACGTCTCGTCAAAGGTTTCAGTCACTTGTTTAGGCAAATGTCTGAAATGGAACCAATTAAATTTCATACCGATGAATGTGTTATAACAAATCCCATATCTTGAATCCCAGTTTTTCTTAAATCGGGGTCGATCCTCTGGGATACGAGCCTCATCAGGCTCAGGAATAGCCGAAAACACGAAATAAGACTCGATGCTTAGTCTTCTCTTCGAGCGCTCTCTCTAGACTCTGCTCGTCCATGACCCTTTCTCTATTATCGATTGAAAGGCGCCCTCTCTTATTCGCACCTCATACACTCACGGCTGCTATTCCCGCATCGACCGCACCCAAGCCGTTCCAAGGAAAGTGGTTAGATGGCGTTGTATGCAAAATGAAACCGATTCTTAAACTCTCCGCTTGTGGGGCCGCTTCAGCAATCTCCGACACATATTATGGATAGGTTAGGTTAGTACCATAGTTTACCACGGTGTACCACGCTACCTGCGCCGCATCGTGGGACATAACGTCGAATGGGTTACGTGACGTCGTCTCGAGGCAACTCTGAGGGAGGACGTAGATAAATGACGCGCGGTTTTCCATATGGGTTGCTGCTCGTACCGCTCCTGTAGTACATCGGGTTGACTGGTTTCTGCGGGGTGCGAACCTAAGGGCGTCATTCTGAACGTTGGTGACGGCCAGAGCAGCCTCCCACAGGATGGCAGCAATCCTCGCCACTGCGGACGATGTCCACGTGGTTGTGAGTATGCGGCGGCTGGGCTTGTGATCCTCGACAATTCCGAGGCGCTGTGTTTCCACGGCTCTCGGAACTCACCGCTGCACTATAACCATCTTGTCGTTGCAGACATTTCCATCGCTGTTGAGTCGACAATGTGGTATCTTATGGCCTCGTCCTCTGCAGTCGATGGAAATTTGACATACATTTTCGCCGATTGCCGCCGTGACTCATCGGAACCGCCGCCGCACTGGGGAGTTTACTTCCCGACTAAGGTGAGGCGAATTCGGCCTGTCATTTCAAGATATCTAAATTCAAGATATCAACGGTTGGTCATGAAGGAAGAAGATCCATGATCATCACAAATATATTGTATAGTGGCGTGGTACGGTCTATGGCCCTGTATTTGACCCTCATTTGGGTGAACTGTCTGACCGCCCGTTTTAACAGACCTCTCTTGCGAGCGCCACAACGAACGGGCCATGACGGTCAGGATTGACAACGCATCGCATTAGGTTGTCCAATGTCTAGTACCCCGGGAAAACCTAGTACGCCTAGTACCTTAGTTTATAGTACTTACTAAATATATTTCCTACAATACTAATACTATGCAAGGATAAGGATAGTAATAAGTATTATGTTTCGAAACACATGAGATTACTTCAAACATTTGCTACCTACATCCATATAGATTATTATTAAGTGTCCTTTGAACACTTTAATCTGTGTTAAGGTTGTGATAAAAGGATTGCTAAATCACCACTTAACATTGATTAGAATAATGATTGATTGTTAGGTGTATAAAATCGTTTAAAGATAATGTTGAAGTGCAGTCAACAATAATTAGTCTGGTAATTAAGTGGACTGTAAGGTATCGGGGACGATGGCGGTCCTACATTATTTGTGTGTGCTCCTGATTTTGGGACTTGCGCAGGTATAAATATTTTAATTTTCTACCACTCGGAAATAGTTTCATTGTTTTAAAAAAAGAGCCGGCAATGTCCAAGAGGATAATAATAGAAATTGCTGGACAGTTTCAGAGCGTAACCAACTAGATCAGAAAAGATGTTCGCCATTTTTTTTAAATATTATTAAGGGTGATGACGATCCACTTGATGGTAGGTGGTTACCGTCGCCTAAAGACACAAGCACAACCAGGGGGGTTGTGCATGTGTGCTGCCGACTGAAGAAGCCCTTATTGTAGCTAGATGGAAACACCTTAGAAGGGAGATTGTCGCAAGTTTTACTCATACTGTTAATTTAAATTTTAATTACTTAATTCAGTAGAATTAACTAATTGCCTGGCCTCGGGAAGAAACTGTTATCCCCCGTAGGAACCGCTGGGACGGGTCGTAGTTCTGTGGGTCGCACCGTTTGGGAGAACGGGGATTTGAAAGTTCATTTTACTTTTCCCAAAAGTGCTATATATGTAAATGTATCTATGTAATTTTTGTATATATGTATCTGAGGGTGTCGCTAGGCCTCTGTCACTCCGTGTGTGCCGTGATATAATTGCCTACCGTCGCTCACATTGAATGTGAAAGGAGTGCAAATAATAGTAAATAAATAAATAAATAATAGTATAAATAATACAAAAATAATAATAGTACGAGCATTCTGTGGTGTCGCTGAGTCAGCGTGACGCGAATTCAGTGTTTTCCCCATACAAAAAGTGGCCAACGTGCCTAAAGAAGTTTTCACTTCAAAAATGTGTACCTACTTTATTAGAAGCAGATTGGAAGAAATAGATTTTATCTGACAATGTCGAACTGAATACTGAATATACATAATTATAATACCTACCAGGGACTTGTTAGAAAATAATCGTTTTTGCCTATTACTTTCTAACAATGTTAGAATTTCCTTAGATGTACGATATACTATTGATCAAAGTTGATAGGCCTTTGAGGGCCTGGTTTAAAAGGACCTCAGTTACCTCCTCGACCAATAAATATTTATCTATATTGCTAAACAATGCACATCTTTATCTTCTTAGTGGCTATTTCTGTCTATTAGAGTGGAGGAATTCTTCACATCTTCACAAGCCATTGTGTGGAGATGTGACTGCGCTTGTGCATCAAGGGGCCACACTCGCGCAGGATATGCATTGGTGTTTCCTCTGCCTCATGGCAGAAGCGACACTCTCCCGTACTAGTATTGAGGCGGCAGCTAAATTTGAAAATATTACCATGGTTTTCTTATTGATTACCTATAAAAATTGTAAAATAAAATATATATGAAATACGGTTCGTTCCGAGTCGCAGATGCTAGCTGTAGACAATATTATACCGCATGCTCTCGAATACCGAATTATTTATTTATTTTATTTTATTTATTTTTCAGATTAACATTGTTAGTTATTATTTAATTTATGCCGAAAAACTTATTATATTAGAACATTCATAAAATGTTTAAAATTGAAGAGTTACATTATATCTCTCAGCAACAGTTTTTTCTCGCTGCTGGCGCTAGCTCGTGTCCTCTCTAGCAACGACGCCGTTTTCTTTCTTTGCGTGAAACTCGTCAGTTCTTGCTTCGGCAAATATTTGAGAGGCACTACAAAAACGAGGCAACCCCATCAGCCTATCAGCATCCTAAACCCGTTTTTGTATTGGTTTCGCGAGACGTTGATGGATTTCTTGCTGTAGTTGGTTCACAGATTACTCGTGTATGACTCGTGTACACATTTTGACAATATGCTTTAAATAAAGTCATTTTAACTTGATATTTACAACGAGAAAATCTGGAAGCCAAAATATTATATAAATTATAATACGCATAAAACATTAGAAAGAATTAATATATTTTTAATTTAACCTTAAATTTTCCTAACATAATTACTTAAAATAAAAAAATACCAAATATTGGTGATGCCATACTAAATTAAGCGTGTATTATTGATCCAAGACCAATTAGCAATTTCGGTTACCCGCCTATCGGGTCCATAGAAATATAGGCGGCATCGAAAGTTACTTTAGAAATATTGTGGCGGTGACGAACGTGTTTTAGGCTTTTTTTCCAGCCTGGCAGTAATGTACTAATGTCTCTGTTATTTCCTGTAGCTTGATTCTGTAAGAAATTCGTCGGTTTATTCCGATAACATTGTGTACATAGATTAATGATTTTTCTCTGCTGGAGCTCGAACCAGATACAGCCCGTCTAACAAAAAATAGTCTCAGATGTGCGGTAACTAATTTATCTAGTGTGCATCGATTTATATTTTTATCCTCAAATTTTCAAGGGACAAAGTAGGGATAGGTAAACAGGTCAATTAGTTTTACTTATTTTTGGCCATGATTCTAAAAATAGATGATATTATACTTACCTACTTGACATACAAATATATAAAAACTGGTAATGATTTTAGACGAACCCAGTACAGCACAACGATCAACCCGCTTTCATAGAAAGTCTACGAAATGGTAAGTAGATTTTATTTTAATTGGGAGAAAAAAAAACACGCCATCATATCATAGTAAACAAATACTCAATTTGAAACTAATTATACATAGTGTCGCATTTTTTTTAAATTGAATATTTATGGAATGAGAATCATATTATACCTATAATTTTTTTTATATTAAAATCGGCAGACAGGCTGACGGTCCACTTGAAGGTACGTGGTTACCGCCGCCTATAACAAAAGCAACGTCAAAGCTTAAGGATAAGAGATTAGGAGGGGATAGGGAAATGGGCTCTGGTATCCCTTACTCACTCACCGTTAATTCACTGTGGTGTTCTGTAAGAGGGCGGTTACTGCCGCTAGACGGGCTGCCCAAATAACTGCGATTACTTTCCAAATCCAGACCTGAGCCAAATTTGAAAAATTCATTTTTCAAAGTTGACCCTGCCGGGAATCGAACCCGGGAACCCTAGAACAGGCATGCACCCTAACCACTCATCCAACGGACTATTTGATACCACGTCTTCATAGCTGTGGCACAGGTATACCTACGGCGTTCCGTAGTCATAACAAGATGTTTTGGAGCTCAAGGTATCTTTCATCCAGAAAAAAGTAAACCCCAGTTAAGTTCCCGAGGGGTCGTCTAAAAATAAAAAATAAAAATTCGACGTCTGACAAAAATATTATAAGCAATAAAGATTGAATAAATGTTTTAAAAAACTTAAGAAATATGTGCTAATTTAAGTATTGTCCCCTATTTTCCGACTGTTTATGCGAGTACATGTCTTATTTGCGAGTACATGTCCTTTTTCCCCTAAACATTGTCTCATCGTGGTAAGACTGAATCTTGGATCCCACAACTTCGTACGCGTGGTATTCGGTATAACACGTAACTTTTTTGTTTGTTAACCGATTGGAATGCAACAGTGAAAACCAAAATCAACAAAATTCTAAAAAGTTAAATTGTTTACGATTTTATTATATGCATTGATATGCTTGGTTGAAGGTCAAAGAGTGGTTGCTGGGTGGGTAGCAGAAGACGGTCAAATCCCACACCAAATCAGTCTCAGAATGATAAGCCCTGCCGGCGCTGTCAGCTCCTGTGGTGGCTCCATTATTCATCACAACTGGGTCCTGACGGCTGCTCATTGCGTTGCCAAGTAACACAATCTTACCTTATTTACTCGTTACACCTTACGATATCGTCGTTGTCGAAGCAAAATCTGCTATGTGCACTTTTTGAGATTCCAACATTTTGACCTTATTGAATAGTTCACTGCCTTATCTATGCTTATGCGCACTTATTTGTATCTACGACCTCGTGCTATGTGCAGCAGCTAGTACCTTTTATCTTTAAAATTTGCTCTATTATCAATATAAGTTTTTCACCTTTAAAAGACCAACAAGTTCAAGTATATCTAAGTTTCAATACTTACCTACTTTAAAAAAAAATCTCAAAAGAATACTTTTTGCACATAGCAAATTTTGGTTTGACAACGACGATATGCTAGCATTTCTACCAAATGAAGCAACCACCGGTTATATAGCTTACTGTTTTATTTGTAAAATGTCATGTGTATTTTAATATAGATTAATACTGAAACTAGTACATTCTGATATAGAGTATATATGTTCTGTGATTCTGATCATAATAGTTCTAAAACTATAGTTTTACCAGTTGTGTTAGGTAGAGTGATGTCAACGTCGCTCAATGAGCTATAGAGAGGGCTACGCTCGCTGTTACACAGATAGATCGAATCAGAAATGAGGAGATCCGTAGATGAATAAAAGTTACCGACATAACCTGGAGGATGAAGTGGCAGTGGGCAGGACATATGGTACACCACCGGCCGCTGGGGCCGGAAGGTTACCGAGTGGAGGCCACGAAACTACAAGCGCAGCGTAGGATGTCCATCCCGCAAGGTCGACGGGGGATCCAGCCTGCTCTGACCAGTCCTTCTGGAATGATGGAGGCCTATGTCCAGCAGTGGACGTCGTACGGCTGAGATGATGAAGCATAGGTATGTTACGGGAAAAATTTTGAAGAACACAACAAAGTTATGCTAGCACAATTTCCAAGAAAATTTTCGGAAATTTGTTTATATGTGTAGTCGAAACCATTAATACCGTTTTTTTTTTTTACTTTTTCAAATGCACATTATTCTAGGTGGACATAGAGTAATATATATCAAGTATCTAAACTAAAACTACTAAACTCTAACTAAACTCAACCAACTGCACCCGGTGGAATACGGGCGCGTCTGTCTTTTAAATATAAGATATTTTTTATCTCTTTCTTTTTTGCAATCTGTTCATGTAACATTCAACAAATGTTTGGGCCAAGTGAGCTGATCATGAAGAGCATTATAGTCCATTATTAATATATACCTCAATTCTATTTCTGTAGGTACCCTATAGATATCCAGGGATTTTTCTTTTGAGACGAGTGAATTTAGTGCCACTCTGCATAAATTTCATCGCCAACAAGTTCGGGTGAACTTGTTCTCTTCTTATTCTATAATTCTAATAAGAAGAATATAGTTCTATAGTTCTAATAAGAAGAACTTTATTCTCTTCTTGTAACTGGACATGGTGTATTTAATCTCTCATGGACAGTTCTGATAAGAAGATCATGATGTAATTGGCGATTTGTCACAAACCAGGAGGCATTCGCAATCGTTCTCAAAACTTTTGATTGGAATCTTTTGATACAACTGGGTTCCATACATCCAAACTTGTTTGAGGATGCATTTATATTATATTTATGCAATTTAAGCTCTGAATATGTATCAAATAATAAGTATAAGATGACCTTATCTTATAGTGAACGTAACTATTAATGAATATTTAGATTATTTCAAAATAACATAGTCAAAGCAATAAACTCATCACAATAATAACTAACTTAGAATATTATAATACCGACACAGCTTTTATTCATTACTAAAAACGATTCTTTCACCTTGACTTATTTGTAACATTAAGCAATGCAAGTTTTTAACTAAGTAGGTAATTAGTAATTATCCTAAACCTAGATAAGATTTTAACATGCGTAAGTAATTTAGCGATAATACATATCAGGCTTTATCATTTTAATATTAATCCTGAGTACTTACCAAATTAATTTAATCACCATTAAAGAATTTGTAGGTACCTATAAAAATGTATCGGTTTGGCTTATGTTTTTTATGTAAACTATCTAATAAAAGAGTTACAATCATCAATACATCCAGCCTCACACTTCATGAAATTAGAGATCCTAGACTATAGTTCCAATAGGCTAGAAAGTCAGTATACTAAGCTAAAATTGTAATATTTTATCTTCCACTAATGAAGCCGCATCCAATTCGTCATCCGCTTTGGCCTAACAAACCTGACGCGTCCCGAATTCATCGTGGAAACATCCAGGAAGCACATTCATCCCGATTACGATGAGATTAGGGCGGGAGTGCAGACCGCCGACATTGCTCTACTTGGCATCAACCAGCACATACCTTATGGAGGTTTGGCATTTTCTATTTATTTTCAGACAACCCAATTCACTCAGACCTGAATGTTTGAGTGTTATCGAATGTTATTTCTTTGTTCCGAGATGGTTACAGTCGTTAGACGGGGTTGTCCCTATTACAACTTTAAAAACAGAGCGCTTTAGCCGCTACTGAATTCTTTTTAAATTAAAGGTTATATAAACATTGACAATGAACAGAATTATAATTTACATTTTACTACTGACGCCCATGCAAATTAAATACCCCCTTATCTCTAAAACTACTGGACCTAAAATTTTAAAAAAATACAGAAATTAGTTTTCTACTTATAGATTATAGGAATACCTATAAGAAGTAAAATAACATGGTAAATCACTCAATCATTGTGCGGATAGGTAACATCGTACGGAACCCTCTTCACGCGAGTTCAACTCGCTCTTGTCCCGTTTTTATTCATAAAATATAGCCTCTGATATAGACTAAGGAATGATGGAGCCCCCGATAAGCAGTGGAATAAATCAATCCACTAAAAGAAGAAATTATTTTGATATGTGTATATTTCGACTTAGTTAACAGAGACGTGAATTATTTGAATATTTGAAATGCAAATACATGCCGACATTAACATAAAAAAAATCTATTTTTGTTTTGCGTTTGAAACACTTTTTCAAATTGCATTTCCTATTTTAGTTAAAGTACTTTATATAATAAATATCATTCGTTCAATTCACATTTCACACTTTTCATTCTTAAATTTAAAATTACTTTATTTTATTTGAACTGTACCTTTTAGTGTAGTAGGTAAATAAGTTCCGGTGCGAACTGACCCTAAGATAGCATAAAGGTGTGCTTTACCAAAACTGATAGTCACAAGCTGGCCTAGTATTTGCCTATTAAGTCTCATTATGAAATACTTTCAGAATTCATCCAGCCATGCCGACTTCAGAACAGCGAGAAGAAGAACTTCAACTACGTTGGCGTCCGACTAACTGTGAGCGGGTACGGTATGACCGACGACGCAGTCAATGGGGGCACCACCTCTGAAGTGCTCCGCTGGGTGTACCTCCTTGGTATCACAAATGAAGAATGCAAATCTTGGTACCCGAACAGTGTTGTTATCCAGGACCAAACCATCTGTGCCGAATATTACAACGACACCGCACAATCATCTTGCCAGGTAAGGTATTCTCTATGGACAAGAACTGAATTTAGTTACTCCCTAAATTCAGGATTCTTTAATGAGATGCATCACCAGAATCTCTTATGTTAAGTTCGTTCTCATAAGTATTTTCTAATTAACACTAACTAGAATCCTTCTGGGAAGAAACATGGTTTCTTTTTATGTTACCTAATGTTGACTGACAGGGTGACTGTTGGTTAACCAATTAATGGTTAAGTGGCTACCGTCGCCTATAACATACAAGCAGGAGCTACAGGTGCTAAAAGTACATTGCCGACCATAATAGGTCAGAAGGATAAGAGATCAGGAAGGGATAGGCCAATGAGCTCCGGCATCCCTTATTAACTCACTGAAATACAACAGCACATATGATGTTATTACACGATGGTCTTCTCTAAGGGGGTGTTACTGTCGCCATTGCTCAATCCAAAATCAGTAAGTCCTGCTACTACTTTCTAGATCCAGGCCAGAACCAACTTTGAAAAGTTAATTTCTAAAGCTAAACTTGCCGGGAATCGAACTCATGGCCCCGGTGACAGAGCGTTAAGTCAAGCACACTAACCACTCATCCTTTGGACTCGTCAACATTGATTGATTGGATCGTGTATTGACTAAAGTATTTTGAAACAAAGCTTGAAAATAATTTCAGGGTGACAGCGGTGGTCCTCTGACGATCGTAGATGACGATGGTCAGCCAACCATGGTGGGCGTTGTGAGCTTTGGTTCAACTGCCGGTTGCAATAGTCCCTGGCCTGCTGGTACGTATATTTTAAAAATAATGTTTTAAACAAAATATTTGTAATGATAACGTGAAGGCAAAATTGTGGCATATTTTATTCCTACATTTAACCATAGCTCTTTTTTAGCGGCAATAATTCAATAATACTACCGCGTTGTTCCAAGGCCTCCGACCACTCGGCTCCCATGACTGAACTACTTTTATTAATATGTGTAGTTCATTCCTGTCACTTTCAAACCTATGATCTTTTAACGGGATGTGTAGATAATTAGTTTACTTATCGTGAATCCCGTTAGAAATATTATTTAAAATGAGTCAATAAATAAGTTATTAAATAACTTTTTAAGTTAAGTAAATAATGTCAATGACATTATTGTCCCGGGGTACTAGAGAAAATTCGGCCATTCATACAACCGCTGAGATGTGATGGGTTTATTTAACGCAGAGTGTTGTTACATTAATTTTTTTTTTTATATAGCCTTGTTTCTGCGTTGTTTTGCTGTTTGATTCAATCAGGCGCTTTGTCGTTTGAAATGTATTTGCTTGTGGAGTATAATCTGCGAGAGGGCGTGGCGCGTAGGGCGAGAGAGGTGAGGCAGAGGCAGGGTAAAGTCGTCGCGTTCGCGGCGCGGCGACCGGTGCCGCTTTCTTTTCCGAGCCGGCAGCCGTTGAAAGAGCACGTAGCGAGTCGCTGATTGCCATCACCGTGTTCAAGCCTCGTGGCCTTCACTACACAGTAACAGTGTAATACCGCTAGAGATGCCATGGGAACTGAGGCAAGGAACAAATATCATAGTAACTTTGAGCTAGCACAAATAACGAGCCGTTACTATAATGATCAACAAACCCATTGCAAATTTCGAGTCCATCCTTAGTTCATGGATTGCCCTTTGTCCGTGTTATACGTCCCGTCCCTGCTACGTTAGCTACCTACCATTAAGAGGACCGTCTGCTCACCTGCTTGAATATTTTTATAAAAATAAAAAACTTGTTCACAGGCTACGTCCGGCCCGGACATTACCATGACTGGTACGTAGAAGTGACCGGCTTGAACTTCGACTGGCGTCAAGCAGACATATCAAATTTGGCACGAGAAACACCTACAATTGTAAACTCTTCATAGTGACTCTTATTTATTCAAAAATTCACTTGCCATCTGTCAACAACACCAGCAAAATAATAAAGAAAACAGAACAATAAAAGTACTTTTATTTATAAAAAAAGCATTTTTAACAATTAAATAAATTTATTTAGAAATAAGAATGGTAAGTGAACATACTATTTTCAATTAAACCAAATACACAGTATTTAATATACATTTAAAATGGAAATACTGGGAGGCACGAGTTTAAACGAGCTCGTTGGATGAGTGTTTGATTCCCAGCAGTCAAATACGGAAATGAAATTCTCAAAGTTGGCTCTGGTCTGGATCTGGAAAGTAGTGGCAGGGCATACTGAGTTTCGCAGTGATTTTGGCAGCCCTTCTGGCGGAAGTAACCACCCCCTTACAGAAGAAATAACAGCACGTGTACTGTTGTGTTTCGGCGAATGAGTAAGGGATGCCAGAGCCCATTTCCCTATTCCTTCCCAATCCCTTATCCTTAATCCTACTGAAGTCGGCAGCACACTTGCAGCATCTGTGGCGTTGCTTGTGTTATAGGCGACGGTGGCCACCTCGCCTTGACTTGACAATAGTCACTTGACTTGACAAATCAAGTGGACCGTCAAGCCATCAAATCAAGCCTGTCTGCCGACTTCAACATAAAAAAATAACCTAAAATAATATTCCTTTTCATTTCTGAGCATTTATTGTGTATGACATTTATTGAATATGACATTATTCTAATAACACGAATAATAATATGACATGGCTACTGAGATTAGACATTTGATACTAAATTTTATTGTGATTACATTTAATAGGCAGATCAATTTGGCGTTAATTGCCCAGAAGTTACATACTATATCAGAAATGGCAGACATCTAATTACATAATTATGTATTCTTGTGATATACATATAATATAATAATGGATTACACATATTTTTTTAAATGCCAGTTTACATGTTTACCCTATATGGTGTGGCCAGTAAAAATATTATATTATTACTATTATAATAATAAAAACGTATCAAGAACAGCCCCGATATGGTGTAGCCCATTGTATAGATAGACATTAATAAATTTATATACCCATATAAACACTAAGGTACAGTTTACATCCAAACTAGAATCCTATTTAAAGAATTATTTAACCATCGAGATAGGATAGTCACGGGGCCCTACGTCATGGGCTATATTTTATCGGCAAAACCGCAGGAAAAACTAGTCCAGTAAATTGTTGTAAGTGTTGCTCATCTATTTTTTAGACTGACCACAAATAATCAGACAGAAAATCAGACATTATCTGTCGGCAATCTCTTCATTCAAAATTTCCACTTCGGTACAATTTGCAAAGACTTCCCTCAAGAGATCCTTACAGTAGTCTTTCTCCTCTTCAAATCTGTCACCCTGCAGGTCTGGATGCTGCAGCAGCGTCTCGAGAGTTCCCTTGAGGCCGACAGAGGGGTCTCTGCACTGTCTCAATACATCCGGGTTGAGCCCCTCAGTCATGGCTGACAGAGTGCTCAACAAATGCTCTGTGGTCTCGTCCCTCCCATTTTTTAATAACTCTGCTATGGTTCCCACTAGATTGTGTTGAATGAATTCCTCTGGAATAAGTAAAAATTACCACTTATTAGATTTTTTTTTTCCTTTTCTTGGAACTAAACAGTTTTGATTTTTTTTTTAGGGATTTAAAAATACTTATAATGATAAAGGTTGGACAGTGAACTTCTTATACTCTAATTCTTTAGAGAATGAGCATTCCTCCTTAAAAAAAATATAGGAAATAAATAATTAAAAGATTTTTCATCATTAAAGTGAAATCTGTCTATACTAAGTTGAGGTTGCTTTAGAAAAATAAAACATATAATTTTCTTCAGAGCCCATTGTTCTACATCTTGTACTTTATTGGATTGGACAGCCCATCTGGAGTCAGTAACCATTTATTTACGAAGGAGCACCGTGAAATTAGAGCATGTGTTTGCTGTTGTGCTACGGTGAGTGAGTAAGGGATGCGAGACGCCATTTTTCTATTCCTCCCAAATCCCTTATCGTTAATCCTACTAAAGTCGGCGGCGCACTTGGCGTTGCTTGTGTTATATGCGGTGATAGCCACCTACCATCAAACCGTAATCCATCCTGTCTGACGAACTTTCATATCTGCTGGCTACTTCTGGCGCTACTTCTAAACAAAATCAGGTAGCTTGGAGGTCATGGTACACTTACAAGTGCCATAATGAGGTACATTTTTATTATCTACTAGCTGTAAGCATAGTTTAAATACCTTAGCCTAATAGTTTAAATACCTTTAGCTTGATTGAAATGTTGACACAGATGTCGTATGAAGAACAAGGCCTTGGTTCTGACGGATTTGTCCTCTTCCTTCACCAGAACCGCCAACACATTGCATCCGCCCAACGAGAGGAACTCCAGGCAACCGGGCTCGAAGTCACGGCATATGCCTTTAAACACAGAAGACACCATTAGAAATGATGATAAATGATAACCCTCACTCCCACAACAGCACATGTTCTGTTAACTCATGTGATTTTCCGTAAAGGAGATTGGCTGCACATCTTATAATGAAACTGCAGTATGTCTTACCATTATATTACCTACTGCCTAGTTAGGAGGTGTCAAATCTCAAGTCCAAAGCTAATTCAAACAGTCAGTTCACAGTACAATAAGAACAGTAGGCACCTAGGCGATCGAGATGCGCTCGGTAATGTTTTTTACGCCGACTTTTGCATTGCAACCGGCGCTGGTTAACACAATATTGTACAAATATTTGTATGCATATTATAGCGCCATCTAACAAAATTTTGAGATAACAGATGATTATTCATCCATCGGCAAACAATATCAGTACCACTTTACGACGTGGCGTTTTAATCAATAGTTATAAAAAAGTGCATTGACGAGTACGTTGGATTCTTGCCTTAACGCTCTGTTCTAGGGTTCCCGGGTTCGATTACCGGCAGGGTTGACTTTGGAAATTAACTTTTCAAATTTGACTCTGGTCTGGATCTGGAAAGTAGTGGCAGGGCACACTGCGTTTCACAGTCATTTGGGCAGCCTGTCTGGCGGCAGTGACCACCACCTCACAGAAGACCACCATGAAATAACAGCACGTGTGCTGTTGTGTTTCGGTGAGAGAGTAAGGGATGCCAGAGCTCTTTACCTTATCCCTTATCCTAATCCTACTGCACCTGTGGCTTTGCTTGTGTTACAGGCGACGGTAGCCACCAACCATCAAGTGAACAGTCAGCCTGTCTGCTGATATCGCGATACCGAGGAACTGTTATAATTATGTCGTGTCCATGTCATAATCCAGTTTACAGTGTCATTGAAGATAATTATAGGAAAGACATTCATTATTAAATATTGTAATAATTAAAAAATATAATAGTAGATTTTACAAGTGCACAAAACGAACCATTTTTATCTGAGAGGGCTGATAGTAATGTCGAGGATAAAAATGGTTTTGTGGACGAGTTATAAACTCTGCTTTTCAATTCGATTGCGAGGAAATAAAACAGTAGTATAACATAAAATTTCTTTAAACGTACGATAAAACAAGAGCTATTTCCCGCCGCTTTATTTTTTTTAAATCTTACGACATTGACATCTTATGACATTGGCTCGGCCTGCAGACCTATACAACCTACTATTAAATTAATTTTATAAAAATATTTTTCTTAAATTAATTAAATAACCTACCCTCCTTGAATTTAAATTTTAATATATTTTATGTCTTAAGAAACACATAAGGCAAATAAATTTAGGTAAATATTATAAAATAACCAATTCTATCTATGAACTTCTTATTGTGTTTGGCTGTATGGCTCATTTTCTTTGCCTTAATATAGATACATTTATGAGTAGATACGTTAATGCACTTGTGCACAAAATTCGATTTTGTGCAGCCTATATCCTGCACAAATAAGCACTTTCAGAGCATCAGAAGTGAAAATATTGCTAATAGACTCTATTCTGAGTTTTAATGAAATTATTATAAAATTAAATGAGTGAAAATAATGAAGAGAGTAATGAAACGCCCACCCAGTGTTCTTTCTCTATTATCCTACATACATATAGGCACCCCATGTATAGGCAAGGGATATATTTGAATATAGAATTTCGACCTATAGGCGAATTTAGACTATAACGGACCAGTAGTTATAACTATGTATTCATGTCTATCGCGTTGAATTTTTCATTTTCGATGTCTTTGAAACCAATTGTGAGAATTTCCGTAATTTGCATGCACATTGCACTGTGGCTGATTTTAATGCAGTATTAAATCAGCCACAGTATTCAAGAAATATGATATACAGTTTATATACCATTTGAAAATAACTATTTCCGTGCTATTGCTATTTTCACAGACATATTTACTAATTTTCTAATAAACTCAAAATTTAATCTATTGTCTATTTGCACTATTGTCTCAGACAATACAATGCCTTAAACATATTAAACAAAATTACATACATGATAGCGCTCCAAGACACTTGCTAAGCGCTTGCCCGTGTTCCATCTGCACCAAGCTGATGAGAACCGGCAGCAGCCCACAATCCAGGGCGTGTTTCTGCCAGAACGGATTGTTTTGACACAGTTCAGCCAGTACGCTACTGGTGTAAGACCTCACCTCTTCATTGTCGCAGCCGTAACATATGGGGATCATTGGAAATCCACCCATTTTGTAGAAGTCTAAAAGAATAATGGTAAATAATAATCAATTTAAACCATCCCCTTATAGGGACGGTTTAAATACATTTTAACACTATTTAAAATGTAAGTCAGGGGTCGCAAACAGTGATTCCGGAAATACCGGGATACCGAACTAAAATGACTATTTCAAATTTTTCTGTATTTAGTTATAAATTGAAAATAACAATGTACATATTGCTACTGGACAAATGTAAATGGCCCGTTCCAGTGCCCATATCATTCCGTGCTACTGGAAAGCTTTACTGGATTCAAATACTTGATCCATCTAAAGGCCTATTTCAAATCTAAGCGGTATCCGGATCCGCTACCAGTGCCGGTAGCGATATCCCAATGGGTATGCAAATAATGCGTTTTTAAACAAGAGCGGTATTAGCTACCGGCGCCGGTAGCGGTCTTCCGACGACGCTCAGTTAGCTTCTGTTTTCGCTGTCGCGGGTAGAGAACCAGGATTTGCCGAACATACGTATCGCGTACCACTCTGTCATATCAAATACCCGATTGGATGTAAAGGGATATCGCTACCCACGGCAGTAGAGGATTCCACTTACATATGAATAGGCCTTAAATAAATTAAAAGCCTTAAATAATACTTTTCAAAGTTTTAGTTAGAATTCATTAAAACATAGTTTTCTTATCATATAAGACAAAATGTATCATCATTCATTATTGAATGCAAAGACTGAATGACTAGCTCACCTAATTTAACACTAAGTTTAATAATTAATAATGATTTTGGATTAAGGTGTTATCTTTTGTGGACTCAGGAGTGAGACATTCATGTTTTTGTTTAATGTAAGCAGAGAACATTTTATTTTTTTGTTAAAGCTGTAAGTTTGTATTGAAAGCTTTCATTTCAATATAACTAGGTCGGCCGGTTTCTACAGGTGTGAGCGCTTTATATTTTAGTTATTATAAGCTGATTTAAAGTCACTTAAAATACATTAATATGTAGTTTTTTTTTCTTACTATGTGACTCTTTCATTTATTGGCTGGTTAAGATTTAAGAATTCCCATACAAAACTGACGATGATATTTAAATATTTTCCTGCGACTATCGAAAATACCGAAAATACTGGAAATACGGTTTTGGAAAGAGGGTATTGCGACCTCTGGGTCTGTATATCCCGTGACTTCTTCTAAACTAACCAACAGATTTTTATAAGGCTTTCACTAATAGAAATAGCAATAAATGAGGAAGGTTTATACAATACAATTTTCAAAAAAATATCAATTTATGCAAACAGCTATAAAATAGGAATAGTGTATAAAAAGTAATGGTGTTTTTTTTTTAAAGCATAATTTGGTCTTTAAATTGCATTTTCTCTCCTTAATAAAAATAATGCAATACCAACCATTAGCAACATCAATATCATCAATGTACTCGAGCAAATTGTCAAATGCAGACTTAACATCATTGGGCACTGGGCCGGCACGCTTTATGCTCTTTATCTTCTCAGCGTTGGTCAGCACCTTAATGGCCTCTTGGAGGACCGTTGCCACATTCACAGTCAAACTTTTTAAGGCTTCCTCTAGAAATTTGCGTCTCTGAAATGACATAAAAAAATATTATTAATAACATGCTAACAAATTGTAACGAGTTTTCTAAGTAAACGGATCAACATAAAATAAACTTAAACCTATATGAACGGTAAACGATTTTATCTTATTGTATTTGTTAAACTAACAGAAACTCCAAGCAGAAATTTGCAAATTGCAATTTTTTTTATTGCATAATTCCTGTATTTACATATTATAATGGGCAAATATAGGAAAAAAACAGTAATCGGTAAAAATATCTTTATATTCATTTGATGTAATTGCATTATTAGCAATCACAATCACTTTGAACCTTTTGTTAAAGAATATTTGTTGAAACATTATACAGTTCTAAATTATCATTAACTATCAAAATTTATTTATCATTTTGTTTAAAATAAATTACAATGTTTATAGAAAATCAGACCCTTATAGATTACAACATATTTTAAGTAATAATAAAATCGTAAACTAACCGTCTACACATTAAATATTTTTTCACAGGTTGTACTTACTTATGTTACGGAGATCAAAAAAATAGTTTTTAGAATTATTGTCTGTTTGTCTGTACGTTTGTGCATGCTATCTCAAAAACATGGTTTTCACTTATTTATGTAGCAAGCTTCCCATAACATTTAAGTGTTTGTTTAGTGTTTGTTCAATCCGTTTACAAACAAAAAAGGTTATACTTAACTACTTAACTTGAATAAGGTATCTGTCTGTTTTTATGACTACATATTTATAATTTAACATTATATGCTGGGAGTTTACACATTTTTATATTAACCAAATATATGCTAAAATTATATTTCATTAAGTGTCTTTCTGAAACCAACCTAATTTTCTCTTGAAACAATAACTAAAAAAAGAAAAATATATTTACATTACATTTAAGATTAAGTTATCTACAATTTACAAATGTTTAAATTAAGAGTGTAAGAAAATATAATAAAAGTTCCAATAATTGATTGTTGTGAATAGAATCTAAAACATTAATTTTACAAAGAAATTAAATTTTAAATTTTAAAGAATATTTACATATATCCTGACAGACAAGGCAATGTTGAAAAGGAGCAAACATTTAATTTATTTATTACAAATAAATACTAATATAAAACTTTAGTGTTCAGTGTATCAGTGTTCACAAAGCAGAGAATAAAATAGACCCTCCTAGGAAAGGCTAAAGATATTCATTTGGGGCAGGGACGCTCAATGAGAGCTTTTTGAGTCCATCGCAGGAATTAGGGAAATATTGGCTGATATCCGTCTATTCACAGTTTTTGTTAGATGATGATGTGATTCACATTTGACTCACAGTTAGGCAAAATATTACTTGGGATAACCCTGCTGGCGGCAAAAGATCGCCAGCAGTTCAACTCTGAGCATTCCTGACTTAGAGAATAGTAACATTACCAAATCAAGAAGGATTTCAATGATTTTGAAAAACTTTTTAAAGAATATTTGGAAGGTTCCTTTCCAAATTCAGTAACTGTGTACACTTAAATAGGTTATGATCAAATTCTACCATACGAAGTTATGCTACATAACTTCATATCACATATAATATGTAAATGTTATCAGTATAACTTACCTCTTCATCCATAGGTCCTAGCTCCGAGTTACCTGGAGCATCCTCTGCTTTTGTTGCTTCCATTGCAAATTTAAGAAGTCCCTGGAAACATTGCGTAATCAAAGTATTAATATTAGCACACTGTTTAGTTCATGGTGCACAGGACTGAATGGTCTGACTGCTTGTAGAAGACAGAAGCTAGCATTACATCAATTAACTTCCTATTTCCCTATCCCTTCCTAATCCCTTATCCTTAATCCTTGTATGGTCTGCAGAATACTTGCAGCACCTGTGCCATTGCTTGTGTTATAGGCGATGGTAACCACCACACATCAAGTGGACTTTCAGCCTGAATCTTAACAATAAAAAAAAAACAATTTTCATCACTGAGGTGAAAGTCAATATAAGGTAGAGATAATAAATAATGATGCAGAATATGTGTTTGATAGCTTTGTATTGGTCTCAGTTGATATAAGGCCTAAGGGGATACTATTATAGGCAAATGAAATGCTTTATAATTTATCCTGATCTATTTATTTGATCTAAATGCCTTGACGGGTCAAGACCCGAACTAGACAAGGAACTTAACATGACAAAACCTTCAACAAAGACAAAAAATCAATTTATCTAATATCTTTGATTGCCGCCTATACAAAGAAACGCAGACCAACTTCCATATCATGCAAATTCTTTGTAATAGCGACATCTAGGCGTGGATATGTCGCAAACATATTTGTTTTTGAAAATGCATTTTCATTTAATATTGATATGATAAAAAAAAAGAAATGTATCATGGACCTAAGGCTCCCAATAACCTAACGTACGAAGTGAATAGTGAGTATGTAGTGATAAAGATATAATAAACAATAACAAACATTGTTACATGCATATCATTAAAAATACCTGTAAATTTCTTGGTTGTCGTGGCTGTACTGGCACTGGTCGCACATTATTATCACTTCTATCAGGATATGTTATAGCGCCAGCTATTACATTATTACTGTTTTGCTGGTTATTTGAACTCATATTTAAAATTAGCAGAAACTAACACAAATATTTCAGCACGTAATAAACGAATTGGACAATTTTGTAAAAATTACAATGACAAAAAATCACACCCTTTTCTTAGGAAAGTTAGTTCACACAATTATTTACTAAAGTAATTATAATCGTAGATTTTTATCACAAATTTTAAAAATTATGAATAATGAACATAATAAATACAAAACACAATTACACTGCTTGGTCTGCTTGCGCTATGTTGGAAATTCGATAAAAATTTCGATAATCAAAATTTTTAGGCAGTGGCTGTGGGCAGAGTGGGCAGTGGGTGGGTACACAGAACATATGTATTATGTATATACTCTCTCTCTAGTCTCTAAAAAGGCACAGATGACAGATGACAGCACACATATAGTCTCTGTACAAGGTAATGTTTTTATTTTTTAATTGCTGCACGGTGGCACTTTCTTATATGTATTACTGGTATTACCACTTAAAATGGTGAAAATTATTAACTTCGAGGGACAAAATTAAATATTCTCGCCGAGCAGTTACAAGGCGGCTGGCGGCTACCAGTACACAGAGGAGGAAAAATCTTCCTGTAAGTAATAAAAAATCCTCGTCAACCCGTCTGAAGCGTATTATGACAGTTCGCTACATTCCACAATGATAAATCTTGGCCTCAAAGACATTATAAAAATACTCGGCTTCGAGTACGAGGTCAGCTCCTTGTTATATACTCTTTGTTTTCCAAGGTTGTCATCTCCATCGTCCAAGGTTTTCAAAATTATATCAACACGACCCAACGCCACAGAGCAGAATGATCTATCGATTGCTTTTGCGACATAATTTAATTTAAATAAATAAAAAAAGAAGCTTGGCTGGTTTTAAAAATTACTGTAAAAAGAAGTAGGTATCAATTTTTAATTAAAAATTTTGAAAAGTTACTTTCTATGGTTGAATTTCCAGAAACTGAAACCAGTAGCTCTAGTATGAGTTTCGATAGTTGATTCGAGTGACACGACGAATGTAGTAAGCGAGCGAACGCCATTAGTATAGTCGGATTTAATATACCTACCACGAGTCACCCTGTAGTTATCTACGGTCACTACAGTCAACTCGATAGATTCTGTAGTATAATGGCATCCGTGCCTACTTCACACTCATTCATCGTCTCTTTCTAACGTTACACGAAAGACAAAGACGTGATGATTGATTATTATGCGGAAAATTACGAGCGTGCAATACAATATAACTCATAGGAATTATTTATATAGAAGTTTAAAATTTGTCGGTATAAACGTCTACAAGTACATACGTTTGTTTATGGTTGTGACTGCATGATTATTAAAATTTTGGAATAAATTTTGGAAAAATATTTAATTTGCTTAGAACTAGCGCCACACAGTTCATCTGCAAGTACATACATACGAATAATACAAGTTATTGCATTATTCGTATAATCGTAAAGGCAAAAAAATAAAATGTTTACCATTGAAATGTGAATGCCTATTTCCATAATTTCCAACGTTATTTAAAATAATTTCTAGCACTTCAATGATAATAACTACAATATAGAGTATATTAAAAGTGAATATCGTCTATATTTGCAATAGATTTAGCTTTCTCACGTTGAAAACATAAGTGAGTGCCGCAACCTATGGCCGCAACTACAGGGAGTGCCGTACTCTCGACAGCGTCTGTCGAGTTTGTGACTCGTGGTGCCGAAATTGTACAGCAAAAGTGCAACACGTTACTCGCTAGCGACTACGGTTTCGATAGGTTTTTTACTTGTGCAACTCATACTACCGATTTTAGTTCTTTGAGTGACCGCTAGAGGCGCTGTAGGATTTTTCATATAAATTTTATACGCTCTCGCTAGCGAGTGCGGTCATCGTAAACTCATGCTAGAGCTACAGACAGAGGCTCTTCTATATAGTATGAGTTTACTTACTATACTACACCAATCATACACCAATTCTACACTCGCTAGCGAGAACGTAAAACTTTTGTATGAAAAATAATGAACCAAAAATATAACGTAGTGATTATATTCTCTTTGTAATGAACTGTCAATGTCAAATTGTCAATTTTGCATATAAATTTTTTACGCTCTCGCTAGCGAGTGTAGTATCGCGTATACTTCACAGTTCACGATTTTCCATACAAAAATTTTACGTTCTCGCTAGCGAGTGTAGTATCGTAAACTCATACTAGAGCCACTGGACACTAAAAGAGAAATCAATAGAAGCTCACCATCCCAATAAAATTTTCTAGAACATACGATACGAGTATTTAATGAAAGGTTTAATAAAATGGGAATGATAAAAAATTAACTCGTAAGTAAAAAATAGAAGAAAGTAAGATTTAAATTTCTCGTAAACGTAAATTAAATTTCGTTAAATACATTTTATTCATATATAACTTTCGATTCTCATTTCAGCTTTTTAATTTCATAAATTAACAATTCACACAATTAATTTTTTAAAAATACCAAGACTATAATTTGAAAATGTCAGAAATAATTACAAATGTTAATCACGTATCAGAATTATTACTATTTTTTTTTTAACTTACCGCACAATTCCATCTTTTATTCGGCTTTGCGAATGCGAAGTTGAGTCGATAAATAATGAATAATGTCCGCTTTCGTTCGTGCCATTGAGGTGACGTCGCAGCGGATAAATGGTAGGATTGGTTCCGTTCAGAGTCCTCGACTCCGCGTTCCGCATCGTAGTTCGTAGTTTGTTGCCGCTAGCATCCGCATCCGCACGCTGGTCGCGTAAATGCTGTCGCCGCGCGCGTTTTCATATTTCCACAACAACCTACTTGCATAGCTTTGTGTCGTTATTCCTAAAATGAGACCAAGAACGAGCGCCGTTTGGAATTATTTTACATACGTAAACAACGATTTCGCCAACTGTAAAGTTTGTAAACGGACGTACTCACGTAAAGGCCGCACCACATCGTCGCTCATAAAACACCTCTATGCGTCGCATCCTAACGAATATGCTCAATTTCTTGAACAACGAAACGACCATCAACTTGTTGGCGATTCCTTAGACTTTAACCTTACCGATACAGCGCTACTTCCGCAACTGGTAAATATATTTTTTTAAGTAAATAGGTAAAGTGACATTATGATTTTAGTTGTAGCGGTGCTCACTGGGCAGCCTGCCAGTCCTTTCATATAAACTATAATCGACCCCTAGATGTCGAGAACGACCTACAAGGGGGGGGTCCATGATAGGATCTCGTTTAAGCAGGTCGTAGGTACTTAGTACACAGCAAGAGTTTGCCTGTTGTACGAATTTTAAAATTAAATCATTTAAATTTTTGAAATTCACTTTATTACAATTTTGTCTTGGTTTGTTTTAATTAAAATTTTATTAATACATTTATAAAACCTTTCATTTGTGTTTGCTACGCGTAGTGAAGCTGTTTGTGTGCCAAAATATTGCTTACTCTTTGAATAGGTTATTGCATACATGTAAAAAAAAATAAAAAACCCAATATAATTTAATATTAAATTATGTAAATAGCCTATTGTAAAGAAATAATAATAAAAAAATTATTAAATTATATTGTATATAAGCACAAAATATACAATAGCACCACCGTAACATAAGCCCGAAATGGGCAAATTATTGATTTGATATGTACTATTACACATGCAGGCATACTGCCACATATTAACAACCACTGTACACAGTTGACAAAATAAAGACTTATCTTATCTTTTCTTATCTAAAATTATAAGAGAAACAGTAACCCAGTGAGTTTAGTGCTCGGTTGCCGATACGGCAGAGCAGTTTCAAATACCGGTCGGTCCAGGGTCGTTGCGGATGGTGAATTCTTGGCATCCATGAATACCGTTGCGAATTTTTACCGGACCACGTCCGTGGACATGCGGAGATCAAGTATTTTTAATAGATTTAATTTTTTTTTGCATTAGATTTAATGCAGAAATAAATTATTGAAATTGAAACAATAAAAAACTGAAACAATTTCATAATTCATCCTGGGAAGATCTAGCAGATCAAATCAAATCGTTTATGTCTCAAAAATGGGATAACAAGATTAGATTTAGGACTAGCTCCATATCCGCATGCGTAAAAGATTCGCATTGATTATTGCGGATGTCTAAATCGATGCGGAAGTTCCACATTTGGGGATGCGAATGTCCGCAACAACCTTGGGTCGGTCCTACAACTCTGAATCTTCGCTTACATACTATGTATTTTTGGCTATAAAGGTGACGATATAGGCTGACCGTTCACTTTAACGTAGATGGTTATCGTCGCCTATTTGCACAAGCAACGCCAAAGGTTGCAAGTGCGCTGCTTCCGTACGGTTAAGTATTACTACCTCAACATTACTTAACCGTACGGTTACGGTTAAGTAATGTTGAGGATAAGGGATAGGGAAATGGGCTTTGGCATCCCTTACTCACGTGAGAATTATAAGAAAGTATGTGTGCACGAAGATAGTAATCTCGAAGACATTTGCAGTTCTGCTTTGCATTACTATGTGCTAAAAATGTAACGTAATCGTTAAATTCCAAAAAACCTGAAAACTATTGAATCTCAGCCATACATATATGAGGGGTCAAAAATATTGCATTTTAAGTCCCCTTTCACGCCCTGACGGCGCGACGCGTTTCCAGCACCTAACCCTATATACTCCTGTATATCAGGGGTGACCAAATGGCGCACCGCGGTCCGCATCCGGACCGCCGACCCATTTTGGGCGGACCGCGAAGACAGCAATTTCGATCACTGATGAACATCTCCAGGATTTAATGTCGATAGCTTGCACCAATTTTACTCCAAACTTCATACAGATAGTCCGCAACAAAAAATTACATTTTTCTCATTGATATGTAATAAATATAACTTTGTTATTTCCGTAATTACATTTGTTTAATAAATATTTTTTCTATAAAACATGGCGAACCGCAATGGTCATTTCATTTCTTAAAACGGACCCCGAGCGAAACTAATTGGTGACCCCTGCTGCATATTGTATAGTACCTACAATTTTTGTAGGCATATTAAGAAATGAATAGGTAATTTGAACCATCAAGTTGAATTGAAGACCCTGGATTAATTTTATTCAAATTACTTAAATTATTGCAATTTTGATAAATAATTATAAATAATTATTGCAATTTGACTAAACTGGACTTGATAAATGTGGATGAAATCATCATCACCTCAAGAATATAACTAGAATAATTTATTCAAAGTTTCGTAATCTATACTTCTATATACTTACAAACTAATAAAGCTGAAGAGTTTGTTTGTTGAACGCGCTAATCTCAGGAACTACTGGTTCAAATTGAAAAATTCTTTTTGTATTGAATAGTCCATTTCATTTCAATAACGGAAGTCAAAATAGCAATATGTGTGTACTTGCTCCATAAAAAAATAAAAATAAAACGTCAGTTTTGCGAGATGATGAATATCTCATCCAATCTTACGTGATCGATTCATCCATGGTCAGTCTGTTTTTTAAAGCAGATCGTTTTTCTACTTCATGAACGTGCTACTGAACGTGCCGAAGCGAAGTTTGGCGAAGGCACGTCAAGTCATAGAAGTAGCTATTATATTATTCCTATTTCTATGCGTCAAGTAAATAGATCCGCTCGGATTCCGCCGTGTCTGAACTAGCGCTCAGACATTTTAATATGATCGATTTAGAGAGGATCGCTTACATTTCAGTCAATATGGGAAATAGAAAATTTGTGATAGAAAAGCCATATTTTAAAATGTCATTTATGCTATCGCTAATGTCGTGATTAATTTGCAGGTGGTACGCGAGTTAACGGTTGAAGATTTAGAACAGTGTGAAGACATTCCTACAATGCCTGCGCCGATAAAGACTGAAAGGACTGAAAACGATAGTGACGAAGGAGATTTACATGACAAACTCAAAGTAAATAAAGACACGATAAAAAAAAAATATTCAAAGCCGAACATTAGAAGAAAACAAGTTCTATTAAGAAAGGAACAACGGATTACAAAAACAAACATAACAGAGTTTGAAGTGACAGGTTTAAATGTGTCAAATAAGTTAACAAAGATGGATTCGTTGCAAGCAATCTACGCGGAGTCCTTGATTAATAATATTCTTCGTGAGGGACTGTTGAATAGGCTGACCGAATATACGAATTTGTGTGATAATGGGTGCAGACAGTCTAATCGAGTCTCGTCTTCCAACCAAACCATGTCCTTTATACAACTGGATAACAATGCACAGTAACCCAATGACACATTTTATACATTTAAATCAAGCACGTATACAGAGGGGGGGATAGTTGGGATTTATCCCCCCCCCCCCCCCCGAAATCTGACTGAAAAAAAAAACGATAGATGTCATTCATTCAGAAAGTAAGAAAAAAAGAGTGGTCGGCATGTGTGACACTAGATTTATAGAACGTCACGACCCTATAAATGTATTTTGTGAGTTACTCAAACCTATTGTCATTACATTAAGAGAACTATCCTGCACAAACAGAACTGTTGCCCAAACTACGTCTACAATTCATAGCTGCGACGGAAAAGAGTAGTTTCTTGATTTCTCTAAAAACCTGCGAAAGATTTTTCAGAAAAATTAGAGTAAAGTACAGTGATTACAGCGATTTTTACACAGTTCACATGGTTGTTTCAATGTTTGTCCCCCCCCCCCCCCCGAACCAAAAGTCTGGATACGTGCCTGATTTAAATCTAAAAATTGAATGTTTGGTTGTACTTTGAATTCTTTTATTCAAGTAATCATTATATTGTTTAAAAAATGATTTCTACGTCTTATTTGTCGGTTGGAAAACCTTTCCAGAATAAGCAAATCCAAAATCTAGTGCAGATCGATCTTCGTGGAGAATTTAAAAGGAGAAATTGAACTGCCAGGAAGTGAGTTTCTAAATGTATAGTAGACTAGCTTATGCCTGCGTTAACATTTATCAATCTTTATTGCTCTTATTTTTTTGTCAGATGTTGATCCTCGGGAACACTACTTTTTTCGGCTTACTTTTTTTTTTATTAAAAATGGGTTTGCTCTTTGCCAGCATCAATCCATGTAGGAAAGATGAGGCTGACGATGGAGCGAGCTCACCCAGAAGATGCCTATTCACTAGAACCACAGATTAATAAGTAGTTATGCTAGAACCATGAAAAGATTTGGGTTGTATGACCTCGGAAATACAGACGCTGGCAGAGAGTTCCAATCCTTAGCAGTGCGCATTATAAAAGATTTTTAAAGCGCTTGGTTCGAATTAGAGGGATTTCGACAAGGTGAGGATAGTAACCAGCCGCACGTCTGCATGTCCGACAGAAGAAAGGGGAAGGCGGTACTCATTTTCGCATTCAGATTGTGTAGTTTGTAACAGATTCTTCTCTTTCAAAAATCTTGAGAGAGAATCAGATCAAGTACCTATATAGGTACCTATCTAACCTAACCGCACCTAATCATGTTTTACCTAAGCATTTTCTAGTAATTACCGGTAATATATCAAACATTGATATTTTCTGTGACACCCTGAAAACGTTTCAATATAAAATGTTTAAAACACTTCATTAAGACGTAACTTTTTAATTTGTAAAAGTTGATATAAAAGTTGAAGCACTAAAATTTAACTCTTTTTCCTTAATTGGTTAAGTAAATATTTTCTTATTTTTTAAATTTTATCTGTGTATAATATAATAGCTGTGTATAATCCGCGTGGAATTCAGATTGTTTCCCCAATACCGGAATCGGGTAGTAGCGTAGGCGTCTTTGTTGATATAGGACGGTCGAGGCAGTGATATCCTTTATTTTTTTCCTCACTTTATATTCCCTTTATTGTAATTTTTTTACACATAGAACAAAAGAAATACAGAGTAATTAGGATAACATTGACAGACCATGATTGCATGAACACAGAATATTCTCAACAGTCTTGACCTAC
Organism: Bembecia ichneumoniformis; assembly: GCA_910589475.2. Taxonomy (NCBI): domain Eukaryota; kingdom Metazoa; phylum Arthropoda; class Insecta; order Lepidoptera; family Sesiidae; genus Bembecia; species Bembecia ichneumoniformis. Next base: position 1,881,243 of record OU342540.1, on the reverse strand, counting down.
TTGCACTGCCTCTGTGGCTTCACGGCGCGGCCGCGCTTATTACACTTATATCGTATTACATATCTCTTTAACCATACGTCCAGTGCAGTAAAAAGCAAAAATCACATATACATATAATTTACTTGTGACGATAAACTTCCTGATTTTGATGAGTATTCATAGTTGTTGATACTTAATATGGCCAATAAACATCACATAACGATTTAAATATTTTTTTTAACGAAGAAAAATATAAAAAAGTGGCTTAAGTATAAAAGTTAGACATAATATGCTGTCCCTGTATTTTTTGTAGACATTATCAAGCTCTGCAACTTTTCTGTAGAAATCAATCATTTTCGTTCGACCGTTTTTTTCGTCGACTTACTTTGCAAATTCGATTACCGCGAAAAAGCCTTTTCATTTTACGGGATAATACGGGAAAAAGCCTATGTTCATCCTGAAATTTTATTCTAACTTCTAACTAAATTTGAGAGAATTAATCGGATGAGTAGTTTCGAAGATACAAACCAACAAACATACAAACTTAACCTTTTTATAATATTATAGTATAGATAATTATTTAATACTCAGTGATGTATTCAGATCTTATTTTATTACTAAGGTAGGTATTATATTAGTGTTATAGGACTGTGCGAAGAGCTGTATACACCTACACCTACATACTTAATTGACATGCATAGCATTAGCCTCAGATAAATTTAAGATTCAAAAAGTTGTGTAATATTTTTTAGTGTGCCAAGTGCCAACCATGTTCTTGGTGGACCTAGCGTGTAAATGTTAGTAAATGTTTAAAATGTCGCCGGTGCTAGTGCAAGTCTATTGCTGTTACAAAGTAAACTTGTCTCGCCCGTCAGGTGTCATTATTCCCTCATTTAATTGATTGGCAACAAACAATAAAAACATTATGGCGGGCGGAAAGAGGGGCACGGTGCGGGTCGCGGGGTGCGGGGCGCGGGGCTGCGGCCGCTCAGGCAGTCAGCCAGTCGACCGCCATGCCTGTGTTGTGTGCTTGCACGCCGCACGGTCTGGCAACGTCGCACGATCGATCCACTACGCTAGAGCTATCGCTGCCGGGCTACCGGCTTTTGCAGACCTGATGCTGTGTGCCGTGTCACAGCTTTTATTGTAGGTATACCAGCTAACAATCCCTACTACACAGAATACATTTTTTTTTAATTATTATTATACCCTATAATAATAATGTTCTTATAAGAAAAGTATTTTTAACCTACAGTTAAAAAAATTTGCTGACAAACTATACACCTACACTATATTTGGAAGCGGGTTGAGTAAGCGATAGGTAAGTCCATAATTACCGTGTCAAATATAATCTCTATTATATAAAAATGAATCCCCATTTCCCTTGGTCACGGTCACGGCATCACGCGTGAACGGGTAGACCGATTTTAATTCGGTTTTCACTAATGGAAATAGGGATAAACAGGGAATGTTCATATATATAAAAATTGTACCCCGGGCGAAGCCGGAGGCGGGTCGCTAGTAAAAAATATTTTATTTAACAAATTATAATTTGGGCAATTGAACTATTGAGACTTTTGGAGTTTCGATAGTTCAAAAAATTAATGTACCTAATTGAACTACTGGAACTGAAAAGTCCCAGTAGTTCAATCAATTGTACTCGGAATTGAATGGGAATAAACCTGAAAAAATAGGTAAAATACAAATAGGCGAATCTCGCTCAGTCGCGAGTTGTTAAGAATAACCCAATTTTTAATTAAGTATGTCTATTAAAAATTCATTATTATGGGAGGTATTTGTGACACATTCGTAGAAAACCAAAATGTTTGAAATTAATCGATATTTTTACTGGACGGTTATTCTTAGGAACTTCTTAGGATCAGTAAGATTTTTAGTAGTGGCACAGTACATTCGTCTGTCACATACCAGATATCACCGTGAAAAAAAAGCATTCTTGCACTATTTCAGTACTTGAATGAGGGACGCTTGAGCCCATTCCCGTATACCCTCCTAACCTCTGAAACTGGAAAACCACCTTTGAGTAACCATCAAGTGGACCGTCAGCCTGCCTGTCAAGTTTTACATAAAATACACATATGAAAAAAATTCTATAAAAAGCACACTTCATTATATTATATTTAAATTTAAATACTAAAAACTAAAATTATCTAATCTAAAAATAAATTAATATTAAATTGATTAAAAACGAATAATATAAAAATGGACCCTGCGGCATTGTACCAAGTACGCTGGCAGCATTTCCTCGTTGAATGGCCAAACTAATACGCTGGCCGAGGAAAGTGCCAGCTCTTCGGTCTCCCGTCGCATCTATAAGCCTCTTCGAGATATCTTTGAAGAGGCTCATTGCTGCAGGGCCCCACGGACCGAGTGTCTCGACTCCAGTGTCCGAGTGAAAAAAATATATAAAAGCTTTTATTATTTAAGTTTTTAAAATCCATACTTAATATTATAAATGTGAAAGTAACTCTGTCTGTCTGTCTGTTACCTTTTCACGCCTAAACTACTGAACCGATCATCATGAAATTTTGCATACACGTTGTCAGGGATACATAGGGTACCTTTCATCCAGAAAAAAGTACTGTTCCCGAGGGATGATCTAACGCCTGGCAAAGCCTGCAATAAAGATGTTAGGCGTTAAATTGCTCATAATTATGTATAGTCAAGCGTTATTTTCTTATTTTTCAATTTACCAGCTATTGGTCTTTCACAAATGGATCTCGCTTCCTGTCCCATATTGGAAAAACTTCGCAAGCCTACTTATCTTGTAGGTAGGTATTCTCAACGTTGACCTAGAATCTTAAAATGTGACAAGGTCTGAGCCACCAAGCTCTTACTCACCAACAACAATATTTTAATAACAACGAGCCTGTTGGATGAGCAGTCAGGGTGCTTGCCTTAACGCTCTATTCTAGGGTTCTCGCGGGTTTGATTCCCGGCAGGGTCAATTATGAAAATTAATTTTTAAAATTTGACTCTGATCTGGATTTGGAAAGTAGAGGCAGGACACACTGCGTTCAGTGATTTGAGCAGCCCGTCTGTCGGCAGTAACCACCCCCTTACAGAAGACCACCGCGAAATAACGGCACGTGTGCTGATGTGTTTCGGTGAGTGAGTAAGGGATGCCAGAGCCCATTTTCCCATCCAATCCCTTATCCTTAATCCTATTGTAGTCGGCAGCGCACTTGCAGCAGCTTTGGCGTTGCTTGGATTATAGGCGACGGTAGCCACATACTATCAAGTGGACCGTCAGCCTGTCTACCGATCTTACCATTAAAAAAATGAATTATTGTTGCTTTATAGTACCATCACATAATTTGTAATTTTCTCAAGGAACTCTTTGATGTTATGTACTTCTAATGAAAGCCATTAATTTAAAAAAAAAATTGAAACCCTCTTTACTAACTACAACTGCTTTTAATGCAAAAGCGAGTTTTTTTGTCAACCTTTCACGCCTTAACTAGGTACTCAATCAATCATCATCAAATCTTGATACGCGTTGTCAAGGAATACAGAAAAAGATAACAAAGCTTTCATCAAAAAAGGTAATTAGATTTTGGATAATATAAAAATAAAAATAAAAAATTCAACATTTCACAAATGGGGCGCGGACGAAGTCGCGAGCAAAAGCTACATAAAATAAAAATGTCCAATCCAAATCATAGAGCAAGATTTTAATGAAATTTTGATAGTTCATAATTCGTGAGACTAGTTAAGGCCAAGGCCAGTTTTAATTTTTGAACACGCAGCAAATGTATTTTTCAATATCAACGGTCCCTTGCCACTGTTAACGTGCCAAGTCTACTTGAGCCGACTGGATGGCAAGAGACCGGACGGTATGAGTTTGATTCCATGGAAGATGGGCCGGGTGCTGGTATGGGATGCAACCTGTTCAGACACGCTGGCCCCTTCCCATCTCCATGAAACCAATAACAGAGTTGGTGCGGCTTGTGAAGCGGCTGAAAAAGCTAAAGCATGCAAATACAGGGGTCTAGGCTCCGAATATGATTTTGTCCCATTCGGTGTCGAGACCCTTGGTCCGTGGGTCCTAATATATTTTAGTTATTATGTTAAAATTAAGACTTTCGATTATAGTTTATATTAGTTTATTATAATTATAGTTTTTCCATGTATAATGACATATATAAATCAAATACTAATCAAATTATATGCTCATCAAATACTAACTTCATTCAATCATCTTGACGCGCGATGCTGTGTGTGCGAGCACTTGTAAATAAAGTTCCGCGGCTCAAACATGAACTAAAAGTGGCACAATGAGAATAAAGGTGGATTTATTTACACCGGGCCGTACCCCGGCCTTGTTCCGGCCGAGGCCCGGTCATGATATTCATAGTATGCTTTTGTGTGAACCAATTCATACTTCACCGGGCCGTGTCCGTGCCCCGGCCTTTGAGAAAAACACGGCGAGCGCACAGCCAGTTGGCGGCACGGTGTAATATGAATCATCCTTTAGCTAGAAAACTACATTTTGCACTACGATTTTCGACTTGTGAAAAATTTGGGGTGAAAAATTTGGGATGTATTTAAAAAGACGAGACAACATGAACAAAAATATGTCAAACTCGAACCAAAAGTTGATTATTTCACTGATAATCTCTAATAAGAGCGACAGTCCGAATCTACGAATTTTTCAAGCCATGGAAAATTAAGCGGCGCAGAAGAGATAGATTGCGATTCTGAATAGCATTTATCATGATAAAATAAACGAAATATCTATTAACCTATTTGTTTTATTTCATATATCTATTGTTTTCTTTTTATACAGAGATTTCAGATCTCCCCTCCAACAGACAGATTTCAGAAATTGTGAAATTGTTTAAAATATAACTATTTTTCAACAGCTGTATATCAAAAATGCATTTGTGTGAGTACTGTGAACGTGCCAATGTTAGTTAACTCACCTATATAATAGCAGAGCAGATTAGCGCTTTCGCCGCCAGATCTAGCGGAATTTTTGGGTAATCAACTCCCAATATTAGCAGTTGACTCCTAGCGGAAAATCTAGCGCTTTATCGAAATGATTGTTATGTTGTATATAGTACTTATTACTTCCATGATTATACCATACTTATCATTTATAATCATTTCAAAACGAACGATATTTCCACTGAATGCTTTTAAACTTATTCAGGATAATTGAAAATGTATTTATGGCACACGATACAACTTTTAAACTTTTGCGAGGTTCCCGGAGCGGTCTCGCATCGCATTAACAGGTTGAAACTTGAATACCGTCTCATATTTATAAACTATTATTAAACAATTGCTCTCATACATTCATTGTGTGTGATCGTACTCTTCTAACGTGCCGGTGTTTATTTATCGTGTTTTTAAAGTTATATTTAAGTTTTTCAAGTTTGATAGATTTGATTGACACATCGATGTGATTGACATCATAGACGTGCCATTAAAAAGAAAACATTTTACAAACAACACTATAAAACTGAATGGGAATGTAACCCCAACTTCAAGTCGTGGTTAAAGAAATTTTTGTTCAGAACGAAAACGATAGGTACTTGATAAGAAAAATCTATACCTACAAGCACATTTTTTTGGTCAATCAAACAATATGGTTGTTATCTGGAACGCATCTATTTAACTCCGTAATTTAAAAATAGCATTAAGATTTAGCGCTTTTTTAAATCACGCTTGTTTAGCGGAATCTAGCGCTTTTTTTTAACTGATCTGGCGCCCAACACTCAAATGGACCTGGCCTGGCAGCAGCACTGTGTCAGTGAAGCGGCAGTTGTCGTCCGAGAAAGACGTGTTTATACCGCTTTATGTTGCGAGTACAGTCGGCAATAAATATGTCTAGTTCCTCACAGAGAAAATGTTTAAATAGTCAGGTAAATATTTTGAACGAAATATATATATTGATACTAATATTAATGAAACAAATGTATTTGTTACTTCTTAGCGTTGAAGTAGACTTAACATATTTAGATTTAGCTTTTTAATTGGATATTGGATAAGACTATTTAATTGTACAGTTATTTTCTATGTAATACACAACATTAAATAATATATCCTTAGAAAATATTTTATTTTTAACGTTGTAACAATTTTTTTAGTCTCGTGAAATCATTGCCAAGCTGTACGACTTTATGAAAAATGATGCGAAAGAAATATTACAACTAATCAGAGACCCAGTGTACAATACAAACCCAGTTTTAATATCGAAATTGGATGATCATTTAAATATCGTGCGAAATAGAACAGCGATGGCAACGGGGGTAAGCGAAAGAACAATAACTCGTATATTGGCTGAACGAAATGAACATGGTTCATTTAAAACTCCGTATAAAGATCGTAAAAAACGTGCCAAAAAGTTGGAATTAAACGACTCTAACATTAAAGTTATACGTTCAATTATTGAAAATTACCACTTAGAACATGACCGGTTACTCACCTTGCCAAAGTTAAAAATTATGTGCCAAGAGAAACTTAACTATGACGGAAGTCTTTCAACTTTGCGCAAAGCTCTGTCAGAGTTAGGATATAAATGGAAAAAAATTGGTGCTCAATAAGGTACTGTGTACTTTCATGGTCACAGAGTTGGTATACCGCAGTGTCAATTGTGATAAATTTTTGACAGACGTTTATGCGTTAAAAAATACATAGACACATTGTACTTGACTGTACCTCTTCTGGGTCACACGTATCTGTACAAGTCTTTGGGCACACATAGCGGCGCGCGCCAAGATTTGATGAAATTGGTTTAGTCATAGGACTTAGATTTTGTTAAAATTCCCAGTTATTCTATGATTGTACCTAATTTTAAAATATCATATTGTATTGACTGATTGTATAATTATATTATAATTTTGTTTGATTAATAAAACATTGTCTTTTAAATATTTATTAAATTAATGTTAACACTCCGGCTGGAAATATATTAATATATACCTATGTATAAGATATTATACACATATTAAAATTTGTTACACATAATTGAATTTTTTTTTTTCAATAAAAAAAATGGTGAGGAACTAACCTAACCAAGACCAGTACATTTTTTTTTTCAAAATACAATTTGAATACTTATGTTACCGAGGTCAAAAAATAGTTTATAGATTTTTTTGTCTGTATCAAAGACATTTAATATCTGTATGTACGTTTGTGCACGCTAATCTCAGAAACTGCGGTTTTCACTGATGTATCGTAGCAAGTTTCCGGTAATATGTATTTTATTCCAATCGGTTTACAAACAAAAAAGTTGCGCGCTATACCGAATACCACGCGTAAGAAGTTGCGGGCTCAGCTGGTTCTAAATATAAATGTACATATATTCTTATATGGACATGATTCGTTTTACACATCATTTTTGTGTTTTAAGTTAAAGTTAAAATTTATATTCCCTACTTTCTTACTCAAAAATAAAAAAAGGAACCTATTTCGTACTACAGTTATTCCGATCATAATATTAATATAAATATAATAATATATTTTATGTTTCCGTTCGAGTATCAGATCAAAACGATATATTAATTAAATAATTATGGCATTTACTTTCTCGGAACGAAGTGGTGATATAGATTTGAAATTAATTGCTTCTAATTTGAATCACTCACACCTAGTAATTACCTACCTAGTCATTTTAGTTTTAGTCAATCGAAACTTTCACCGAGGATAATGTTTAGCAACAAGCATAGTCTCACAGCATAATTAATTATTACGAAAAATATAGCCAATTTTACAAATATTATTGAGACTCAATTCATAAGATGAAAGAATTGTCTTTAAATAATTAAGCTATCATTATTTATAATAAATATTATTATACTAGCTGAGCCTGCAACTTCACGTGGTATTCCGTATAGCGCGTAAATTTTTTGTTTTTAAACCGATTGGAATGAAACACTAAATGTTACGGGAAGCTTGCAATACATTAGTAAAAACCGCATTCAAATCGGTTACGCCGTTTCAGAGATTAGCGTGCACAATCGCACGGACAAACAGGCAAAAATTCTAAGAACTATTTTTTTTACCTCGGTAACATAAGTAAAACGTGTACAAATTTTATTTATTTATTTATTTAGTTATTTTGAAAAATCTTTAATGTAGTACAGACACGGCTCGTTTACGATTTTATTAATAGATGTTCGTAATATATATGTAGTTGTTTTTTTATCCATTTGTTCGTCTACACATGGAAAGTTGCCTATCAAGGTAAAGATTATCTTGGCAGTAATAAACCACCACCCACCGTTTATACCGTGTTTTCTGCGTTGCCGGCTCGCGGCGGCAACTTGAATTTTAAACTATGGAATCCTGTCTTTACTCCATTTCTCCTAGGTGTGGTTTCCTTATGTTGTATCAGTAGTACTATTAATGGTACAGTCCAATGGTACTAGAGCAAGTACATCAATAAACAGAGGCCTGGATATTATTATTATACATTTATTCATTTCTTTTCTTAATTCAAATTTTTTTACAATATATATATAAAAACAATAAATATTATAAAAAACTTAAAATTAGGTGTCCACTAGTAGCGGGGCAAGGCCCAAGCTACCGGTGGTTAGGGCTGCAGAGTGAGGAACCTCCTGACAATTCGTGCCGTGTCAAGAAGTACCGCCTTCAATATCTGCCCCCTGATCCAGCCATCTAGCGAGAGCCTCTTAAGATGTTGGTCGAGGCTCTTCGCTATAAGACCATTCGCCGAGACGACTATCGGGACGATAATTGTCGAATCGACGTCCCACATGGCGGTCACTTCGTGAGCCAAGTCGATGTACTTGGTAAGTTTTTCTTTTTCGGCTTTCACGAGGTTTTCGTCATGCGGGACAGCGATGTCAACAAGCATCGTCCGGCGCTGGGATCTGTCAATAACCACGATGTCAGGCTTATTATTATTATTATTATAAATGGATATAATTATAAATTTTCATATTCCCAATTTTAATAACAAAACCATTCGAGGCGTTAATAAGAGTAAAATAGATACTCATCACGCATTATTTTAAGTTCAACGTGGCTCAACGAGCAAAGGAGAGAGCTGTGCTCGGGGTTACACAGCGAGATCGAATGAGGAATGAGGAGATTCATAGACGAACGAAAGTTATCGACATAACCCGGCGGATTAGTAAGTTGAAGTGGCAGTGGGCAGGACACATAGTTAGGAGAGCCGAAGACCGCTGAGGTCTCGAGTGATAACCACAGACCTGCAAACGCAGCGTAGGACGTCCACCCACAAGGTGGACAGACGACCTGATGAGGGAGCGGGTCGACGGTGGAACCAGGCTGCTTCTGATCGGTCCTTTTGGAAAATTAGGTGGAGGCCTTTCTCCAGCAGTGGAATTATAAACATTCCCCGTTCATCCCTCTTTCCATTAGTGAAAACCGAATTAAAATCGGTCTACCAGTTCACGCGTGATGCCGTGACCAAGAGAAATAGGGATTCATTTTTATATATAGAGATAAAGGATACACAAAAGGGGATAGTTAAAAATGGACTCTGGAATCTCAAACGCACCGAGAACCAACACCACACCTAATGTAAGAAGGTGGAAAATTTTGGAAGAAAATTTTATATTTATTGGTGGGGTTCTTAGTCTAAGTTGAAAAAAAAAACCAAAACATCTAAATTATAATACCTAATGGTGGGCAAAAGGTTGAAATTCCAAATGTAAATGTTTCGTATACTAAGACTTTTACAAGCTAGTCTTTATGAATCCAAGCCTTAAAAAATAATAAGGAACGAATTATCAATTAATACTTCAAGAGGGTAATTCGTTATGTTTGATCACCTTTTGTGACGAAAGTGGAATCTGACGAACGTAATCTGAATGTGGAATTCCGTTTTCGTCAGAAAAAAAATAATGCGTAATATTTTTCCTGACGAAAACGGAATCTCACGAAGATGTCCTAAAACGTTTTAATTTCGGACGCCAAAGTATTAAGCAGAGCATATCAATTTGAAGATTTATGCAATCTAACCAAAATCCAGGGAGCCAGGCTACCTATTCCTGAATTCTCCCAAAGTACAGTAGGTATCTTTCAGTTAGCAATCTTTCAGTGGCAGATGTTAGCAGCAGATATGAGCAGATGATATTTTTTAACTACCGATTGGAATGTGAAATTTGCGTCTTTCCAACCAAACTGAATAATCCACAAAACCAGGAACAGATGTAGATACTTAGAACAATACAGTCTTACAAGTAACAGCCCACACAGTGTAGACTTTAGCCGACCTAACACAAGGAGATATAAATTATTGAACACTTATTTTGGGCAACTACCATACAAAAATTCATTTATCTATAGATATTATAAAAATAAAAAATAAAGTCTCTGTCCGCCTCTGGTCTGTTCTCTTCGTCAACCTCTTCTAAACCACTCAACAGACTTTAATACGGTTTTCACCGATTGAAAAACGATAAACGAAGAAGATTTGTATACGTGTATAGATTGTATACGTTCCAAAAAAAATGCATCAATACGAAGCGGGGCGGGGGCCCGTTCGCTAGTACATATCTATACTAATATTATAAAGCTGAAGAGTTTGTTGGTTTAAACGCGCTAATCTCAGGAACTACTGGTTAGAATTGAAAAATTCTTTTTATTTTGAATAGTCCATTTATCGAGAAAGGCTATAGGGTATATAACATCACGCTACGATAAATAGTGTTATATATAAGCAGTGTCCAGTATCGCGCGCCGTATGGGCCGCAGCGAAGCGTGGCCGAGTTCAGCTAGTTATAAAATAAAGTCGCCTTTGTTGTAGACCACCCAACAGATTTTAATACGGTTTTCACTAATGGAAAGCGTGATAAATTAGTAAGGTTTGTTTGTGTATATAATTGGCAGAAAAAAAACGCCTGGTAACAAGTAGTCCGGTTACTAGTCCAAAATGCATCCGTGCGAAGACCAGGAATAAATGCATCCTTATTTTATTTTGACTCCTTGCATCAATACCATATATACAGACAATGGTACTAAGAATGGTGTATGGTACTAAGGATACAAAGTTGTGTTGCTTGTACAATCAATGGTATAAGTCAGTGGTACTACTGACACTGAGGCGTATTTTTAACTCTAACTGAAAACAATATAAAAAAAATGAGCCGTCACGGTACGCCTGGTAGATGTGAAACATCGAGTGAAATAAATAACTGTTTATTTATTTATTTAACATTTATTTTTATGGAATACAAAAATTTAAATATTTATTTCAAGTTGCAACAACCACCAACAATCACAACAACCACGGCTCGCGTCGCATACTACTACCACAACTACGCATAGACTGTATATGTATATACCATCGTATAGCGCGGTGACGCGTCACCACGGACTGCGTCGCCACGCTATCATTTCACCCGCGCCTATAGATAAATGTTTCACATCAAAAAGAACAAAATCTGTACCAAGGGTTGCTTATCCAACCAAAACCTGCTTGTGATATGAGCTACTTCTTCGCTAATTTCTAAACCAGACAACGGAGTTTGATACGGTTTTCACTAATAGAAAGAGCGATTAGAAGGTTTGTTTTTGTATATAATTTACAGAAAAAAAAATTAGATACGCGCGAAGTCGGGATAGGTATTCGATTTCATAAAATAAAAACAGTGTCATTAATTTTTGGCGTTCTCTCTCTTTCGCTATCATTCGGAGTTTTTACAAAAGCTGAGACACAGAGAGATATCCGAAATCAATTCCACGGTACAATTTCGGTAATTCGCCCGATGCGATCGTAGCTTCAGGTAATGGTGCGTTTCCTTTACGAGATTTTAATGACTCTCGAAACGGCCGCAATCTTCAATCCCGGCCTTAAATTGTTTTATTGTGCCGTTCACTTGAAATTGAGGCTTGCATTTAATAAGTATAAACTAACATTGCTTGGTCACCACAACACCTACGTATTATCTGGCAGTACAAACGTTCATTTCATTAAATGTAAGTTCTAGCAAAAATAAATTTATAAATTTACTAGCAGACGTTGTCCTGCCCGAACCCGAAAATAATTTTGTAACCCGATTGTGGCGCCACCTATCCAATTTTATTTTCAAATCATATTATGTCAAAGTGACCCGACACTTCACGTCGATGAACGACGGTAATTTTTTTTGGATATTGTTCATACAAAAATACTAAAATCGCGATTAAAAAATGGGGGGGTGGGGGTAGGAGGGTGAAAAATACTTTACGACCTATTCTCATAACTATTATACACACAAAATTTTATAAGAATCGATAAAGCCGTTTCGGAGGAGTTTTGTTACAAACACTGTGACACGAGAATTTTAAACGAGAATCAAAGAATAAAAACTTAAACATCTAACATAGTCCCATAAGATTGAAAGAGTTTGACTGTGGGATCAAATTATATCTCATATTCATATTCTTTGTCCGCGTTGAAAAATAAAAATATATGACAAGTGACTAAAAAATATGACCAATCATTTATTCAATCTTTATTGCTGTTATAGTTGTCTTTATTGTTGTGTATAGACGATGACAAATATCTCAACAAAATTAAAAATGAGACTGAAGTTAAAAGGCAAGTGCGCTGCCGACCTTATTACGATTGAGGATAAGGGATTAGGAAGGGATAGGGATTAAAAAGGCGTATGTCCAACAATGAGCATCTCTCATAAGTGCGTTGCTGCTCTGCAATGCGAATAGTCAGAACGGTTTGTTAGATAAATCTGACCACGGCCACCACGGCCACCGTTTAGTGTCCCTGGTCAGAGTTTTTTCATCGAGCCTTTCTGTAAAGGTATCCGTGGTCAGAATACAATTACACTATGTAAATGCATGTATGTAATTAACTGCACAAACTTTGACCCATTTTGCTGACAATCTAATTATAAAGAGAAAAGATTTGTATGTATGTATTTTTGTATGTTTGTAATGAATAAACTCAAAAACCACTGGACCGATTTTAAAAATTCTTTCACCTATAGTAAGCTACATTATCAGCGAGTAACATAGGCTACTCACCTTCCCCCACATTTCCCATTTAATCGGCCTCTATACAAATGTATGTTCTTGTGAGCTAAGCTGGAAATGATCTTGAAATTGATAAGAAGCGGGCTATACGAATATTTTACTTATACGGGCAGTGAAATCTCATCGTATGCAAGTTTTGTTAGGTATTCAATTAAATGTAAACTAGTAAATTTGTGAAAAAATTGTGGAAACTCATTAACAATTAAGACGTTACAGAACCTGATATCATCAAAAAATCACGCAGCTAGGCGTTCTCGTAGAAGACAAATTAGCTTCTCTTTAAACTCTTTTTATATCGTAGAACAAAAGAGGGCCACGATCGTGTATCGCGTTACGGTTACGACATGACTTTAAAAATATTTGGCTATCAAAGTTGGTTTAAGTATTGTTTCGGTTGTTAAAATTCCCAGTTGTTATGGTTTGACTTTTGATGCATTAATAAACTAATTTTTTTTTATTGAAGTTTCAGAGCACGCCACTTAAAATATCAGAGAGCACTGGAGCGCGGTACTAAAACCGTAGAGCAATCGTTTCGACTCGCAAGGATAAAGAGACATTTAAGAAATTGACTGCCGACCTTCAGTAATGGAACGACAACATGAGGAAGAAGATTGGAATCCTTGCTCGAGATGTCGAGCAAGGTCACTTGGCAGACAAGGATACAAACAAATTGACGTTTTATTTCACGCCGGAGCAGCGTCTAATTCTTTTTTATTCCCTTGGGGTGGTGGTTGGTTATTATCGTCGCCTTATAGGCGATGATAATAAACTGCCATCAAAATATAGCTTTACTCGATCATTAAAAAACATATATTATTTATGTGAAACAGTACAAATAAATAAAACTGAACTGACCGTCTGTCTGAATGTTGAATGTGTAAATTTTTTAAAAAACTGAATATAATTTAACGTCGACATGTGGGCTGTGGCTCCGCTGAAGTTGTCTGAAGCGGTTGGGGTTCCGTGGCAGTTCCCTCCCGGCCCGGATGCAGAAGGCGGTACTACTCGATACGGCCAAGATCGTGCGTCGGTTTCTGTCCTTGTCGCCCTGAACTCCGACCGACTTGTGCTTCTGTCGGGGAGACGAGTTAGCAGTGAGAATACAATACAAATAATAATAATAACTAGATGGCTGGATCAAGGGACAGATACAAAGGTGGTACTACTTGACACGGCACGAATTGTCAGGGTTCCTCACTCGGCAGCCTTAACCAACGGTAGCTTGGGCCTTGCCCCGCTATCTGCGGAATCCTAGTTTTAAGTTTTTGATGATATATATATTTTTGTTTTTTAATATTTATATTGTAAAAAAATTAACATTATTACATTATTACAGTTTACATATTACACAAACATTAGAAAGAAAATTAAATTAATAAATTTAATAAACTGACGATATATGACATCACCCAATGTTTTATTATTGGGCAGTCCATCTTACCAGCAATTACCTTCAACAGTGTGTCGGGGCTGCCCTGTACTCTAGTCATCAGGGATGCTATTGTCATTCGTAATACAGCATAATAACCTATAACTCTTGCATTTGCAAACATCTCCGTTGCACTACAGTAGCGCGGCAGCTCCAAGAACCACTCTGAAGACGTCGTTGAATGCGTAGGGCATTAAACGATTTTTGGGTGTAGTTAACTCACAGGTTACATGTATAAAAAGACTGGCAACATGTCTTAAATTACATCTCACCGCCAATGCCCTACGTTCCCTCGCCATGTCGATGTGGTCCAACAAGTCGTCTGTAACCCAGTGGCCCAAGTAATTGAATTGGCTCACCCGAACAAGTGGGAGACCGGTCAATGATACTGGTGGTATTGAGTTATATTTTTTTGTCCCAGCCCTAAACATTAACAGGTTACTCTTGGTGGTATTATATCTAAGCCCATGAGTTTCACCGCGTACTTCTCGCATATAGTCAATAGCTCTAAAGGAACTGATCGAGGGGTGCCAGCAACACCATATCGTAAAAGATATTGTAAAAACCAATTTGATGATGTTCGTAAAAAGAGATTAATCTCTCTCTGAATTATGTTGTAATTAATCAAGTATTATTCGAGTAACATAGTATTTAATATGGGCATACTGGATCTCTGGCTGCAGTACAGTGCAGTCTCTTTACAGAAGACCACTGTGAAATAACAGCATGTGTGCTGTTGTTATGTTTCCGTGAGTGAATAAGGGATGCGAGAACTCATTTTTCCCGTTGCGAATCCACCGTACCACCAGTGATACAAAACGATATCACTAAACATTGATGGAACAACAACTAAAACCACAAAACTAAAAATTAAAGGAGAAAGCCCAAAAATGTATTGAGATTTTCCCACTTACAAAAATTCAACGCCCATTAAATGTATTTGGTGTTCTGAATTATAAAATCCTTTTGACCAAATAGGAACAGATTCCAGATACCGAGCGTAAAAAGTCCGAGAAGTCAAAAACAGCGTCTGTTAAAAATAGAAGGAGCAATTAAATAATGTCAAAAGTGATACTGCTGGTTTTAAAATAGTCCTTACCTAAATTTTACTGAGAAACGGTGGTACTTTACAGAGAATGCGCGGTCTTTAAGGAAATAAAATTATTTTATATCTCTGCTTATCCTTTCACCTGTCCTTCCTTCCTTCCTTTCGGCCATATTGCAAACGCCAAACGTCAAATATACTTTACACGTTTGGCGCAAGGATACTTTTTATTTTCAAATCTCCAGCTTTACATTAAAAAATGTTATAATTAAATATACGTAATTGATTATGAAGGAAATATGAACTTATAAGGGAAATTTAAAATGAGCTTATATTTTACTTGCATTTTAAGTTGAGAGAAAAAACGCGTTCATGTTCGTTCACGGATAAAATAATCAAACTTACAAAGTTACCGAAAGGCTGGATTCCGTGCCAAGAAAACTTTCGTTCGAAAAATCACTAACAAGTCGCGAACAAAGAAAGTTAAAGAAAAATAATTTTACACTTCTTTTTATCTTGAATTTATTATTTCACGAAAGTTAAAAAGTCCAGCCTTTAGGGGGGAAAAAAGCAGAACATGAAACTTGAATATTTCTTCTGCAAAAATAAAAATAAATACAATTAAAATAATGTGTATGAAAAAATAGTGTATTATATACGCTTTTATACCTTACTAGCTGATGTTCGAGCGCGTTGAAAAATAAAAGCTAAGTATACTTTTGCCAAACGTTAAAAGAATATTCAATAAGTATTTAGATAATTTACTTATTTCTTTCCATAATAATATTGAATTAAATAAAATTGACCTAACAGCATCATATATCTTAAGAGCAGTCTTTCCAATCCAACCAAACTGATTGTTCAGATTGAAACTCGACTAAATAGAACACAGTTACATTTTTACAGCTCACTTTTTACGAAGGGTTAACAAATCAAACCGGTGGGTGCCGGTGGTGTCAAGGGACCGAAAGGAATCAACACTTATATTTTTAATTTTGTTTTGTTAAGGTCGTCCGACAGGCTGACGGTCAACTTTATGGTCGACTACAGTAGGATTAAGGATGAGGGATTGGATAGGAAAATGGACTCTGGCATCCCTTACTCACTCACCGCAACACAACAGCACGCGTGCTGTTATTTCACGGTAGTTTTCTGTAAGGGGGTGGTTACTGTCACCAAACGAGCTGCTCAAATTACTTCGAAACGCAGTGTGCCCTGCCACTACTTAAATAGTAGGTACCAGCGACACTACTTGGTATACACTGGTGGTACGGTGGATATAAAATAATACCACTAAATAGTGATGGAACAATAAGGAAAAATTCTAAAAATAGAATACTAACAAGTGACGATACACAGTAGAATTCTAAAGCAAATTGCTGATTTGCTGCCAATGAAGAGTTGACAATAGATAGAACCCCGTTTTAAAAATTACAAATACCTAAACTCGAGTTCTAAAACGCGAAATTGTATATATCTATTCAAGGAGCACATTCTCAACGAAGCCCATTCATTTTTGTACCCCTGCAATAAAACTGCTTTTCAGTCCCTCGGGGCCGGTTCAGGAGGGTTTAAGTGGGAGGAGGGTCGACCCCCAAGCGATGTGGGGTTGGGGTGAGGTGACCTTCGCAAAGGTCTCGCTCACTCGACGCAACGAATAATTACAGAGAGCGTCCCGACCGCTTCCAACATGGTCTAACTTAATTTTCCGTTATACGTCTATTGCGAGCCTACTACGAAATGTGCGGCGTACGTGTCAATTTGACAGTGACTTAGTGTAGTTATAACGGAAAATAGGAAAATAATGGATCGGCCAAAAAGTTTGTGCTACGGTTTTTTCCCAACAGCGTGCTTCAAACAAGATACAACGAACTTTAAATTAATGTCCATTTTAAAATAATGTTTAAAAAAACTTAAAAAGTTTAAAAAATATAGATATTACTTAATTAGATCAGATGACACATATGTAAAATACGTATAATATGACCGCTTAAACGTAGGCCACGTAGACACAGAGGACCAGCTTATTTTTCATGTAAAGGCCGTTAAACAAGCTGACGGTCCACTTGATGGTAAGTAACGCCTATAACACAAGCAACGTCACAGTTGCTGCAAGTGCTTTTCACTTATATAAACAAACTTTCAAATTAGAACTATATTTTTCTGGGTATATCCAGAATTTTCCGGATAAATCCAATTATTTTATAAAAGGAGAATAACCTATACACGTAATTGATTAAAGTTTGATATGATTTTATTTTATTTATTCGAAATATCAACAGAATTGCTATAAAACATTTAAAAAACACACAAACAAAAATAAACAAACACATTTCAATGCTAGGTTACACGGTAACTAAACTACAGCTATTATTGTGGCTGTACAGTGTACACTCTGTTATAATAATTAATATTTTAAAAAATATACTTAATGCATAATTTATATGATAGTAAGTACCATTCGTTCGGACAAAATCTACATTATTTATTCCACTTCCTACGAATATTGTAAATGAAGAGGATTGTGAACGTATCTATTATGAATTATAATAAAATCGTAAACGAAACGTGTCCTATATTAAACATTTTTTCAAAAGAACAATTTGTACATGTTGTACTTAGCGAGGTCAAAAAAAAAATACAGTTTCTAGAATTTTTGTCAGTTTGTCTGTGCACGATAATCTCAAAAACTACTTAACCGATTTGAGTGCGGTTTTCACTGTTGTAGTCAGTTTCCCGAAACATATAGTGTTTGTTTCATTCCAATCGGTTTACAAATAAAAAAAGTTATGCGCTATACCGAATTTACGAAGTTGCGGGCTCAGCTAGTATTTAATAAAGTATCGTAAGAGTTTTTGGATTCCTTTAAATTTTTTTCGATCTAATTCTTCTTCTCAAAGTGCCGCTTCTCTACGATATTTGGTGACCATCATTGCTATCTTACCATTGGAATCTGCTGCACGAAAGTGGGAGCAAATGCTCAATTAATCAAACAACTCGCTTACATTCTTTCCTTAAGAGGCCGTTAAAACTCGACAGAGTAACCGGAAGAATAACGTGAAATAACAGCGTGTTCACTTTGTGTGTCGATGAATTTGTAAGGGATTCCAAGATGCATTCCTCTGTCTTCTTGTAAAAGAATCCCTTCTTAGTGTTGCTCAGGTTTACCTTCTATCACCTTCATCACGGAGTCACCTTCCATTAATACATACTTCCTGTCGACCTTCACACAAAAAACGCTAAGTTTATTTTTATGCCCTTTACTGAGGCGGATTGTAATATCAATCATGAATCAATCAATATTTGGTTGTAATTTGAAAAAAAAAAACGTATAATTAAACAAAAATAAAATAGTAAAAGCAAATATGAAAGCACATGCAGGTATGCACTGATCTTCCGTAGGAACGCTTAGTTTATTGGATACACGGCCATACACCAACCAAGCCTATTGCTCAGCCAAAACAATCATAAATAGATAAACAAATTTCAATACACAATAGGGATAACATGCACAGTTTTTTTAAATATTTTTAAACGATAGGTTATATCGTTATATAACGTTAGTAACCAATCCCTTACAACATACCACCGTGTAATAACAGCACGTGTGCTGTTTTCGTTGAGTGAGTAAGGGAGTTAAGCCCATTTCTCTATCCCCACCTAATCCTTTATACTTAATCCTACTGTAGTCGGCAGCACTCTTGCGACGCACTCGCAGCAGCTTTGGCGTTGCTTGTGTTATAGGCGACGGTAACCACCTCTACCGTCAAGTGGACCGTCAGCCTGTCTGCCGATCTTAACATTTAAAAAAACTAGTGAGTAATATCTACCATTAAAGTGGGTACATACCTCTTGGATCTGTTTTCGTTAGAAATTCCAGATAATTGAGTGTTAACCGAAAACAAACTGACACTCGGCGCCTGTTTGTCGGCCAAAGTCTCGCTCCAATGCGGTCCAACTCCAAACTGAGTAGGCGTAGCCAGTGTGAGTATGTAAACAAATTGAAAAAAAAACCTCACTTAAAACTTATACGTTTAATTAGAATGAAAATGATTTGCATCTTCCCAATGAGGATAGGTGAATCACGTGACACGTCTTGTTATATATTAATGATGGTTGATATTAAATTGGCTCATAGGAGCGGCAGGGCACACTACGTTTCGCAGTCATTTGAGCAGCCCGTCTGGCGGCAGTAACCACCCCCTTACAGAAGACCACCGTGAAATAACAGCACGTGTGCTATTGTGTTTCTGCGAGTTAGTAAGGGATCCCTTCCCAATCCCTTATCCTTAATCCTACTGTAGTCGGCAGCGCACTTGCAACACCTGTGGCGTTGCTTGTGTTATAGGCGACGGTAGCCACCTACCATCAAGTGCACCGTCAGCCTGTACCGACCTTAACATTAAAAAATGTATAGATTATACTGGATTCTTCCCCCAATTTCATCCGCGACCCCTTTAGGTGTTAACCATTTATTCAATCTTTATTGTTCAAATATTTTTGTCTTGAATATTTCATTTTCATTTTTAGACCATCCCTCAAGAACTGTACTTTTTTTCTGGATGAAAGGTACCCTAAGTCCTTTTCAATATCCCTAACAACGTGTATTCAAAATTACTTGATGAGTACCTATTTGAAGTGTGAAACCGTTAACAAACAAACAAAATCAATTTCGCATTTATATTATTATTAGTCAGGAATATAGGATTAGGATTTAGAAGAAACGCCTATCCAGGGATTCAGTTCCTGAAGGCTCTCTAATAAATAGCAGTATCAAACAAAGGAAAGTAAAAAAAAATCGTGTTAGCACAGGACGCGACCGCGATTCGTACATAGTGACGGAACAACCCACGTCGTAATGCCGGTCAGTGAACTATAGCAAGTAGGTGTTTTGTTCATTCTTTTATATACTTACTTATATGATAAAGAATGGCAGACAGGCTGAATATTTACTTAATGATAGATGGCTACCGAAGGAGATGAAGCGAACGAATTCGAGAATATTTACTTCGCGGTTGTCTTATGTAAGGGTGGTGGTTACAAGGCTGTCGCCACTAGTCGCCAGACTATGTGCCACGATAGACTAGACCACTATAAGCCAATTCTTTTTCAAGACAAAGTAATTAGTGTCCTTACTTGTGGTCCGCCCCCGGCTTAGCACGGATTTTTTTCTGCAAATTATATACAAAAACCTTCCTCGGTTAACGCTCTTTCCATTAGTGAAAACCGCATGAAAATTGGTTCAGCATTTTTTGAGATTATAGCGAACATACAGACAGACATCCGGGGACTTGTTTTATTCCCGGATTGAAAACGCTTAAACCAACTTTGTGCTACTCTTACTGTCACTGCATTAGGTCCATAAACGTGACTAATTTCTTTGGCGGCTTGCGTTGCATTTATTCCTTTTTCGTAATACAATTTTAAAATGGATCGAATTTTTAGATTCACTCATCTTGACAGAAAGAAAAACAAATGAAACATAGCTGACAGCAACACTTTGGTAATTTGTTTTTAATGTCATCAAAACCAGCCAGATACAAATAGTACAGGCCAAGAGATTTTATTACAAGTTTATACATACTATATGCGAAAATACTTTTTCCCCGACCTAATAGTTATCTTTATATACCATTGATCCCAATATGAAGACGTCACAGTCTCAGAGTATATTTAACCTACAAAGAGCGTAGGCAGTACTCAGCGTACAATATTCCTTTCATAAATGCCTCAATTTATTTTTGTATTTTCTTTTCAATGTTTACAATTAATATCTGTGGGTGCTTTCATAACCAGATACCGCAAACTGCTCATGTGCTGTTTTCTGTTTTGTAATCATCAGCACATAAGCGTTTATAGTATTTCTTACATCATTTTTTTTTTTTATTAAAGACTAGATGTTGCACGCTACTCCGTCCGCGTCTCTTTACGATTTTATTATATGTATGTACCTATAGTCTTAAAATATATCAACAAAAGTATGTACAAAATTGCTAGCTTTTTATTTACTTCAAGTAGGTAAAAAAAATAGACACAGAAGCAGATACATAAATTAATGTTACCATATTTATCCTGGATCTGGGCCAAAAACCTGCCCATGTCTTCAAAATTAACGTAGGTATGTATACACAAAATATTGTAAACAGAATTCTCCGCTATCGTTGAAAAAACGAAAATTAAATAGGAAAATAAAACGAAAATTAAATAGGTAAATAGGTAAAAAAACGAAAATTAAATTTCTATTTCATGTAATGTAATACATACCCAAACTGTTTACTTACCTATATATAAATAATAACCTCTTGATGTCGTTGCTCATGCAAACAAAGCTATCAACGTGGCCAAAAAAATCTTGGTCTAATTAAAGAATTTATTTATACTTATCTACATAAAACCAAAAATTGCTTCTTTTAAAAAAATTCTTTATATTTGATAACTATTATCTAACATATAATAAAATCATAAATATTAAAAAAAAAAACAATTTGTACACGTTGTACTAATTACTGAGGTCAAAAAAATAGTTTTTGGAATTTTTGTCTGTTTGTCTGTGCGTTTGAGTCAGTGAAATACGTCAGTGAAATCCACGTTCACTATCCCAGTGAACGTGGATTTCACTGACGTATTTTAGCAAGCTTTTCGTAACATTAGTGTTTGTTTCATTCCAATCGGTTTACAAACAAAAAAGTTACGCGCTATACCGAATACCATGCGTATGGTTTACGGGCTCAGCTAGTAATATGTATCTTAGACTTTAGCCGGCCACCGGACGATCCTCGCGGTTCGTCCGGTGTTGGAGGAATGGGTGAGGCGCCCACGAGGTGACCTCACCTTCCATATGGTGCAGGTAATGACCGGACACGGGTGCTTTGGTCATTATCTGCACAATATAAAAAGGGAGGAATCGCCGCAGTGTCACCACTACGGCGATTCAGACGACACGGCCGAGCACACACTTCAGGAGTGCTCGGCTTGGAGATCCCAGCGTCGGGAGTTGAGGGCGGCGCTGGGAGGTGGAGAGGTCACATTGCCAATCATGGTAAGAGCCATGATTGGGAATGTGACCACCTGGAAAGCTGTCGCCTACTTCTGTGGTGATGTCATGTCACAGAAGGAGGCAGCCGAGAGGGAGCGAGAGGAAGCGGCCGGTCTCGCTTCCCTCAGACGCAGGCGGCTGGGCAGGAGAAGGCGGGCATACCAAGCTCGTCTTCAAATGCCCTAGGGGACCTGCACACATGGCTGGCGAGCTATGTGTGCCTGCACAAGGTCCCCCCCGTCTGGGGATTGCCTGGGTGTCTCCGGGCAATCCCCCATTGGAGTAAGCCTAGTCAGCAATGACTAAGGCTGCCCTGGGGTGGATCGGAGTTGTTGCCTAGGCAGAACCCGGTCCACCCCGCTCAAAGGGCAAGGAGACACCGGGGAGTTTTAGTGGTGTAGGACCCAGTCCCTCGACTGGGTGAGTCCCACATATCCCTACCGTCTAGCCAGCGGTAGGGAATCCGTAAATGGATTTCTCCTCGAAAAAAAAAAATAAAAAAATAAAATAAAAAAAAGTATGGTTAAACTTCGGTAACTAGGTATTTAACGTGTATAAATTGTTTTCTTGAAAAAATATTTAAATTTACACGACTCGTTTACGATTTTATTATACCTATGGCCAGATTAGTTTTGATAAGAATTCGCGTGTCATTGATGTTTTGTTTTAACTTTGTACATAGCTAAGTATATACAATTTTAAGTAAAGACTTAAAATTACTTACTTACTAAGTAAGTAACTTCGTATTTTATTGTTATTTATGTTATGTGTTATTTTGACAATAGCAAATTATTGAATTTCAGGAAGTCTAAATCGCAGACAAAGCTTGTAAGTAGCTTGTAAGTATCTAATTAATAATTAAAAACAAAATAGATCAAATGAGGGATGGAGCAGACCCTTACTTAACCTTTTTACCTTATTTCAAATTAACCCAATTTTAAGTTAGCCTCGTGAAAATAAAAACAATCGAAATGAGTGTCTGAAAATTCGAAATTGAATCTCTTTAGACTGTACTTATTTGCAAGATATAAATATTTCCAATGGGTCTCACACGAGGCTGTGCTGTATCGTGAGAGTAAACATTTTTTTGTAATTAAAAATAAATTAAGACTGAAAAAAAAAATAACAAAGTTTTAAAAAGGTGTTTTCTAAGTTATAATATTATAACCAGGTGTATATTTTTATTTAGTTTTAATTATGAATCTCGAACAAGTAAACAAGTAATTATGAATTACAGGATTTTATTCTTTTTTTTACAGGATTTTATTCGAGAAAATAATGTCATTTACAGGATTTTATTCTGTCAGTAATCAATTAAACAAATAGAAATTTAACAGAAACAGAAATTGGATGGAGGTAGGAAAGAGTGATTTTGATCTTATTTTTACTAAAGATCTTTTGGTGGCACCGGTACCCAAATAGTATCTCTAGAACATCGATGCTCTAGCCTCAATAAAAAATAGGCGCAGAATCTCTCTTTCTGGATGGCTCAGTATTCTCAGTTTGCGACTGAGTAGGTCCAATACGTCCATCACACGATGGTACCTATGCTATGCAAAATGCAAAAAGGAACATAACCAAACGACATATTGACGAAGAATTTATATTTCGCAGTCATTTGGGCAGCCCGTCTGGCGGCAGTAACCACCCCCTTACAGAAGACCACCGTGAAATAACAGCACGTGTGCTGTTGTGTTTCGGTGAGTGTGTAAAGGAGGGCAAAGCCCATTTCCCTATCCACTACTAATCCCTTATCCTTAATCCTACTGCAGTCGGCAACGCACTTGCAGCAGCTTGAGCTTAGGCGACGTTTGTGTTATAGGCGACGGCAGCCACCTACCATCAAGTGGACCGTCAGCCCGTCTGCCGACCTTAACATAAAAAAAAACAGCAAAATATTTACGTGTGAATTTGACATGTAATCATTAATTTCATATTTTTAATGTTAATTCATAGAAGGTACTTACTAACTCGTAAACATCTTAGGTAAACCGTCTCGAATTGCAGATAGCTTGAACCATGGAGACGCAGAAGGGCAACTCTTTATTTAACCTAAATTTTAGTGCTAAGTAGATACAAGTGTGTGTTTAGACGGCAGTTATGAGAATAGGTAAAAAAAATAATTCTTTTCTATTATGGCTATACCCACTATATATAATTTTTCTCAGGGGTGCTTTAAATTGCAAAAATTGCGAAACCTGGAACGATGCCATAGGGAGGGATCTATCGTAATAACTCTTATTTAGTGCCATTCTGAATTATAGGTATTACTGCGTACCGAAGGTAAGAGGTACTTACATACCTAGATAAGCATGTCATCGCGTAGGTAGTAACCTAAACCTACATTTACCTTTTAAAATGTTACAGTGTCTAGTCCTTGCCCTGCGGGTCTATAAGCTCGCTCGTTGAGCAGGTATAGATACGTATATATCAAAGGGCTACGGGGATTTCGCCGACACTTTCGTAATCCGTAGGAAACGTGGGCTCCGAATACCTCGGCGAGCTGGCAACGTCGCACGCTCGACCGACGACCTCGCGTTATCGCCACCCGTGGTGACGCGACTCAGCGATACCACGAAAAGGTCACCAGTCGCCGCAGCGCTAGCCACCGTCGAGCTAATGTCATCGCCAGCTAAACAATCGCAATTTCGACATAAAATCCCATAAAGTCCACCGTGAAAAAAAAATGTTTTCGTGCGACGTGGCATGTCGACGCAGTGCTATCGCCGCCTCCCTCACGCACAAACCTCTCTGTTTGGCACGACCGCGCGTCCCGCGCCCCTCTCGGCCCCGCCTCCCTCCGACTGCACCGCCGTCTAGCGGCAGCGCCGCGCAATGAATACGTCGTCTATACAGCGTTGCCACTCCGCATAATTTCGCTCGACGTAAATTTCAAACGAAACAGTTCAATGTACTTTCCGAAAACTCTAAACGCGTCGAATATCATAAAACATATTGTGTTACCTAGGAAATTGTAGTAATTTGTGTAAATCGTTATTTGTTTGTAAAAATTGTGATAAATCTGTGTGTTAATTGCGTGGCCGTGCGTGAGGTCCGCGGTGAGTGTCGTTGGAAGCTTTCGAATAGTTTTTTAACTAAAAGGTAACTTGTGTTGTGTTTATTTATAATTTTCGTAATCGAGTTAAAGTTGTTACAACATTTTAAAGTGAAATTAGCAGGTACTAACAGTGTACATCCCCCTACTTTTCCTATTTCGTCATCGTCGTACGAAGAAACCGAGTTATATATCTAACTGCGCAGAATGTAGTAGGTATTCAGGGTTGCATTCACTATTTAAAACTCAGAATTTATTTCAACATTTCACAATGTTAACACGTGGTTCTTAAATCATTGTTATATAAGATACGATAGTCGATAAAGCTTTATCTCAGTTTTGAATAACTCTAGTGACCAAGAGACGTTATTTTTGTCTCGATTTGCCCTTTAGTCAGACTGCTTAAATAACTGGCTGGTAGATGCTTCTTCATATACACTCATAGCTGTAGTGGATTATAACTAATTTACATAAATTATAAAACTGTGTTTTCAAAAGAACATTTAGGCCTAAAACCCAGCACAGACGTGGCTATAATAAAGTAAAAATAGATATTGTAGCAATACCACACACGGTGTTAGATGGTAAAAATTTTTTTTTTCTTTTTACTAATATATATTTTAATTATATATTTCAGTATAGGCCTTGCTTGACCCAAAAATATATATATCGTAATATGTATTACTTATAATCTATACATATAATAAAATCATAAACGAGCCTTGTCCTTGTCTGTACATTATAGATAAAAAAGAAAACAATTTGCACACGTTACTTATTTTACCGACTTACCGAAGTCAAAAAAAAATTTTTTTTTAGATTTTTTTTCTGTTTGTAGGTACGTTTGTGCACGCTAACGTCTGAAACGGCTTAACCGATTTGTATGCAGTTTTCACTGTTTGTTTCATTCCAATCGGTTAAGTAACATATATATTATAGCTACGTCTGTGCTGAAAATTAAAATTGAATAAAACTTAAATTAAAATTGAATTAGCAATGTAGTTTTCAAACAAAATTTGCCAAGTTAAGGTACCTGCCCTTATACAATCAAGACCTTACACAATTGAATCGTTCTGCCTACTTGTACATTTCACGACCTAGGTGTTGTTTTACTAAGTAGGTAGTTAAGTCTTTTATAAAAGTAACGCTATTTTCTAACCATGGGAATGTACAAAAAAGTCATTTTGCTTACCTGGTCAATGTACAACTGAGACTTTGCTTACCATGGCAACTATAATCTCCTGAACCGAACACTATCTACATAGGATTTACAAGAAATTGACAAAACAACAGATAACGTAACATAGTGTTAAACAAATAAAATAAATAGAAGTTTTAGGCTCTGAGCCAAAAAGCAACTTTATGGTTTATAATTAAAAAAAATTGGCACTGGGTGAAAGTGCGACACGTAATAATCCCAGGACAACTTAAACTTCAAAATAAAATTACAATGAAAATCCATTCCTTTATAAAATTTAGAATTACTGGCCTTTTATAGCTAAATCTTCGCTAATACCAAAAACGAATCTAAGTAAGTCTGAATGTGTGGTAATACAATTTAGAATTCCTGGACTTTTATAGCTAAATCTATCGCTAGTACCAAAAACGAATCTAAGTCTAAATAAGTTGAATGTGGTAATAAATTTTAGAATTACTGGCCTTTTATAGCTAAATCTTCGCTATTACCAAAAACGAATCTAAGTAAGTCTGAATGTGGTAATACAATTTAGAATTACTGGACTTTTATAGCTAAATCTTCGCTAGTTACCAAAAATGAATCAAAGTCTAAATAAATTGAATGTGGTAGGTAATACAATTTAGAATTACTGGCTTTTTATAGCTAAATCTTCGCTAGTACCAAAAATGAATCAAAGTCTAAATAAGTTGAATGTGGTAATACAATTTAGAATGGCCTTTTGTAGCTAAATCTTCACTAGTACCAAAAACGAATCTTTTAATGTCTAAGTAAGTCTGAAAGTATACCGAGGAAGGTGTTGCATTAAAATATAACACCATACCTATTGTATTATTTGGTAGTAGCGAGGCACACTGTATTCCGTGACAGCCATCTGGCGAGTCCACTATTATTTTTTTGTCCTGAGTAAGATTCTCCTATCCTCACCTTGCACGCTCCTCTGGTGTTGTCCATATTTATAGACAATCTACCATTAAATTAACTATCAGTCTGTATGTCAACCTTTTTCATAAAAAAATAATAAAAAGTTAATGAAGAGATTCACACTCAACATGGCAACCATAGCAACAGTTCTTTCATCAATAGTCTGATGAAAAAAAAGGTTACTAACATCTGTCAAGGCCTGGTCATGAAAAACGTTACTTCTTTTCTTCATAAGAACACATCAGAATTCAAATTCTTTAAAAAATATATCTTTTATTAGTTTGGATATACCTACTTACCTAAATAGGTTGGGAGAAAGTTTCTTCGCATTTTATATGAAAACTCAAGATTTCATTTTTTTATTAAGTTTATTTACATTTAATTACAGTATATATATGTGCCATTTTGTTCCATAACTTTTTGCCATCTTGTAGGTAGTTGCTGTAGAAATTTTGGGACTTTTGATCAAAAATACGCGATAAATAGTTTTAGCAGTCCTCTCTTGATGTTAACCTGACACTGCCTAAAGAATTCTGAAGAGACCGAAACAGGTGGAAATCTAAAGGTGTGTAAGGTCAGGGGTATATATGGTGGATGCATTAACACCTCCCAGCCAAACTCTCTTAATTTTTGCTGAGTGGCTAAAGGTTTGTGTGGTCTAGCGTTGTCGTGATGAAAGACCACACCCTTTCGAAACTCAAAAAAATCGGGATCTTGGGATTATCACACATGATAAGTAACCTACAGTCCTGTGTTCTCTCACGCCGCGTAACGAATATATTATACTTATTTTTTGCATGTTTTTACTTGACATCTGATTTCATTGAATCCAACAATTTTGAACCTCGAGAAGTAGTCAGAAGTGTTTTAAAATTCAAAATTCGATCTAATTATTAAAGCAATATAATTTCTCTCTTTGGTGTAGTACTCACAAGTTATTTAAAAGACTAAAATTTATTTAAAAATTATTTAAAACACTCTCACAGTATAAGCATTACTTACAGGAATGATTTTGAAATGTGTTTTGTTAAAAACTGCTACAAGCTTTTGTGGGGACATTTTGTCAGGAGTCTGGAAATCAAATGTCAGGACAATCCAGACAAATTCTGACCATCTATCCTGGCAACCTAGTTCCCATAACATTATTTATAGATAACTAATCGTTAATATAAACACCATAATAATAAGCCTCATTATCTACATACCAACCTAAATAATATAATAATACTTAAAATATTATTATTTCCAAATTACCTTATTATATAAACAATAATAATTATAAAAACATTATTAACAAACATGTTTTTAAAATTCACTGTTCATCTACCATCTGTGTCTGCAGTCAATATTCTGCAATTTATCAAATTATACAAAGGATTCATTCACTTGTTTACAAGTATTCATAATCACATTACATGTACAAATTGATGATGTAAATAACGCAAAAATAGTTGAACTATCAGCACTTTTGAAAATGTTGTTGATCAGTCCAATTAAAAGATGAATAACCACAACAAGAATTGGTCTTTTTACTGGTACAATATATGAAAGTTATCAATGTATGTATGTAGCAATTTTATCAAACACATGTAATAATATTAATCAGTGAGCTAAATAATTTATTCATTACCTAATTAATGGAGTATTCTAATCGCAGCACACATGACCATTTCTTGTCTCCATTCATCAGTAAAGCCGCCAAAAAATTCAGTGTACCTGTACCTGACACCACAGATAGGTAAGGATCTTCTAATCACGAAAACGATTAGAAGAACCTTAAGCAAATACTATGCTTAGTTCTACCTAAATTTAACATGGATCATTAACATAAATTTGGGCAGCCTGTCTGACGGCAGTAACCACCCCCTTACAGAAGACCACCGTGAAATAACAGCACTTCGGTGAGTGAGTAAGGGATGTCAGAGCCCATTTCCCTATCCCCTCCTAATTCCTTATCCTTAATCCTACTGTATTCGGCAGCACACTTGCAGCAGCTTTGGCGTTGCTTGTGTTATAGGCGACGGTAGTCATAAAAAAATACTATTTTTATTGTAATCTTAATTATGTCTAATTAATATTAATTATATTTACCCATTAGTTGAAATTAATTATTATTGGCTATGACGTAAGAAATGTAAAGTCCTATCTATCATATTATGCAGTTGATTTACCTCAATCAATAAATAAATAACTAAAGTAAGCATTGCCTAAACTTTTTACTTAATTCTAAATTCGCCAATCAAAGAACAGTGCTTCCTCAATTGCAATAAAGGTTTTGTGCGTAATTAAAATTTTGTGTATCAGCTATATTGTGGTGCTATCAGCATTAAAGGCTGGGCGAAAAAATTTACAATGTTACCAATAATTTGTACTTGCCTCAGGTATAAAACTGCAAAAGTTGAATTTGAATGCATACTTATTTAGGTACTTACTTACAAAATTGGCACAAAATTAGTTACATATTTCCAAATAAAATTATTCAAAAAACTAGGTTTATAATTTTGTGGCATAAGTTCATCATACTCTTTAATTAATGAAAATTTAATTTAAGCCATTTGTAGTAGAAATAATTAATATTTTTAGAGGCCCCTGTATATATACTTAACTTCTAGAAGCTTCTAGACCATAGGGTCACACTACTACAACAGGCTTTATACACATGATTCGTGTAAGTAATGCACTTCCTTCTTGCTTTTAAAAGTCCTGGTCATCTCCAATGGGCCATGTTATGGATGAATTCATTGCTGATTACCTTATGATTTTAAAAATAGATAATAATATGTAGGTAATGTGAATTCTCAATTATTTACACATATCCTGAATTTTGTCAGTTAATTTAAAGGAAAAAGTGCACTGAAAACGCCAGTGCCCGTTATTTATTTATTTATTTTCAAGGAAAACTTACAGTGACATATTTTATACAACATTTACTTAACAACTAATTTGGCACATTAATTAGACACCATTTATAAGTTTCCGCATATTGAGTCTACATATAAAAATTAATAAAACCGTTTCTAACCAAGCTAAGTAAGAAAAAAAAAAAGAAAAATTAATACTAAGTAAACAAATAAAGCAAAAAGAAAAGGAAAAGAAAAAGTCTGCAAGGAAGAAGTCTACAGTGAATCATCAAACCAAGATTTCGAAAGTAATTGTCTTATTTTATAAATCTTTGAATATAATTCAAAGATTATATCGATTATATTATATTGAATATAATTCAAGATATATCGAGCTCTGGAAATTCAACCAAACTATTAACAAATTTGACAACTATTAACAATTTATTATAAGGTTTATAATAAATAAACCTTCGAATTTTTATTACTATAGTTATTAGATCCTTGCTATTTTGACTTTAAATAATTTATACTAAAACACATTAATTTATTTATTTATTACATTAAAACATTATTATTTTATTAGTAAAATAAAGTTAGAAAACAATTAAACATAAAATATTTGCAAGACTTTGTCTGGTAGAACATACTTTGTACTTAACTGCTGTAAAATCAAGAAAAAAGATCCTGTTTGTGCAAAAATAAAGATTTATTCATTATAATTATTTTATAAACTAGACAATGTTTTGTACATAAAACGTTTCCATAAGATAAGTTATTCCCTTATGGGACAATGTGTGCGATTTAATGAATTATCCGGTATAATCAGAGACTTGCCTCTAAAAAAATTAAAAATGTTATCTAAGCAAAAATCTGCTCAAAAAGTTTTTATAGAATTGCTCATTAGTTGAGGCATATGCATAGGCTGCCTTTAAACGGTTCAGAGCTCATATAAATTGGTTTGTGTATTATCATATTAGTTGTAGTACATAATATAATATTGAGTTTTATTTATCTTTATATCTAATAACACAAGCAGTGCCACAGGCACTGCAAGTGTGCTGTCGACCTTAGGAATTAGAAGTGGCATCACTCACGGAAACACAACATGCTGTTATTTCACGGTCTTCTGTGTGGTGGTTACTGCCACCAGGTGAGTTAATTTATGATTTGTGTCTGCGACTTCCTCTACTAAAAAATATTTATTTTTATCAGGGTTTTTTCAGAAACTGTTTCACAGAAAAATATATCAAAAGAAACAGTTGCTTCTGTGACATTTGTCTCTGTCCACAGAATATATACTAGTCTGGCGAGGTTGTGTTCTAGCATATTTGCGTATTATTCTGTATTAGTGATATTTAAATGTTTTGTCAACAGGTCACGTGGTGTTAGTGCGTGTGTGCAGTGTAAAGTGTGTGTGTTTATGTGTTTGTGGGCGCGCAAGATGGCGCGTAGTTAGCGTGCAGCACGACGGCATGCGCGCTGCCTAGCCATGCCAGCTGCGCACAGAGTACCATGGCGCAATATACACAACGGACACAGCCGATGCACAGGTCAGTACTGCATATCCACCTCACTCACAGAAGATCACAATAACCGCTCACTTAGGGAGGAATACCATAACAATACCGTTAACCAGCTACACCTGCATACATACACCTGCAAAATAGTTATGTTTGTTGAGGGCATCTAAGCTACGCTTTATCTATGTAGTTTCAGATTCGAAATCACTTAAAGCTGAATGTGTAAACAAAATTTGTAATTTTTACTTATTTCTTCATCATCATCATCTCGGCCGTAGGATGTCTACTGCTTGACATGGGCCAGATAGGATATATATAGTTAAAGTTATATACATATAACTTAATAGTTAGCAGAAAATAATCGTTGCATGTAATCCTTTACCCCAGAGTCAATCTGTAGGGAAACCAGCTTGTAAGAGATTCTAAATTATAGCATGATCTATTGATCATCTATTAGTTTCAAATACACTAGTAGATATAGGTAACAATAAAAATTTAAAGTCACTAATAATTCTTAAAGCCTCCGAACTCTGAATCAATATCTTCTATAGATACATATAATAAAACAAAATCGTAAACGAGCCGTGTCCTGTACATTAAATATTTAAAAAAAAAAAAAAAATTTTGTACAAGTTGTACACTTATGTTACTGAGGTCAACAAAATAGTTTTTAGAATTTTTGTCTGTTTGTCTGTGCACGCTAATCTCAGAAACGGCTCAACCGATTCGAATACGGTTTTCACTGATTTATTGTAGTAAGCTTCCCGTAACATTTAGTGTTTGTATCATTCCAATCGGTTTACAAACGAAAAAGTTACGCGCTATACCGAATACCAATATAAAATTTTCTCACATAACTCCGTTATTATTTTAGTTTTCCTATTGAAGTATGATGACTCATAATTGCGGTTAATTTAATATTAAAAAACCATTTATTTATATCTATGAGGAAAATTTTGTATCGACATTTATTAATTATTTGTCCGTGTAAGTTTAGTTTTCCGTTTTGTGTGTGTCATTAAAATTAAACTCTGTCACAACATGAAAAATGTAAGGCTAAAAGTTTTTTATTTCAACATAATGTGAATATGTGACAGTAGACCAAAATTTATTTAACTAAGTAACAATATCCTTTCCTTACATAGTATAAATTGAAGTCGCTGCGCAAGGCCCGCGTCTGTCTGTCTGTCTGTAAGTTCTCTAATTCCTCCAAAACCACGCAAAGGATTTTGATGCGGTTTTCACAGACGGAAAGAGCAAACGAGGAAGGTGCAGAAAAAAAATAAGAATTGAATGTGTACATAATTTGCTGTGTTTTTCAAATGTAAAAATTAATACATAATTTTAACGAGTTATTGAACGATGAAATTGACATACTTTGGGTCTTAGCCATTTAAATAAATCAATATCTGAGGTTATTCAAAAGGAGGAACGGTATCTGATCGATGAGGAATTTTGAGTGGTATCGTGTGACCAACCCGTTAAGATGGATTGTAGTTATGTGGGCGGTTGTAAGTAGGGGTGCTCCAAGATGAAATACAAGATGAATGAGACTCCAGCTAATACCTACCTACTTAGGAACGTATGTTATCAATAATTGAGTAACCCATGGCTCAGTCAATTAAAGAAAGGGATTGGAAACGCGGTGCTACTATTTGCTTCTCGCTGTCTATATTTATTTTAGCTTGCAAGGTTTTTTCGTACACAATATTGACTTAGTAATTTATCTACCACATACGTCGCAATTATCTTGAACATCAGTCGGGAGTCACTTTTTTCATCGATTTATTTTTGTTTCCCGCTTAATACTGATTTGTTAGGGGTACGAGCTCAGTCTTGGATTAAAAAAAATATAAATTGTAATTTTTATTACAGTTTTTTTCTTGTCAATCTTAGGGCATCAACTAAGAGCAGTTGAAATCACCTAAAATGTCCAATTTAACACCACAAGAGATTATTAGGGCAGATGAAATGCGAAGAAATGGTCACACTCATAGATTTTTTGCCGCCAGCAATCAATTTCAACGATTTATCGCAGTATTCAACGGTACAGGTTGTCTGATTCTCTTGTACGGAGGAGGGCCAACGTAGAAAAAGCTGTAATTCTATTCTAGGCGGGATGACCGCAGGTAACTGCTGCGCAAGCCCGAAATGATACTTGAAGGCGAGCGTACAGTTCGCAGAAGATTTGAAAAAGTGGGCATAGATTCGTATGTACCTGCCAAAGACCCAAAACTTGAAAGACACCATCATTTACATCGGTTAAACTTTGGGCATTGGGGCACAAACCAATGGGGACGGGTACTTTTCACTGATGAGTGCAGGGTGCTTTTAAACCAGATCGATGAAAGACAGCGAATATGGAGACGCGAAGTAGAACGTTACATTCAGTCTAATTTTGAAAATACGGCGGCATGTGGAAACGGTTCAGTTATGGTGTGTGGAACATATCCCATGTTTGGGATCTCGTACGGAGTTAGTGGTGGTCGATGGATGTAATATGACTGTGGATTGATATATCTGGGATATCTTAGAGGAACACGTCCCATTTGCCCCCTATAATGATGACTTATTCTTTCTACTAAATGTAACTAAGTATGTCAAATGTATTTGCGGTAATTACAACAAAAAATTTTTTTTTAAATTTCTGTTTGTCTGTTGTCCAGTCCCGCGCACACCGCCGCAGCGAAGCGTGGCCGGGTTCAGCTTGTTATCTAATGTTATGATTGTCTTTCTACGCAGTGGTTTCGGCTGAGTGTTGTTGATAGATTACTCAGTCAGTGACAAACAATTTTCTAAGAATAGATATGTATATTTTTAAAGTGGTCTTTCTAATTGTCCATTTATGTTATAAAACGATATAAGGTACATTTAAAAATAATAATAATAAAAACTAATTTACATGCTAACAGTATGCAAATTGACTAGTTTGTATAGTATGACTCATGAACACATTACTAAGGTAAAAATAATTTGTTTAAATTAAAATCTACGCAGACGCAGTATGCCATTTAAAAATAAGTAAAAAAAAAAAAAAACATAAATGAGATTACTCGTTCGTTTTTCGAGGATTTTTGTCGTTTAATTTTGCGTAGTCTAACTAATTCTGCATTTAGTAACATCTTATTATTATTTCTTTTTAATTTATTAAGTTACATTTAATTTTAAAAAATACTACATTTAAAAAAAATACATTTTAAATTGTTACATTTGGTAACTAACATATTATACATACAACTAAAATTAATTTTAAATAAGAATTTAAGACAAATCGATTTTTTTTATAATGAAAGAGTCTAAACTGAGTTTAAGTATCACAATATCACATTACCGGAGGTATTTATAAAATTCTAAAGGACTGATAATAATTGAATTTTCTAAACAACAACTACATTAAGGTCAAGGTCTGATTTATAAATTCTGTTAAAATTTATTTGACCTCCAATATGGCATTGATAAGTTCTTTAAAATAACTTTTTCTATTTTATTAAGGTGTTTCTATTTTTAACTGTTTTTTATTGAATATATTGAAAGCAATTATTATTACAATTTCAGCGTATTTATAACAATTAAAATTAAACCATAATGTTAAAGTCAAAACGAGTATCAGTTTCTACGGGAATCTTTTTGGCATCAACACCAGTCCACAGGAAAACTGTGCCAACTTCAATAAGCTCATTTCTATAGTTAATCCCTACTATTTAAAACCAGATCAGGTCGGAAATTAATTTTCAAATCTGAGCGTAGTTTTTAATCTTTGTCCTCTATCTGCCTTTAGTATTGAGTTACATGTAGAATTTCTATATTTTTAGGCTTCCGTAAGTCCGAATAAAAAAACGGAACCCTTATAGGATCACTCATGCGTCCGTCTGTCCGACCATTCCCCTCCCCTTATCTCCGAAACTACTGAACCTAAAATTTTGAAAAAAAAATAATACAGAAATTAGATTATAGGAAAACCTATAAGAAGTCCATGATATTAAAATAACATGGTAAATCTTTCAATATTGTGCGGATAGGTAACATCGTACGAAACCCTCTCCACGCGAGTTCAACTCGCACTTGTCCCGTTTTTTATGTAAAGATCCTCAGACAGGGTGACGATCCACTTGATGGTAGGTCGTTTATTAATACTAGCAAAGCCACAAGTGTATCAGTTGCGCTGCCGACCTTAGTAGGATTAAGGATAATAAATTAGGAAGGGATAGGGAAATGGAGTCTGGAAAATTGTATAATTAATTAAATTCATTGATTCAGTTAAACTTTGCCTTATTTCTGAATCAAATCAATATACTTAGTCTGTCTTTTGTTCTTCATTTTTTTTTTAATTTTTACCAAAATGACTCCTCATACATGCGGATGAATTCAATATCTCTAAAAATTCGCATGTTGCATTCGGAAAAGACATAGCGTTAAATAAAGCACTGTAGCTGGGTCGGTGAGCGGTGACTGGCTGCCATTTTGCCAGCGTGCCAACCCAACTATAATAGTTCACATAAAAAGCTCTAAACGAATACAATGTAGTCTGGTTTAAATCATTAAATGTCACGTGTTTTGTAGACCTGCACTTAATTAATACTAAAATTTTATCGAGTCCGAAATACCACGCCCATAAAATCTAAACAGTGCCAAGAAACTATGTCGCCTTAACACATACCCCGGCTTCGCACGGAGTTTAAATTTTCAAAAATCCTTTTTAAAAATTAAACTTATGTTTCAAATTTCAGTTTTGATAGTCAGGACAAAAGTTTTTATAAGTAGGTATAGATATGATATAGCAAAGTCGCACACTCTTGTGGTCGTGGTCGTGCGGATGATGTACACGGAGGGTGGTCGTGTTCCGCCCTCCCTGGCTTGCTGCACTGCCGCTCCCGCGATGCTTCTCCACTTTTCTTTGCTAGTGACGTCACGAGCACACTGTAGCACAGTAGATCGAGTTGTGGATTTTATTAGGTCTGTCCAGCGGGTAGGCGATCTACCTCTTGGGCGTCTGCCCTTCCACAAGCTGAATCACAATCCGTTCCATCGAATTTTCCTTCCTAGAGATGTGGGCAAAGAACTTTTATATTCGAAATAGCGCAACCGACGAAAGCCTGTCCTTAACTTTAAGCTCCTCTAAAACTGATTATTGGTGCGAAACGCTGTCCATGAGATATTTAGGTGGCGTCTCCAACAACACATCTCCAGTGCGTCAATCTTGCGACTGTCTTGCACTCTCGGGGACCAAGTTTCAGCTCCGTAAGGAGAGATAGGAAAGACAAGGTATCTCAAAAGTCGGACTTCTCGGCCTCTCAACCGCAGATCTATTGATGGCACATCGTCTTCTTATTTCCACCTCACAGCCTCCTGTGTTTGAAATAGAAGAGCCCAGACAAATGTAATTCTGCACTACTTCCTGTCTTTGGTCTTCAAAGCCAGGGTGAATGGGCATTTATGGGTAAGCGTAATCCACCTTCGGCCGCATCTGCATCTCACATCAGGTCAGATAGTGGTCAAGCGCTACCTTAATTTAATTTAAAAAAAACTTCACAGTATGTGATACTCTGATCTGAACCATTCACTCCGCCATTTCCAACCCGATCTACGATAGATATAATACGCATTACAAATAAGTCCCTAGAGTTGTGAATTATTAATAAACCTGAGATATTGTTGTATATCCCGTTTGCCTCAAATGAGAAATGTCCTAGTTTCCTCCACAAAAGTCTAATTTGAAGTTCTCAGCCCTGGTTTGATGATTCTACAAATAGCAGCCCTAGCCAAGCCCTACTTATGTAAGCCGCAGGGCATCGATTTTTCATTAGTCGCCAACGAAAATACTCACCAGATCCGTCGTTGGTAACAAATAACCACTATTTCTGCTTGTGACCTCATTGTGATGTGGTTTTTAGTTGTCGACAGTTTGAAATTGAATAAAGTAGATAAAACTAAAACAAAAACTTTAACTTTATTATTGGAATAGATCTAGCTAGACTTTTATCTATTTTGTAGACTAGCTAAGCCCGCAACTTCGCGTGGTATTCGGTATAGTGCGTAACTTTTTTGTTTGTTAACCGATTGGAATGAAACAAACACTAAATGTTTCGGGAAGCTTGCTACAATACATCAGTTAAAACCGCATTCAAATTGATTAAGCCATTTCTGTGATTAGCGTACACAAACGTACAAAGAGATGAACAAACAGACAAAAATTCTAAAAACTATTTATTTGACCTCGGTAACATATGTAAGTACAGCGTGTACAAATTGTTTTTTAAAATATCTATGTGCAGACACGGCTTGTTTACGATTTAGATAACTCCCCTTTAGGCCGGGACTCCACCAAAGCGGAGATGTGTGCAGTGTGCTGTGTGCTGTGCGAGAAGAGATGTTTTTCAGCTCGGGTGCGAGGCGTTGAGTGCGAGGGTGTAATCGCTCACTGCACGCCGCTCACATCTCCGCTTCCATCGCGCCATACAAATATTCCACATCTCCGCACAGCTATCTCCACAGAAACAGATGCATCAATAACGCAATTCTATTGGTTCTTCTCGACAGCACACAGCACACCGCACACATCTCCGCTTTGGTGGAGTCCCGGCCTTATGCATCGCAATTCAAATTTTTTTAAATGTGACAAATCTATAGTATGAACATACTCAGATTTATATGTTATGTAGATATCATTTTTATTTTTACAACTCCTGCCATTATCAGCAGAAGCAACTTATGCACTTTTACAACCAACCACACTTTGTACCTTCTTTTATGGCTGTTCCATGAACACGGTACCAACGATAACGGTCCCTTTTGGAATATTCTCGGCGTTTCTAAAAGTAAATTACAGCTAGGTAAGCTTTATTGGGAAGGTAGGAAGGGTCAGTACTATTGTGTGTTATTATGATTTTTTTATACAAGTAAGAGGACGTAAGGAATGCGCCCCATTTCATAACTAACCGGTTATATTTTGAACCAGATATGCGTTTAAGGGGGAGACAAACGCTAAATACTAAAAATATCCATTGTTTAATGAAGATGTTACAAGAAATAGACAAGACAATTGCTTTGAAAAAAATATATATTATACTTAAACATGTGAAGAACCAGTTGTATTAATTAGAATTTTCGTTAAAGTAATAGAAACTCCACAAAAAAAGTTAGAACACAAGAAGAATTTGACCTTTATTGGAAATTCTCTCGAAAATGGCTTATTGCACGCATATCAATCCTGTACCTATTAATAAGTTGATATCAGATTAAAAAATTGTATTATTAAAAAAAATGTTTTTGTGTAATGTTCTAATGGTAAAAACAAAAAAACACCATTTCTAGGCCTGTTGAATTGTCTCCGCCGCCAGCGAGTTCTATAGTAAATGTCATTTGCCTCAGTGAATCCCTTAACTAGCTATCGCCCGCGGTTTCGTCTGTGCGACGTCGCTTACGTTATACTTGATCTTTCTCCTGGTTTTCATCTGTTTGACTAGGAATTGACGAAATACAATTTTTATTTTAACGCTATGGCTTGTGTGTTGTTTTGATATTTAAACTGTATTGCTAAAAAGCCTCATCTAAATCTCTTTAGTAGTTTTTGAAAAAATCCCTAACAAACATCCATTCTTCTAATACAGCTAAGATCTTGCCAATGATCTTTAAACACGAAAAAAGAAATCGTATCTTTAAACACGAAAAAAGAAATCGTATTTTTCTTGGGGTTCAACACGACAGTGTCATTGACAGTACAACCAGTACAACCGTCATTGTGTTATTTTCCTCAGAAAAATATCTAACTCACCCAATATACCTACCTACTACACTTAAATGGCTTCACTGAGCGCGTGATTGTTTTTGGCTATACAAGATCATTTTCGCGTTTAATATTGTATTTGTAGCCTTTTTAAAAAGGCTTATTGACATGGATGGACAAATAGGTAGAAATACAGCTTTGACTTTGGGAAACTGTCAAAGTCAGTTTGAGTCAATGAATATTCTTTTTTTACCGATGTTTTTATACAAAACTAGCGACCCGCCGCCGGCTTCGTCCGGCGTGCAATTTTTATATATATGAACATTCCCCGTTTATCCCTCTTTCTATTAGTGAAAACCAAATTAAAATCGGTCTACCCGTTCACGAGTGATGCCGTGGCCAGGGGAAATGGGGGTTCATTTTTATATATAAGACTAGCGGCCCGCCTCCGGCTTCGCCCGGGATGCAATTTTTATATAATATATAAGAACATTCCCCGTTTATCCCTCTTTTCATTAGCGAAAACCGAATTAAAATCGGTCTACCCGTTCACGCGTGATGCCGTGACCAGGGGAAATAGGGATTCATTTTATATATAAGAGAAGAAGACTAGTGTAGCGATAGAAGTCTGATAAAATATTTCTAATAAGTTGTCAAGCTCTCTAACCCCCCTTTACTTAGAAAATAAGCTTATAAGCGGTTCGGTCTTGTTCATATGTAACCAGACAATCCTATACAATACCCCAAAATACGCATCGAATACATTTTATCTACGA
Source organism: Bembecia ichneumoniformis (assembly GCA_910589475.2). Taxonomy (NCBI): domain Eukaryota; kingdom Metazoa; phylum Arthropoda; class Insecta; order Lepidoptera; family Sesiidae; genus Bembecia; species Bembecia ichneumoniformis. The sequence continues at coordinate 1,840,722 of OU342540.1, read as the reverse complement.
ACCTTTCTTATATTTCCCCAGTTGTAAAAACATTTGCCGGGTCTCGCACACATAGAATTTCGTGAACGCACACGGCGCACACATATAGAAATAAGTCCAGCTGATCTCTCTAGTTCGCAAACAATTCGAAGTCCCCGGCAGCTCGCGACGTTGCCGCTTCGATCGAAGGGAAACGCAACGTTGCCATCTCGTGCCGCGTAACCGAGTAAATATTGCTTGAACCATTTCGACTTCAAAATGGAATTTTCTCAAAATTTCTCCTCTTTCATTTTACTTGAAGTACCTAAATATTCCAATAGATATACGTAGGTAATTTAAATGTTTTTAAAAAAATATTTCACTATTTACTTTTTTGTCATTTTCTTTGCAAATTCAAAGTAAGCAAGTAAACCTCTTTTTATTATTTGCAAAAATATTTATTTACTCCGCATTCTCGTAACGGTCCGAATGTAATTAAGTGTGGCGTAAACTGGTTCCTTCGATTTTTGTTCTTGTTTTTAATTGGACGCTTTACTAAGAAAACAACGAATGCTGTTTTGAAGTAGTCGTAACACAGCTTTTTATGCATTGACCTCGAAGAACGGACATGTTGAGCGAGTCCAAATACTTATACCTACCTAGGTAGGCACTACTTTGTATGAAGGTGAAGTCAGATAATGATGACTTGTTATATATTATTTTGTACACAATAATGTGCCTAGGACCATACTATGTACAACAATTATTGTTGTTTTATAAGGATAAGATTTCTTCTCTTCAGTACTACAGGTTTTTTAAAATAATTATGTTTAATTCAGACATTTAAATATTGTAAAAGTTTATTATTAGTAGGTACTTACCCTAACTATAAAAATAAAATTACATTTATTTAGAAATTTACTTAGTTAAAAATATACTTACCTCAAAAAATATATTTAATGAAACAATTAGAAATAACTTAATTATTCATGTAAGTTAATGCGCAAATACAGTTAATGGTTAATTATGTCAAATTATCCAGGCCAGGCCCAACTTGGCGAAGTTAATTTTTATAGTTGACCTTGCCTAAAATCGAACCTGAAACTCTTGTGTCATTAACCATTCGACAAAATAGGCTCGTCAACTAATTTTATAATGATGACATCGATAAGAAACCTGTTTTTGAGTTTTTTTTTCCTATATGTGTCGGAATTAAATGCCGCCTTCTGACTTCAGTCAGGGAATTATCGATCGCATCGTACCGTTCGTAGCGCGTTGCCGTTCCGTGCGCGCCGGCCGTGCCCGGGGCAACGTTGCCAAACCGTGCACGAATGCACGAACCTATTATTTATTATGTTGGCCGCTGCATGCTGTTCGCTTGCGTCACTGGCGTGCAATGCCCGAATGGATTTTTTTATCTATTGTTTTCAGGATTAATGTTCCGACAATGTGACAAAAGGATGCGCATTTCCTTGTGAAAGAGCTGTTGTTTAAAACTCGCCGTGCATTGCATAATCAGTAATGCCACTAATTTGCGGAATGCGATCTTGTAGAGGTCACAGATTTGCCAGATGTAGGTTATGTACTTTATTAATATAAAATGAAAAGGAAAACTCATTCATAAAAAATGCAAACGCAATCTTAGAAATGTCGAATACCTGATAAGTATTATATTGATAACCTCAATATATACGTATATGATAATACATATACGTATATATTGAGACAGTCAAACAGATAATTAAATTATCAATAAAAAAGCTGAAAACATGATTAATATCAACAAACCAATGCCTACTTGAGTAGGATTTCTCCAAAGTTCAATGAATGCCTCCTGTTAAAAGTATATAGCATTATTTGATATCATAAGAGCTCACTTTGACTTTGTTGTTTGGCTTCTTCAACCTATGAAATTCGATTTAATGCTGATTTTTCTCTAGTAGGTAGGTACGTTGATAATATTATTTATTTAAAGAAAGACTGATTTCACTCCGCCTTTTGTGATGTCATAACTTTATTGTCAGCAGCACATACTTAAGTTGTTTTATTGAGTTATTCATCATCTCGCACGAAAAAGACTCGCACGATCGTGCGACTTAGCACCATTCGATTTAACCTAATATTTTTGTCGTCAACTCGCACGCACGTACAAAGTACAGTCAGGTAAAAAGTTACTGCCTAACTTTTATTGTTTTCTATTTCAAATAGGTATATTATAAAACATAGAAATACAAAATAAATCCCGTCCGCACAAAGGATTCTGACGGGCCAGCGCTCTACCGAGCTAAATAGATTTATTCTCACAAAAGAATAGTGGTATCTCTTTCTCTCTTTTAATCATAGCGTATATTAGTGACGTCAGTCAGTCGTTCCTAAAGCGTCCCTTTCTGTGCTCGCGCATATTGAATTATATTGCATTAAGTTACATAAATGAAAATGTGGGTGTTTTTAGTGTTTTTCATGTACGTTGGAGGTAAGTTTATTAATATTATTATTATTATTATTATTAAAGTAAAGAAAATTATTATCATTTAGTAAAATTTGCATTTTATTACTGTTAGTTTTAGATTATTACCTACTGTCCTAACAGAGTATAGTTATTAAATATTTTAAATTTTATTTTTTTTGTGAGACAAGATGGCCGCCACAAAATCTAATTGTGAGAGTCCTTTGAGAGCTTTGACATAGCGCTTCTGAGCTTTAAAAGCAATTATGCTATCCGTAGAGTTGCCCTAGAAAATAATGCCATAGATTTGATGATTGATTTGATAGATTTGATTTAAAAAACAGATTTGAGATAACAACCATATTTCTTTTTAGGAAATGGATCGCCACCTGGTCCATCTAATTCAGGAAATGGTCCACCACCACCAACGGTAATCACATCACAACGAGGAAAGCCAGTACTTCTTCGCGCGGGCCACAAATATAATCTAAATAGGAAAAATAAATGTTCTTCTGTTTGGAGATGTTCGAAAAGAAACATATGCAAAGCGATGCTTGTTATAAATAGTGATAACACTATCAAGCGGGAGGATACACACAACTGTGAGCCTGATTTTGCGTCAAATGAGTTGGAAATAAAATTTAACGAGTGCATTGAAAAAGTGAAAACTGACTGTACTGTTCCCATACCAAGTGTTTTTCGACAGACTGTAGCAGAACTAAAAGACAAAGGAATCAATCTCATCCAAAAAATACCATCATTTAAAAATGTTAAGAATAAGTTTTATCGAAATCGAAATAAGTCGCTGGGTGTAAAAAAACTATGTTTTAACACATTGAAGCAAGTTGTTGTGCCTGAAAGATTCAAAAGCTTTTTACTAGCTGATTACTACTACTCTAGGAATAGAATTTTGGTTTTCGCTAGTGAGCATTGTAAAACAATATTGGCAAATCCTAATTTGACAGTTTTATGTGACGGAACCTTTAAATTTTGTCTAAAACCTTTTCAGCAGTTGTACACCTTGCATGTTGATTTAGGAAGTAATAAAACACATAATAACATTATACCTGTGATTTATGCGTTATTGGCAAACAAAACTAAAATAACTTACAAAGTATTATTTTCTTTGATCAAGAGTCAAATTCCTCAGTTTGATCCCAAAAATATTATACTCGACTTCGAGCAGGCGGCAATGTCAGCGATCAAAGATCTATTCCCAGAGACTTGCATTAGTGGGTGTTTCTTTCATTTTTCTAGAAGCTTGTGGCGAAAAGCTGACGAAATAGGAATTACAAAATCTGCACTCGTTAGAAAACATATAAAACGGTGTACTGTTTTGGCACATTTGCCCAAAGAAGTTATTGACAGTGGTTGGTTGTACATTATGTCTCAATGTCCCAACGATGAAAAAATTGTCCAGTTTAATAATTATTTTGTAGAGACTTGGTTAAGCGAAACTTCGTTTTTTGCCGACAAATGGTCCTGCAGTAATAATCATCACCGTACTACAAATATGATTGAGAGCTGGCATGCTACTATAAGCAAAAAAGTTAATAATAAACCCAAAAGCATTGCACATTTTTTGACTATCTTACAACAAGAAGATAATTACTATCAAACTTTATATTTGAAAGGGTCTAATATTGTGACAAAAAAGAAAGAAACCTGCGATATCGATGAACACATTGCTACCACAACTACCGAATTCAGACACGGGAACATTAATATCGAATTATGTATCGAAAGTCTCATCATATGATTTTTTTTTAATTTTTCGTTATCATAATAATAAACAACAAAAATCTTGATCTGTGATTATTAATATTATGTAAATTATTTTTTTATAAGTAATTAGTAACAAGCAAAATGCTTTTGTGATATTATTGATAATTTTATAACTAGTTTAATATTATCATTAACAACAAAAATCTTGATCTGTGATTATTAATATTATGTAAATTATATTTTTATAAGTAATTAGTAACAAGCAAAATGCTTTTGTGATATTATTGATAATTTTATAACTAGTTTAATATTATCATTAACAACAAAAATCTTGATCTGTGATTATTAATATTATGTAAATTATATTTTTATAAGTAATTAGTAACAAGCAAAATGCTTTTGTGATATTATTGATAATTTTATAACTAGTTTAATATTATCATTAACAACAAAAATCTTGATCTGTGATTATTAATATTATGTAAATTATACTTTTTATAAGTGATACTGTTGATTATATTGATAATTTAAAACTGGTTTAATATTTTGTGACGTTGTTGATTATTTGTAGGTATAAGTGCTTTTATATTTTTGTGATGTTGATTTGTAAAATTTATCTAAAATTATTAATGACAATTTGTTTTATTTTATAGTCCAGTCATAAAGCCTTAAACATTTTAAAAGAGCTTTTTGTAGCTGATTGTACATAGGTACCTCAGATTTTCATGACCGTGCGAGTTGATGACAAAAATATTAGGTAAAATCGAATGGTGCTAAGTCGCACGATCGTGCGAGTCTTTTTCGTGCGAGATGACGAATAACTCGTTTTATTTATACTTAAATTAACTTACTGTCCACCAGAGTCGGTGTAAATTTACAGTGAAAAATTACAGTGTAAATTTCACAATTTATTCACGACATTTTCTAGTGGGGCAGGGAAAATTGTTTTCTACCGAACTCATATTATGCTGAGCACATGAGCAAGTTAAAGAAGCCACAGTAATCATCCAACGCCATTTTAGGCTTTCTTACTTCACATATTGTAAGTTTGTATGTAACTTTGCCTCTTAATTAAGTAATTTCTTGTAATTAAGTAGGTATACACCTACTTAAATGATCTAAGTAGGTGGCAGCCTTAGTTTTCCTTCAATTGAACCCTCCTTATTCTTATGGTCAATGACATATATCGACTAGCAAGAATCTTCGATTATCCGATAGAATATGATATGTGGATCATTATTCTTTGGGTTTTTTCTAAAAAACCAAGCCGCGAAAAAATCGTGACATTGATGAACCTAATGCAGTGTCAGTAACCTAGCACAAAGTTGGTAGCGTTTTCTTTACAGTAATTTTGATGTCAAAGATGCACCTCGCTCTGTTCGCCCTGTTACGGATAAAATTGACGTCATTTTTTAAAGAAATGGAGCAAGATCGGCATATCAGTAGTTACGACATAGCTGAAGAACTGAAAATTGACAACAAAACAGTTTTTGCCCATTTGAAAAAAGCGGCTGGAATTGATCAATAGAAAGCCTGTGGTCTTTCATCACGACAAACCCTAGACCACACACATCTTTAACCACTCATAAAAATTAAGAGACTCGTTACACCTCTTAAGAGGTGTTAATGCATCCGCCATATAGCCCTGACCTTGCACCTTCAGATTTCCACCTGTTTCGGTCTCTTCAGGAATATTTAGGCAGTGTCAGGTTAACATCAAGAGAGGACTGCCAAAACTACTTGTCGCGTTTTTTTGATCAGAAGTCCCAAAATTTCTACAGCAACGGGATCATATCACTACCTAAAAGATGGCAAAAAGTCATCGAACAAAATGGCACATATACACTGTAATTAAATGTAAATAAACTTTAAAAAAAAAGTCTTCAGTTTTCATGTAAAATGCGAAGAAACTTTTTCCCCAACCTATTATACATATCCCCTGAGGGACTGAAATCTTGATTTGTTTTGGGAGACATATAATAGCCGCATTTTCACAAAACAATATAATTTATATCCCCTGTTTTACATTTTAAAAACATTCTTTGAAGCTTTTCAATCCCCTGTTACATGAAAACATCGCAATTGCTATGAGAATCGAGTGAAGTTCCCTAGGATATGTCCGTATTGATGGTTCGTCGACACGCGAGACAGACATCAACTGAGCCGTGACAGGAACACTCACCTAATTGAGTTCTTCGCCCATCCCGTTAACAAAGGCTCGTGACACGTATCGCGTCATACTTATTTTATAAAACGGTGTTTGTCGATTGATATATAAAATGAGTAAATATCTGCAGATATTTGTACGTTTCGTTAAGAATACAATTTGTGTATCTACCTTACAAGGTAGGAAATTTATTTAAGTCGTCACAGCGATAAAGATGTCAGGCATTATATGTTTTCTCAGGTGTTATATATTTTTCATTTATCAACGCAGTAATAACATGAGAGCGTCGTCGGTGGCGCAGTGGCAAAGGTCCGAGTTCGATTCCCGGTAATACCTTATACTGCTTATACCAATGGGTTTTTTTCTAAAAACTTAAGTGCATTTACTGATTACTCTCAAACGGTGAAGGAAAACATCACGAGAGAACCTGCATACGTCATAAGAAGAAATTCTAAGGCGCATAACATAATATGAAGTCCACTCCAACCCGCACTGGGCCAGTATGGTGGAACTCTGGCCCGTACGCTCTTGTCCTCTGCAGTGGGGACATTTAATAGGCTGTTGTTCTTGTTGTATATAATAAGAATACATTTACTGTAAGAGTACATTTATGTCTTCTTCTTCTTCTTCTCTTTTAAAAAAATAGCAATTCGGCTCATCTTGAAGATGGCCATTATCTGCCAATGTCATGTGTGAAAAAAAAGGCTCTTCTATTGGGCTCCGCCACGAGCTCCGATTAACGGAGCCCACGTCGTGTGGGCCTTCTTTGTCCCCAAAACCAATCCGATCGGTCGAGCAAAGGCCGGTGAGGAAAAAAGCACCGACCCCCGCAACCGCCCGGATTGCCAAGGGTAAGCCCCCCCACCACGACAAGGTCATGGCCCACCTAGGGGGGGTACATTTATGTCAACCATGTCTTTAAACGAGATACCTAAAACGTAGGTAGGAAGTGAAAATTTTATATATTGCAAAAGAAACCAAAAAAATATTAAAAATCGATTATGTTTTCTTGTATGTTGAGGTTATCAGACATGCTGACAGTCCACTTAATGGTAAGTGGCTATTGTCGCCTATAACAAAAGCAACGTCCATGTGCCGCAAGTGCGCTGCCGGTAATAGTGGAATTGAGGATAAGGAATTAGAAATGGATAGGGAAATGGGCTCTGGCATCCCTTACTCTTTCACCAAAACACAATAGCTCTGTTATTTCAAGGTTGTTTTTTGTAAGGGGGTGGTTATGGTCCCCTAGACGGGCTGTCCAAATGACTGCAAAAGGCAGTATTCCCAAAATGTTTATTGTTTCAAACAAGCCTTAAAAAAACGACTACAGCGACTCGCTCTGGCTTCGTACGGATTTTTTTTCTGCAAATTATATATGTTGTATGTATGTATGTTTTATATTTATGTGAGAATTTTATTAATGAATTCTGTGTAATTAATTATACAATTTTCAATGTTAATTTTCAATTGCACTTCCGTCATTCTCTCTGATTTACCCAATGGTTGACTGGTAGATAATGCCTTAAGGCATTAAGTTCGCCTTTTGTACGTTTGTGCAATAGAGTTTAAATAAATAAATAAATAAAAACCTTCCTCGTGAAAAGCGTTATTTTCGTAGCTTAATTTGACTTGTTAGAATAAAATTAAAACTTAGATAAAAATATTAAGCATAATAGATTATATTTGAAAAAGTTTGAATCGGGCAGATTTATACAATAAACATATTATTTTCTAAGAAAAAAAAATTGTAAATTACCGCCCAAAAAGCTTTCTCTTCCCATTAATAAAAAATTTCAGCTACAACTTCATTATTTTTTAAGCTTATTAATTAACTTAAGTTCTATACTAAAGTTTTAAGAGAAACCTTCCAATTTTAAATCGGTTAAATATTGCACTTTTACATAGGTTGGCAAAAATTGTACTCGGTCTGAGGTTAATCCTTGTCTTAACGCTCTCTCCATTAGTGAAAACCGCTTCAAAATCCGTTGCGTGGTTTCGGAGGAGTTTAGAGAACATACACACAGACAGACGTGGGCAGCGTATCAATTTATTTTATTTATACTACCCAAGGATGTAAAACGCCCGAGTCAGAGAAGACTTTTCTTCTTAATTAACTTTTCATTAAACAACAATTATTGTAATAGTTTTGCGTATGCATATAATATGTTTGTGAGTGAGTACATACGGTGTTTGAGAATTAGTGTGAATAGATGTATCTTACATAAGATTTTAAATCTATAATAGAAATAATTTAATATCCTGATGGATATTTTTGATGGCCTGGAGGTCAGGACTTGCGTTGGTATTAAACGAAATATGCAATGTCTCATTTTCACTGAATAAATCACGATGATAATTCAAGGAGTGCTTAGACAAAAGAGTTGTCAAGAACCAACAAATACACACAGTGACAGTTCTTCTTTCTTTAGAAAACTGTCATTCTTTACGTAGATGAGACCTTAATGGACTCTTGCGGTCCTTCAGAGCCATTCAACGAAGAAATGCTGCTGGCATTACCGGTACAATACTGTATTTAATTACCTATTATTAAATATTTTTAAATTATTTGTCGTTATAACAGTAGGTACTTAAAAGAGACCTTAAATAGTCATGATCATGACCATTGACCGATGAACAAACCCTATCTATTGATTATTTTATTATTAGACATGTCGATTGTCGTCCACAAAGCACGTGAATGTCAAATTTAATTATTTGTAAAGAATGTAATCTTTCAGTAGTACACGTGAGTCAAATAATAATTTTCTATAAAATCTCACATTTAGCTTCTATACCGGAAAATTGAGTGCCTACTTTTTAACTTGTTTGTATTGTATGATTTGCACTGAACCAATGTTTTCTCATACTTGATTTAATTCTATCTACACCCGATTGATGCTTCAATTACAGCAAAAGAATCTTTACGTATGTTTGTGTGTGTGATATAAAAATAATCATTTTTTAAAATTTCGTTCACTGAAGCTTTGGAATTGATTTACATATTTTTATTTAGTACTAGCCATCAGCTCTGGCTTCGGACCGATGCAATTGTCCTGCAAATTTTTCATATTCATAAGAACCTTCCTTGGACTTCAAGGAACATTTAAAAAAAGAAAAAGAAGAAATAGAGCCAAATTGTTTTACCTGTTCATTAGTTTTGCGCTTAGCAACACATTTGGCGATTCATTTTTAATACCTAATTACCGGAAAAGGAAAAAATAGGTATAATACAATTACGTCTAGTCACGTAGATCCGCGAATTAATTGCCCGCGAGATGACGTACCTATAACCCGTTTTTTTTTTGCCAGTGAAAAAGAAAGGACGGTTAACAAACTAATTCTATAAAATTTGAGTCTCTTGAGGTTCTACAATCACAACAAAATACCGGAACTCTTGCAAAAAAGATCAAAATTATGTGTAGGCACATGGATCGCGTTCTCACACGCGCAGTGTACGAGGATTCATTACACAGCTAGAGGGTCATGATGAATCGCACTCTTACAAAAAAACTTCCGCCACGAAAAAGAACATAAAAATCCTTCATTAGTCATACTTGACATTATCAAGGTGAGAAGGGTTGTTGTTTTACAGTTCAACTACCAATTGCGCGAATTGCGTTTCTTTAAAAATAAATTGTGTAGGTAGTCGGTACTGGGAAAGTATGTTCGACTCGTTGTAAGTTCATAATTCCGGGATGAAGACCCAGAGTCTCATCAACAAATAATTTAGAGTAAATATTGAAAATGATAATATAATTTAAATTGGTTTAGTGTCATATCAGTGACATGTAGTAAAGATAGTGTTACCCATAAAGAACAAAAAGTGTCTTATAAACAGTAACCTTATAAAAGATTAGCTGGTGTGCCCCGCGTTGAAGAATTTTCATGATGATCGGTTCAGCGGTTTAGGCGTGAAAAGGTAACAGACAGACAGAGTTACTTTCACATTTATAATATTATAATATATACTTTCCCAAATTACACTCTTAGTTTATATAAAAAAAACAAGCTGACAAATGATTTATTATTCGCAGAGTAATCTTAGACAGAGTCATTGTTTGAACACAGTTCAAAAATATGGAACACTTCAGTTCAATTAAATTAATCTCAATGTGTCTAGGACTAAAATTTTTTTTGTTGTGGTGCCTAATAGCACAGTTTTACAATACATATAGTGTAGGTTGACCAGTCAGTTCTGCGTATTCCTTCTGATTCTTCGCACAAAAAGTATATAGTACATACATACCTACTAGGTTGCTCATATTTAAAAACAACACGTGGCCACATAGTCAAGACTTATGACTAATCAAATATTTTAGCCAGAGTCGGTTGGAGTGCTAAACCAGGAGGTTTAGCACTCCAACCAAACTAAACCAACTAAACCAGAGGTTTAGGTTTAGACTCGGGGAATGTCTATGTCTATATATTATTATCCAGAAATCCTGTGCAGCATTTTTTTGAAATAAAAAGCAAAATTCGATTTGAAAACTCGGCGCGAATTCCAGACCTACAAAACTTTATCAATCCTTGCTCCTGAAAGCAAATTCATCGGAGAACTTTTACTTCCGTAAAATATTTTTATGTTTTACTTTTACTTATTTTATTAATATTACAAATGCGAAAGTTTGTGACGATGGATGGATGTTTGTTAACTTGTTACTTATTCACTCAGAAACTACTGAACGGATTTTGATGAAACATTACACTATATAGTTTAAACATCAGAATAAACATAGGCTGCCATTATAATTAATAAAGATAAGATAAAGTTGCGGACAAAAATTAAAAAAAAACGTACGTAGGTTGCAAGAATTTAAGTAGTTGCGTTTCGTAAAAGCTTGCTTTAAGGGGGAGACAAACGCTAAATACTAAAAATATCAATTGTTTAATGAAGATATTACAAGAAATAGACAAGACAATTGCTTTGAAAAAAATATATATTATACTTAAACATGTGAAGAACCAATTGTATTAATTAGAATTTTCGTTAAAATAATAGAAACTTCACAAAAAAAGTTAGAACACAAGAAGAATTTGAAAATTCTCTCGAAAACGGCTTATTGCACGCATATGAATCCTGTACCTATTAATAAGTTAATATCAGATTAAAAAATTGTATTAATAAAAATTTTTTTGTGTAATATAATATGTTCTAATGGTAAAAACAAAAAAACACCATTTCTAGGCCTGTTGAATTGGATCCGCCGCCAGCGAGTTCTATAGTAAATGTCATTTGCCTCAGTGAATCCCAAAAATAATTGTACTAATGTTAATATAACTAGGTACTTTATATTTTATCCACTTTCGAAATAAAAATGAAATATTACAACTCTATCAGCAACACTTAAGTTGCACTTGTATAAATTATTATTTCACTGCTGAAGATACGAGTTTTAAATAATCATTATGCCAATTCGGAAATTTCCTACAACTGCGTAGGCGTTAGAACAGTAGTGAATGTTATTTGCAGTTTGCAAATAATTAATTGATAAATGTCCTGTCTACTCTATACATAGTATAGCAGTGTATTCCTTTGAGCCTTATAGGTAGGTACTTATAGATCGCTACTAACACGTGTTTTTTTATACAATAACAAGTTCCATGGCGTAGGTCTGAATGTGTGCGTGGATGGTAGTAATCGTAATCGGAAGGGTCAGTCGCCCCCCTCGCGTAGCGCTCCCCACCCCCGCGCTATATCGATCGCGCCATGTTGCCGCCCTGCAACTTTCGCCGCAACGTTGCCAGCTCGTCATTTATTTAGACAGGAACAAGTGACAACGTTATTATTAGTTTGTTGCGGTACAGACACAGACACATGTACATATACATAGATAGATCGGAGTGGTGGGTTACTTCCAATGTCTTTTTTATATAATTTAGAATGGAATTTTAATCAATATATTTAATTCATATAAGTATACATATATAGCATAGCCTCTTTCATGTTTCAAGATGCTACAACTTTTTCGAGGCGCAGTGAAACAAACTTTTTACGATAATAATCTTTATCTAGGTGACTTGCTCACATTTGTCACAAATTAAACTTTTTAATAGATAATAAGTACCTAGTTATATGTTATATAAAAATAGCTTTTTCAAATCAACTTATTACCCACGTTCATTTTTTCAAGGAATAATGAATATTATTCCTTGACCTACCTAATGAGTAGGTCTGTACGTAATAAGAGGTTTACGCCCAAATATTGAGACACCCAACTGACTGAATCTAGTGGGTAATTAAAAACAATATGAATCTCATAAAAATAATTTATTTACATAAGAGGTAGAAGTGGAATGAAAACATTTTTTTTAAATCTTGGAACGTCTGGCGAAAAAAGATCGCGTTTTAGATACCTACTGGGTATATTTTAGTAATGTATTAAAACTAGCACATTACTTCTAACTTAACATAACTGTTATATTACTGCACATAAGGTTTGAACTTTATGTGCATAGTAATATTTATACTCTTGAGGTTCCCATTTCTAATATAGGTAGGTATCTAATTCCAATTCAGCTGTATATCAATCTAGAACTAGAACATTTATACAAACGTCATACCCATTTTTTATTAGAAGTAGGTAATCATAAAAGGTTTATAGTAAAGAACAAACAATAAATTGCTTATTTTTTAAGTAGGAATATTTAATTAAAAATAAGCTAAAATATATTAATTTGGTAAAATTGGTATGCGAGTACTTTACTTACCTTTCTAATTTGAAATAACAACCATACTTTTAGACCTCACTGTTAAAGCCTGATTTATTACATACCAAAATATTTAAAATTTATCGGTTTTTTTACTTTAATTTCTGAGGCAGTACCTACTTCTTAATTAAATTTCTTAAATTCTATTCAAAATTCCTATCGGCTCTTATGGATTTTATGAAACATATGACTTGGCTGCGAAACTCCAACTTTTGGTCCATATCGAACTGTCTAACCGCTGGTAAAAGTGACTCAAAGAAAGCTCTGTCCTCGTCTTCGACAGAGTAACTTGGGTAACTGCATTTCGCTTCCGCGAAAGGAGTATCGACGAACTCTATGGTGTTCTCTTTTTTACACACCTCGATTTCTTTCCTTCTTCTTTTGAAATTGTCTATGGTCGATACAGAGTCGTTTTCGTTCAACAAAATATTTGAAGTGTTCAGAATAGGAATCTTGCGCTTTTTACCACTAGTTTTCAATTTAACTTCATCACTGTCACTTTGCCAGGTGATGTTTGATCCGTCGTCATCGTCGTCACCATCATCGTCGCCATCGTTTTCCATGTTACCGGATTTGCTATTGTATACTTGATTTAAGAACTGCAGATGCTTGGCGTACATGTAAGATTTCTTCTTGTCTCCTTTTCTTAAGTGCCTTACAAATGAATCGCGTATATTTCTCCATTTGCCGTGAAGTTTTCTATCTGCAATTATTGTTTGGTTACTTAGTTTTTTTTGTTAAGGTTATTTCTTTTGTTTATTAGATTACATAGTTAAGTATAAATGAAGTAGTTTTAGTAGTGCAAGGCACACTGCGTACTTTGTACTGTTATACGAGTGAGTAAGAGCTGTCAAAACACGCTTGTGTACCTTCCAATCCCTTATTCCCTTCCAATCGAGGTCGCCAGCACCCTCGTAACCCTCAAGGCGGTGCTTGTGTCAAGTAGACCGTCACGTCAGCCTGCCAGCCAAATTACATAAAAAACGAGTAGTTCTATCTGGAACCTAACGAGTGAATATTTTTAACGTTGAATTGATCCCACTCTCACTATGTTTGAAATATCTACTTAAAATATTTTATTTTATTTTCCAAAAATTAAATAAAGACGACTTTTTTAACGTAGAAAATTTTCACTGATATTTACTTATACGAAGATATTACAGATTTTTTAGAACAGGATTTAAAGGTCTTTTAAAATCGAGGTGTAACGGGACAGCCGTTACTAGTTATTGGAGACAGCCAAAATGTATAACGAGTACAATAATAACGTATAATCTATTTTTGTTTGAGCGGCACTAAGACATGAAAACTAATATTGTAAATCAAATTTAATTAAATAATTTAAAAATTGATCGACTGTTAAACCGACATCATTTATTACGTGGTTAACAGTTCGTCAGTTGCCTTCGAAATGAAGACAAGTACTTGCTTACTCACTTACTATATTGACAGACAGTAAGATAAGGTGTTTATAAATGTAAAGCCTTAATACAACAGCAAAAATGGATAATCACTTCATAAATTTTATACATAGTTAAGAAAATATAAAAAAAATCCCATTAGTGTACACTAGATAGAAAAATGGAATCTTTATATCCTTATTAGTCTTTATGAGTAGCCCAAACAAATTGTTACTTCTATATTATACAATTGTAGTTATATACCTACACATGTCTTATATGTATATATAAGACTATACATAAATCTATTCTATTATCTATACATAAAATCGTAAACGAGCCGTGTCTATACATTAAATATTAAAAAAAAAATTGTACACGTTGTACTTACGAGGGGCACACTGAAATGATCGGGAATAAGAAAAACCACATGCACGGTATAGCTAAATTGTATTTTATTGTTTTTCGAAGTATTCTCCGTTCAACTTAATGCACTTTTCCATTCGTGCAAACCAATTATTAAAACAGTAATTCCAGTCTGAAGTTAATTTTGACAAAGGCTGATTTGTACGCTTCCACAGCTGCTTCGGGGTCTTCAAACCGTTGACCGCGTAATAAATCTTTCATTCTAGGGAATGTAAAGAAATCATTTGGGCTCAGGTCAAGACTGTACGGAGGATGGCTCATCAGCTCAACGTTTTCCTGCTTCCAAAAATCATTTGTCTTCCGAGCCGTATGGGAGCTCGCATTATCGTGATGTAAGATGATGCGACGTTTCGGGTTATTTTTTCGGAGTTCGGCTATCATTTCTGGCAAACAAACCGTGATATACCACTCGGCAGTAACCGTTCTGGGTTCCTGTAAAGGAATTGTTGCAACATGCCCCTTTTTCGAGACAAAAGTAGCGACCATTTTCTTTGACACGCTGCGGGAGCGAACCACTTTCGCTGGCTTTACCTCGTCTTCGAAGACCCAAACTGCTGACTGATGTTTTCTTTCAGGTTCGTATGAATAAATCCATGATTCGTCACCTGAGACGATATTATAAACGGCATTTGACTTCCCTCCGTTGAAGCGTTGCAGAGTATTCCGGCACCAATCTACACGAGCCGCCTTTTGCTCTTCGGACAAATTGTGGGGAACCCAGCGGGAAACTAGCTTTCTTACACACAGCTCATTATGTAATATCGACTGAATTGCAGTCATTCCGATACTGATAACAGCCCGAATCTGCTCGTATGTCACATGACGGTCATCTAATATAATAGTTCGCACAGCTGCGATGTTTTCAGGCGTGACCGCTGTTCTTGGTCGACCTGCAGAAGAAACAGTGCTGAGCGACACACGACCGCGTCGGAACTCGGCATACCAGCGGTATATTGTCGTTTGACTCGGTGCTTCAACATCATAAATCGAAACAAGTTCGCTGAGACATTTATCTTGAGATAAGCCGCGACGAAAATTGTGATAAATTATGGCTCGGAAATCTTCACGCGTGAGCTCCATTTCTGTTAACGACGTGTCAACCTTAAACCAACATAGTTTTTGTTTTTAATAAAAAAAAATTAATTGTTTGAATGTCATTAAGATTCTAAGAGGCCAGTATTCAAATTCTAAAAAAGATTTTATTGTAACTCAATCCGAAATATTCTATTCCCGATCATTTCAGTGTGCCCCTTGTATGTTACCGAGATGAAAAAAATATTATAATTTTTTTCTGTTTGTCGGTTTTGTCCGTTTATCTGTGCGTTTGTGCACGCTAATCTCAGAAACGGCTTAACCGATTTGAATGCGGTTTTCACTGATGTATTGTAGCAAGCTTCCCGTAACATTTGGTGTTTGTTTTTTGTTTCAGTTTACAAGAAAAAAATTACTCTATACCGAATACCACGCGTACGAAGTTGCAAGAGTTTTATATTAGTATTATGATATTTTTTAGTATACAATATGTCTTTATATTATGACATTTCTGATGTCTTCTGATGGACAGACACAGGAACAGCACAGGTTTTTCGTTTGTTTGAGAAAGTCAGAGCTAAAATTATAGCACATTGATAAGGCTACATTAACTGTCTTTGTGAACATTGTTATAGTATTCTTGGGCACACATAGGTTTTCTCATGTTTTCTTTCACCGTTAGAGCCTATAATCCACACATGAAATAAAATATTCAGAAATGCATGCTCAACTGGTTTTAGCCTGAGTGAAGGCAGTTTTACCCAATAGATCCAATGTAAAAATATATGTATTTTTGATACCGTATACCTTACCTACTAAGACTTATGAAAACTTGAAGGTGTAACAAATCGATTAATTAGCGTCTTCAAATTTTAGCAGGGTGTCTAGCCCTTTCACAGTTAACGTCAAGGTATCTTAAGAGTTAAAATGCGTTTTCGTTAACATTGACGAGTTATTTTGTCTAAAAAAATCCGTCATTGACTACGGTGTCTATAAAACCATAACTGCTCTTTCTAGCATTATGTACTTTAGATACTTAGCATATTATGTACTAAGGAAACATTCAAGAAAATTATTGATTTCAAGGTCCCGTACAAAAAAAAAAAAAACTGAAAAATGAGTAGAAATATTAATTATTATTTGAAAATAACTTTATAGTATCAAAAGAGCTATTTTTTTTCTGCGTCACAGGATTTTTTCCTGACGAGATATTTCGTATCTAGTATAGCCGTAGGTATATCATACCGAAAACGCTAGACGTCGTTTCTGTGGGAATGAAAATGTGTTGGAATATTCATTTATGTAGATAGAATTGTAACCTTATTTATTTATAAAATCTACGAAAATGTTTTCGAGCTGTGTTAATCTTGTCATTATTTTTTTCAATTCTCTAGATAGATATTTTAAAATAGTGCGAAATTTTTACCCTAAATAAAATAACGAATCTGAACGTTACCTACGTGAGTACATTGTTTCTATGTCACATGTTACGTTGACCCTGGTAATACAGTGTGATTAAGACAGTGTGTATTCAATATAAGATACCAACAATTTCTTGTCTTATAATAAAACTTTTTACGGTTAACCCAGTTATAAATACTCATTACCCATACGAGACTTGCGAATACTATGTACCTACTAAAATTAATTTTATATTCTAGGAAAAAATAAATAGGTACATAATGTGTTCTAAAACTCCCTTGTCGTTACTTTGCTCTAAAAAAAAATTATATAAAACTGTGTTGCAACACGTTACTCAACACTGTGCGGTGATAATAAAATTGTATTGAATAATGGTCGAAGAGAAATGGAAGGCATCCAAATTTTACTTACACACATCTATTTTCTCTTCTTCTGGCAAATATTCGAAGTCCGTAATGAATATGTTGGATATTTGTTCCCACGCCTCCTGTTTCCTATTCTTAAACCTGTGGTCTTCGTTATTGAAGTCCCATATTTCGGGATGCTTCTGTACTTCCTTAATAAACAATTCTACGTCAAGGCAATAACTCATGTTCGATTCCATACGATACGAGTGTTTGCGCGCGCGATCTTTCCCTCGACGTCGACGAGCACAGAATGCCGGAGGTGCGGTGTCGCAACGTAGCCGGCGCGAGTACGCTGCGATACCGCCCACCGCACGTCGCGCCTCCACTGCGGCTGACGGTCTGGCAACGTCGCTTCATCGTACTCGTGTTTTTCGAATACAATGTACGCGACGCGACCTTTCATTGATTGTTTACTTACTTTTAGGTATCGTTTATCTTTAACGAAAATATCGCGCTCCCTGATTCTGTCAGTCACTAGGTTACTTATACTAAAGACTATTCATGTATATATATGTTTATGTATATTCATATAGATAATCTAATACATATAATAAAATCGTAAACGAGCCGTGTCTGTACATTAAGAATTTTTGTCTTTGTGAACGCTAATCTCTGAAATGGCTTAACGAATTTGAATGCGGTTTTCACTGATATATTACAGCGAGCTTCCCGTGACGTTTGAGTGTTTGTTGCATTCCAATCAGTTTACAAACAAAAAAGTTACGCGCTATTCCGAATACCACGCATACAAAGTTAGGCGAGCTCTGGACGTAACGGTCCTGGCGCGATTCCTGATAAACCTACCTAACCTTAGTTTTATTCTAAATCCACAGGACTAACGATTATTTGTCTATTATGTTTTTTTAACTCAAAAAAGTTACTGTCTATACATTTACTTCATAAGCAATGTAAAATTATTGCGCCGTTCATTTACAAAAACATCACGGCCTAATCCATACTAATATAAGTAGATATAGTTTTCTTAGAGGTCGCAAGAGAAAGCCTTAACAACGCCTACGTCCCGGAGGGCAGGTTTTTAGAATAATATTATGTATGAGAGAGAACCAGACGTACTACGAAGTTGGTAATTCCATCAACCTATCATTGTGGCGTTTTAACTCGTTTCACAGACAAGTGCCGATAGGAGGAGTACCTAATTGAAAAATAAAAATATCTCATCACTTGAATGTTTTATACCTACAATTTGTCATAAAATGTAGACTTCGACATCTGAAAAGAACAACATTGTATCTCATTTTGGCTAAGTTTACAGCAGAGCGTTTTAAAGATTTTTCGCATTGAAATGTCTTCCAACTACTTTGCAGTAATATTATATCGGTATTAAATTATTTATTAACTACGCAACTTGTATGCGTGGAACTTTTTTGTTTTTAAACCGATTGGAATGACAAAAAACACTAAATGTTACGGGAAGGTTGCTACAGTACATCAGTGAAACCAGCATTCAAATCGGTTAAGCCGTTTCTGAGATTAGTGTGCACAAACGCACAGATAAACAGAC
Source organism: Bembecia ichneumoniformis (assembly GCA_910589475.2). Taxonomy (NCBI): domain Eukaryota; kingdom Metazoa; phylum Arthropoda; class Insecta; order Lepidoptera; family Sesiidae; genus Bembecia; species Bembecia ichneumoniformis. Next base: position 1,821,509 of record OU342540.1, on the reverse strand, counting down.
AAAATTCTTAAAACTATTTTTTTGACTTCAGTGACATAAGCAAAATGTGTACAAATTGTTTTTTTTTTTTTTGAAAAAATATTTAATGTGCAGACACGACTCGTTTACAATTTTATTAAATGTATAGATTTTATTTAGTATTGTGCGCTCTTTGAAGTTAAAATAAGGACATTTTCGTAGAGGTAAAGGAAACCTGTTTTTGTTCAAGTTACAATATGGAAATAATGGGACATTTCAGAACAAATACATTGTAAGTATAGTTATTAAATACAGAATTGCGCTATTTAAATACATAGTCATGATTACAGTATGTTTAATTTTAAGTCAATAAAATGATTTTTCTTACAATGTTACTAAAACAAAACAAGGTGAATCGTAACTCAAATTACTATAATTAATATATATATATATATATATATATATAAATATATCTTTGGGCACTTTGTGGCTCAGACGTGCCGTATAGGTAGTTATTCTTTGATCCATTTTCACTTTTTGATCCGGGCGCCTTTTCTTGATCCAGTGCCAGCTGACCATAAATATGTAGCTCCGTTCGGAGCCACAAGTGTCACGATGAGCAATAATAATAATTAAGGGTTTTTTATACAAATCTACCTTTTTGGCGTATAAACAGTTGTAGATCCAATTCAAATGGGCCAATCAGGGCGCAGCATTTGCCATTGGGCTTCCTCATTGGCACGTTTGGGACTACTCGAATGTTCTTGCGTGCTATTGTGCTTTTAAATTGATTTGTTTGTTTTTGGGTATTTCGACATATTTTATATGTTGTGTTTATGAAATACAAATGCAAGTTACAAAAATTAAATAGATAGGTATACAATTCACTTTCGATATAGATGCTTATTGCTTGGAAAAAAATTGTAATTTGACTAGATGTTACCTATAATAATAATAATTATTGTAATATTTATTTGTTCCGGCAAATTACAGGGAGTAAATATTAAGTCTAAGATCTTAAATTTTAAATCTTGTTATTTCAAAATCTATCTATCCTTACATATAAACTAGGCTGAGCCTGTAAATGTAAGCCACATCCGATGACATAATATTTTAATATTTGGATATTATGCTTGCTTTAACATGATTACACCTTAACAACGCAAATAAAAAATAGGTAATTTAAAATTTAAAAGTGTTCGTAGTTTTAGCTCCACCCCAACGTTACAGTTTTTTATCTTCAGTTGTTCATTTCATTTGAACTTAAGATTAGTTTTTTTTTTTAAATTTTCTTGTAATTTTTCATTTACATTTTTGATAGTTAGAATAATTTCGAAATAAAAGACTAAATGTAATCATTAGTAATTATATTATTAAAAAATATGTCAAGTTGTAGTCTTATAGATGGTAGGTGTAAGCAACTGCGGACATGTACATAAAACATCTGATTAAATCTTATTATTATTGTCGTCATTAGGTTTACGATTTCTTCATTTGCTTTATTTTTCAGCCACGCAACAATTATTTTTTTAACATCGGGTTTGTTACATGGGTATAATCCTAGAATTTTATTTAGTTTGTTATAAAGCATAAGGGGCATGTATAACGTTGGAATTTATTAATAGAATAAACACAGTAACTGGACAGACCCTATCTTTACGCCTCTTTAATGTTAGGTTATTGTCATAGGGAAGTTTTATATGTTGAGGCAATATGGTATCTTTATTGAAAAGTTGTCTAACAGTTAAAACGTCATACTCAGAATATAGTTTAAGGATTTTATTACTTTTATAAAAGGAGGTCACTTCTACAGATCCCTTTACAGAAAAGAAGAGAAAACAACCTTGGTGGACACGACCGTTACGTCCGTTACTATGAAAAGCGCGGGACACTGAAGGACGAGACTTAGATAATAGTCCAACGTATTTTCGCATTGGCGACGCGGAGACGACTGAAATGCGCGCGGCGATAGGCGCGCGGGGAAATCCGTTACTTTCCAATGCCATATATCAACGTATATCCGCGTGATCGGTTAGTTTTGCCGCGCGTCGTTTCGGAGCCCTGGGGCGCGCGTGTCGCAGTATGACCAAGACGGCGCGTTACACTTTGGATTTTTGAATGTATGGACAATTGAAATTGGAAGTTGTTTGGACATCTAACTTGACAAGTGTGTATTTGGATTTTCAATTCCAGTTCACTATGCAGTGAACGTTCAGTATTTGCAAATTGCATACATTTGGTTTTATACCTACTTTAAAATTATGCAACATTGTCGATAATTTTTCATTTTTCCTTATACGGTGTACCTACAGTGAACCGTATATTTGTTTGTTTTTTACTATTTACGTAGGTTTGTAAATAAAGAAAAATGTCCAAATTAATAAAATATTTGAAAATACTTATTTCACGTTTTATTTTTTCTAAGAATATATTTAATTATAATATGTGTCACAGCATTTTAACCTGCGAAATTACTTGCTTAAGTCGATTGTTACTATATTATATTTACCTACTGATAAATAAATATTTTGAAAAATGAGTGTTTACAAAAAGAAACACAAACATACTTTTGCTAGCATTTTTTTTGTTTTTGTTTTACTTAGTGTTAGGTCTGAATTCCTCAGGGTGGTTGTTGTTGTTGCAACTTTTCTCTTGGATTGCTTCGGTGTCTATGGGGGAAAGTTGCGTCTCGCCGAGACCTACATTTTGATAGGTCGAACAGTATGGTTTTCACCATCAGTTTGGGAGTTGTAGATTTTAATGTGTTTTTTGGAATTTTTGGATTGGAGTTTTTCGTTTGGTTTTTCGTTGTGGATTTGCTTCCAGTTTGAAAGGGCCCTTCTCAGGGCCACTGCGGAGCACTCCTTACTGCTGCCTCTTGTTGTTTCCTTTGTTAAACTGTCGTTATTAATTGTTATTGTTGTTGATTGTTTTCTTTGTTATTTATTATTGTTGTAACCCAACCAGAGCTGGATTCTCCGACTGACTCAGTGGTCGGCAGGGCTGTCTACTGGTCAATGTCTGAGGAATCAGGGGCTGGCGAGACCCGTCCATCGGGGAGGGGGGGGCGTAAGCTCTCTTACTCCTCGGCTGTGACGAGGCCAGTACCGCGGAGGCTAGGTGAGGCGAGTGGATCAAGCGACAAGGGCACTGTGGAGCCCAAAATGGGCGCGGAAGCGGTCCGGTAAAATGGGCGCGGAAGCGGCGAATATAGTCGAGGAGCCGGTCCCTCTGAAGGTGACAAAAGCCAAGACCGGCTGTGGTAAACCGTTCAGTCATGATGTTGGCCTTTCGCGTGCTAAACGCGAACTAAGGGAGTACGACAAGTACGAGTCCGACTCGAACCTGTCGGACATGGGAGCCCTCTCGGACGATTCTCAATCGTACAAGGGACTCACCGATAGAATCCTGTCCAAGTTTGATTTTGACGGAGAATCGGAGTCAAGCCAGAAGGACCGGTCCGAAGGCTATAAACGGCTGCGGGAGGAAAATGGGCGCCTCCGCGGTCAGATAGAAAAGCTTGAAGCAGAAATATCGTCACTCAAACGAGCACTTATTGAAAGGCCCAGCCCAGTTGTGTAATCGGGAGAGCCACCATCGACCATGGCCGCTACCCAGATGTTAACCAGGGCGGAGTTCCTGGAGACATTTGGGTCCTTGCAGGAAGAGCTGGTCTCTCACATAGACAGCATCCTGATCTCCCGCTCCGCGAATCAGGAGTCTGAAGTGAGACCCCTTCCGGAGCGACGGCCATCAAATGAGATGACGACGCACAGCGGCACTACCATGGAGAAGGCACAAACCTCCCAAAATACGACACTCGCTCCGCCGGCTAACTTGCCCAAGGCGGTGAGAGCGGCCAAAGTGGCCAGGAAGACCGAGCCCAGAGCAACGAACCCTGCTAGGGAGACTGAGGATGGCCCCTCCGGCACTACTGAAATGTGGTCGGAGGTGGTGCGGGGCAGAAAGAAGCGGCCCATCACTGTAGCGGCGCCAAATACCAAGAAAACCAAGCTCCCTAAAGAGCCAAAGTCACTTGCGGTGGTGGTGTCCTTAAAACCTGAGGCGGTTGCCAAGGGCGCCACCTACGGGGAGGCGATCACTAGGGCTAAAGCCTTGGTATCCCTGGACGCCCTTGGCATAGGGCCACCCAGATTCCGCGTGGGCATCACGGGAGCCCGTATAATGGAGTTGCCAAAGGACACCACTGCCGCGCAAGCAGACAGTTTAGCGGCAGGAATTGGTACCGTCCTAGGTGATACCGCAAAGGTCACCCGACCTGCAAAATCAGCCGACATCCGAGTCAACGGGCTCTATGACAGGGTGTCGGCTGAGGAGCTCAGAGCCAAGTTGGCATCAAGTTCGGGCTGCACTCCCGAACAAATCAAGGTTAGTGCCGTCCAAGTGAGTCCCAACAAACCAAACTCGGCGTTTACGTCCTGTCCGGTGGAGGCGGCTAGGAAGCTGGCGAGCGCTGGTCGGATAGCAGTAGGATGGAGCCTTGCCTCCATCCAGATAATGGAACAGCGCCCCATGCGCTGCTTCAAGTGTATGGGGCTCGGGCATCCAGCGGTCCGATGTCCGTCCACCAAGGACCGCAGTGGATTGTGCCACCGCTGCGGAATGGACGGGCATAAAGCCAGCAGATGTGAGGCTACTTTTAAGTGTGCCATCTGTAGTGACGCAGTCCTTCCAGCAACCCACAGAATGGGGGGGTTAAGCTGCAAACCCCCATCGGTAAGAGGTCGGCTCATCGCGGCCGCACCAGCCGAATGCATACGGGCTCCACCGGCAGCAAGGGAGGAGCCCATGGACTTGGCCCAGGGCCAATAATCTCAGATTAGAGGGAGCGGGCGGAGGAAGCTCCAGCCGCTCCTAACGCAGATGAGTGGGCAGGCGAAGACGGGCGTGTGACGCCCTCCTTCAAATGCCCAGGACCTGCGCGCATGGCCTGGCCGCTGTGCGCGCGTCCAAAGGTCCTCTCGTCTGGGGATTGTCTCGGTGCCCCGGGCAATCTCCCCCTTGGCGTCAGCTTGGCTAACAGGCTGAGCTGTCCGGAGTTGGATCGGAGTAGTTGGTTCGCCAGAGCCCGGTCCAACTCACACAAGGGCTTCAAGGGGTCACCGGGGAGTTTTAGTGGGTAGGACCAGTCCCTTTAGGACTGGGTGAGTCCCACATACCCCTATCGCCTAGCCAGCGGTAGGGCATCCGTAAATGGATTTCTCCTCGACAAAAAAAAAAAAAAAAAAAAGGTCTGAATTCCTCAACCATTAATATTCAAATTAAGCTTAAATACGTACGATGTTTCTGCTATCGCTATTAAAATATATACGCGGGTGAGTGGGACCTATTAATTCGGGTGAGTCGGGAAAATTAGTCATCAATTTAATTTTCGGGTGAATGGGACATACTTTTCCGGGACAGTTGGGAAAAATAATAATTCGGGTGAATCTTGCGGGCGAATGGGACCTAAACCCTACCTGCTACGGTTACCCACGGTCTACTGAGTACTGAAAAATTTTGATATTTGGTCTATTGCAAAAAATTCGTCTCCCCGAGACCCCTTAAATGAGTTCCGACACGGGCGTATGCGACGCACCGCTTCCGAGATATTTTCAAAAATGTCAATTTTCAAATTTCGTCGTAACAGAAAAATTGGTCTCCCCGAGACCTCTTAAATGAGTACCAACACGGGGGGTCTGCGACGCGCCGTTGTTGAGATATTACCGATAAAAAATTGGCGCCGCGTCATTGCCGAGTAACGACTGAGGTGGTTCGAGGGGGGGTGGCAAAATTTTCGCTTTTCATCGCTCCGGCAGACCCCGTGCCGTAACCCGGCTTGCGAAGCCGGGGTTGCGAATTCCTCTCTTGGGTGGGAGGAGGGAGACGGTACCGGACGACGGATCTCGGTGGGCGATGGTTATCCGACAAAGTGACCGCAGCGATAGCTGTCACCGTTGAGGAGCTACGAGCTTTCAAAGATCCTGGACGGTTGTATGGGAGTGTAAAAAACATGTATGTGGGGAGGGGCGCGATTTGGTAACCCCCGATGGTCCTCTAACCCCTCTGCCACACTATGCTCCTCGCGCTGCTCATCGCTCTGCTCCTCGCGCTGCCGCGATGTTGCCCTTCTGTCCACACGCTTCTCTACTCGCGCGATTAATCGCGACGCGCCGCACTAGGTCATTTGCTTTTGCAACAGAATGGACGTGGAAATTGAGAGAGCGTGCGCGCTATGCATTTTTAGCTAATTTTATAAATGTTATAGAAATATACGTCGTCGTCGTCGTCCTCGACAAATTATTACATTTTATTATCAACAAAATTATGAATCCTTATCAAAATCAGCAAGTTTATCGTCATAAGTATTTATACGTGTGATTTTTACTGCATTTGTTTTGCATTTATCGTTAAAGATATTACGATATAATTGTAAAGCACGACTGCGCCGGGTACCACAGATGCAGTGCAACATCAAGACACGCTACGCTACGCTTTTATTGTTAACTAGCTGTGCCCGCGGCTACGCCTGCGTGGAATCCAGATTGTTTCTCGGTGGTAGCGTATGTGTCTTGATCTTGCACTGCCTCTGTAGTTACACGGCGCGGTCAATATATCAATATTGGCGAAAGATTTTTTAAATCGGATATAGTTTCGAAGATTACCTCATACATACAAACTTTACTTATTTATAATATTAGAATTTTATATATTAGTGCTTGCCTTAACGCTCTGTTCTACGGTTCCCGGGTTCGATTCTCGGCAGGGTCAACTTTGAAAAATGAACTTTTCAAATTTAGCTCTTGTCTGGATTTGGAAAGTAGTGGCAGGGCACACTGCGTTTTTCGCAGTCATTTGGGCAACCCGTCTGGCGGCAGTAACCACCCCCTTACAGAAGACCACCGTGAAACAACAGCACGTGTGCTGTTGTGTTTCGGTGAGTGAGTAAGGGATCCCAGAGCCCATTTCTCTATCTCCTTGGCACATTATTTGTTAAAGTAGGTTGATTACTGACATACTACTTCACTTTCAATAGACAATATAATATATAAAATAAAAAAGGAAAAAATAAGTGTCAGTTGCTATGGTGTTGTTAGAGAGTGAAAAATAAAAAAATATAAAAAAGTATTAGTGTTGTGTAAATAAATAAATAATACGTGTTAACCAAATAAATTATAACTAACTATTTAGACTTCTTCTAATATTTATAATTATTAATAAATAACAATTATAAACGAACAATTCAATAACTATAGCCGAAACTTTCACTGACTTTGGTGAGTGCACAAACATTTATTCTTCCACTGTGAAATAGTTTCAAGAATATTGGCGTTGCTTGTGTTATAGGCGACGGTAGCCACCTACCATCAAGTGGACCGTCGGCCTGTGTGCCGATCTTTACATAAAAAAAAAAAAGATAATTTCTTTTTATTTTAGAATTCGCGTCGCACGACAAAACTTTTTTTTTGCAATAAACATTTATATAATTAGTTAATACTAATTATATAGTTAGTTGTTTTATACTTTTATTTATTCATTCGTTACAGAAGCAGTATGAACAATTTTACTACAATTTAAAAAAGCCGTCGGCGCGGCGGCCGGCGGCATGATTAAGCGTATGCGTGAAGTGTTTCCATAGCGAGCGCTCGATTCGGAGTGCGTCTGCCCGCGATTATGTGGCCGGTGACTCGCGTTCATATTGCCGCTCTTTGAATCGCGCTTAAAAACCGACAAAGCATGGATCGGTGGGCAAGACGAGGAGCATGACGTGCGGCATGACGAGTAACGTTGCCACACTACGTCTCTGCCTCCTTTCCTCGCTACTTCCCATGCCACTCGACGAGTGTGTGGCAGTGGCAGGGGCATAAGACATTCCGCAAACCCCCCTGTCCTAGCTCTCAGCACGTCAGATTAATTATACTCTCTTGCAACTCTTTTCTTTATCATGAAAAACGGTCTATGTATGCGACTTCACCGCTCGTGCAAAGTAGTAAGCAATAGGTGGCTTGATAAACTTCATAGACATCGTGGTACAATCATTAGTATATTAGTAAGAAAGAAAGAAAACTAAGTAGGAAAGAAAGAAAAATAACCAAATTTCACCTATTATGATTTCTATATGTAATTAAATTATATTCATTAGGTAATTTAATTAGTCTAAGCACAAATTGTCTTTAGTGCTCGGTGTCTTTTAAGTTTGCATGACGTTTTTTGCCGTAGTTTTTTGCTATGTCTATATTTCTTTGTTCACAACCTCAGATAACTTTCTTAGAATTTAGGCACATAATATTAATTAAACTCTCAACTTGTCTGTAACTCTTTATCATAAAAAATGGCCGATGTATACGACCTCGCCTCTCATGCAATAGGAGTAGTAGGTAATAGCACAGTCTAACCTAACCATACTTACGTAGGTATTTTAAGAAAACCACGATTCTTTATAATAAGTATATTATAAGCAACGACACGACAAAACGTAAGTGTTGTAATCCGGTCGTGAAGCGCACGCGTTTTTCTAAAAGCGTAGTTGGAATTCACTGAGGCCCGCCGAGGTGCCCGCTGACATCATCGCTGCGCGAGCGACGGCGACGCATGCGGCAGGGGCGAGGAAACACGGCACGTGTAAGTGGATGCCTACAGCTTACAGTATTTAATGTAAAAAATGTAATAAAAAAATGTTAAAGCTCAATTAATTTGTTTTCTACTGTTTACCATAAATAATTCCAATTTGTTTTACTTATATGTGGATCTCTTAATTAAACGGTCAACTTGTTTTGTACCTACCACTTGTAACTCTTCTTTATCATAAAAATGGACGTAGGTATAATAACGTGGCCATACAATACCTACCATAAATAGTAAGTATATTTAATTTGATAAATCTATTTTTTTAAAAATTGATCCGGCGAAATTATTTGTTTTTAAAGATCGTAGGTATTTTAAATAGCTATAGCGAGGTTTTGTGATTTTGTACTAAATAAAATGTCAACTTGTCTGTCAACGTTTATCATAAAAAATTATTTGTTCGAGTCACAATGATGCTCGGTTCGAAGTGTGTATACCCACCTGTGTCAATACTCCACAACTAATTAAGTACTAATTAGCAATCATTCAAACCTGTTCAAATGATTTCAAACGATTAACATGATTTTGTAAAAATATACCTACATGCGTTCAATCAACATTGATATTGTTTAATGTTATAAATACTTATTATATTACATTTTATAAAAGTACCGACTTATTTTAATCCCTTGTATCTATTTTATCAACTACAATATTTTTTTAAAGTATTATTTTGATGTATTTTGAATAGACTCGAAAATATTTTTTTCGTAATTTTGAGAATTTTTTAAAATTAAACAAAAAAAGATCAAGTTTTTAGCTTAAAAATTGAAAAAGATGTATGTTTTGTAAAAAAAATGTGTGGTAGGGGGTGAAGGTTAGTAAAGTTGTGGAGACCACCAGAGACCCTCTATAAAACGCTGAAAACCCGACTCTGCTAGCTGTAATAGTTTTCGAGATCCTCTCACCATTTTTTTACCAGATCAAAAAGACCAAGTCTTCGGAAACTCCTGGAACTGCACATCTAATGGACTCTTCTCTTTCTATGAGAAAAGTTTCTTTGAAGAAAAAAGAAAAAAAATATATGGGAGGGGTGTCAACCGAGAGGAATATCCCCCATTCGAGTAGACCATCAAAAGCAACCCCGAAAATGATGACAACCCACCCTAATGACCGTCGCCGTAGCTCGTACCGTCTGGCCGCTGGCCTACTTTAAAAATTATAGCTTCTCGCGCCGGGACTTCAGATAGAAAAAATCGTTTAACTAGGTACTAAATGTAAAACACATACCTTGACCTTCACTTTTGTCTTCATTCAAAAACAAATTCAAATGACGACTTTAAAATAATGTCGATGTGCGCACAGTTCAACTAGCGCATTCAAACAACCGAGGCGGATCTACAATGTATGGAGCATTGCGAATATACAATATCTAGATTAGGTATAATAAATTCATAATTGATCGACCGTTACAGTATCGGTACCTATTCGGATCAAAACAAGTATTACTGGAAGTACGAGTATATAAAGTGATCAACATAAGTAATTGATTTTTGAAATATATACGGAGCCAAAAAGTCTTCGTGCATTTAGAAAATTTAGCCTTGACGGATCCCACCGTTGCATGAAATCGTTGAAAAAATATTTATCGAATAATAGGTACTATCGACGAATATATTTGGCAACATCGCATAATAGAATGCTAGGATGCCGTATTACCTATTCGGATCAAAACAAGTATTACTGGAAGTACGAGTATATAAAGTGATCAACACAAGTAATTGATTTTTGAAATATAATCGGAGCCTAAAAGTCTTCGTGCATATAGAAAATTTAGCCGTTACGGATCCACTGTTGCATGGAATCGATGTAAAAATATTTGTCGAATATATCGACTATGGACGAATATGTTTGGCAACATCGCATAGTAGAATGCTACGACGCCATCTCGCCCGAGAAATACGCAACTAGATTAAAGTTATTCGGGTCAAAAGGTGGAGTCAACAATGTACGGGCTCGTGGCATGATCAACAAAGTGCCCAAAGATATGTTTATATATATATATATATATATATATATATATATATATATATATATATATATATATATATATATATAAACATATCTTTGGGCACTTTGTTGATCACGCCACGAGCCCGTACATTGTTGACTCCACCTTTTGACCCGAATAACTTTAATCTAGTTGCGTATTTCTCGGGCGAGATGGCGTCGTAGCATTCTACTATGCGATGTTGCCAAACATATTCGTCCATAGTCGATATATTCGACAAATATTTTTACAACGATTCCATGCAACAGTGGATCCGTAACGGCTAAATTTTCTATATGCACGAAGACTTTTAGGCTCCGATTATATTTCAAAAATCAATTACTTGTGTTGATCACTTTATATACTCGTACTTCCAGTAATACTTGTTTTGATCCGAATAGGTAATACGGCATCCTAGCATTCTATTATGCGATGTTGCCAAATATATTCGTCGATAGTACCTATTATTCGATAAATATTTTTTCAACGATTTCATGCAACGGTGGGATCCGTCAAGGCTAAATTTTCTAAATGCACGAAGACTTTTTGGCTCCGTATATATTTCAAAAATCAATTACTTATGTTGATCACTTTATATACTCGTACTTCCAGTAATACTTGTTTTGATCCGAATAGGTACCGATACTGTAACGGTCGATCAATTATGAATTTATTATACCTAATCTAGATATTGCATATTCGCAATGCTCCATACATTGTAGATCCGCCTCGGTTGTTTGAATGCGCTAGTTGAACTGTGCGCACATCGACATTATTTTAAAGTCGTCATTTGAATTTGTTTTTGAATGAAGACAAAAGTGAAGGTCAAGGTATGTGTTTTACATTTAGTACCTAGTTAAACGATTTTTTCTATCTGAAGTCCCGGCGCGAGAAGCTATAATTTTTAAAGTAGGCCAGCGGCCAGACGGTACGAGCTACGGCGACGGTCATTAGGGTGGGTTGTCATCATTTTCGGGGTTGCTTTTGATGGTCTACTCGAATGGGGGATATTCCTCTCGGTTGACACCCCTCCCATATATTTTTTTTCTTTTTTCTTCAAAGAAACTTTTCTCATAGAAAGAGAAGAGTCCATTAGATGTGCAGTTCCAGGAGTTTCCGAAGACTTGGTCTTTTTGATCTGGTAAAAAAATGGTGAGAGGATCTCGAAAACTATTACAGCTAGCAGAGTCGGGTTTTCAGCGTTTTATAGAGGGTCTCTGGTGGTCTCCACAACTTTACTAACCTTCACCCCCTACCACACATTTTTTTTACAAAACATACATCTTTTTCAATTTTTAAGCTAAAAACTTGATCTTTTTTTGTTTAATTTTAAAAAATTCTCAAAATTACGAAAAAAATATTTTCGAGTCTATTCAAAATACATCAAAATAATACTTTAAAAAAATATTGTAGTTGATAAAATAGATACAAGGGATTAAAATAAGTCGGTACTTTTATAAAATGTAATATAATAAGTATTTATAACATTAAACAATATCAATGTTGATTGAACGCATGTAGGTATATTTTTACAAAATCATGTTAATCGTTTGAAATCATTTGAACAGGTTTGAATGATTGCTAATTAGTACTTAATTAGTTGTGGAGTATTGACACAGGTGGGTATACACACTTCGAACCGAGCATCATTGTGACTCGAACAAATAATTTTTTATGATAAACGTTGACAGACAAGTTGACATTTTATTTAGTACAAAATCACAAAACCTCGCTATAGCTATTTAAAATACCTACGATCTTTAAAAACAAATAATTTCGCCGGATCAATTTTTAAAAAAATAGATTTATCAAATTAAATATACTTACTATTTATGGTAGGTATTGTATGGCCACGTTATTATACCTACGTCCATTTTTATGATAAAGAAGAGTTACAAGTGGTAGGTACAAAACAAGTTGACCGTTTAATTAAGAGATCCACATATAAGTAAAACAAATTGGAATTATTTATGGTAAACAGTAGAAAACAAATTAATTGAGCTTTAACATTTTTTTATTACATTTTTTACATTAAATACTGTAAGCTGTAGGCATCCACTTACACGTGCCGTGTTTCCTCGCCCCTGCCGCATGCGTCGCCGTCGCTCGCGCAGCGATGATGTCAGCGGGCACCTCGGCGGGCCTCAGTGAATTCCAACTACGCTTTTAGAAAAACGCGTGCGCTTCACGACCGGATTACAACACTTACGTTTTGTCGTGTCGTTGCTTATAATATACTTATTATAAAGAATCGTGGTTTTCTTAAAATACCTACGTAAGTATGGTTAGGTTAGACTGTGCTATTACTTACTACTCCTATTGCATGAGAGGCGAGGTCGTATACATCGGCCATTTTTTATGATAAAGAGTTACAGACAAGTTGAGAGTTTAATTAATATTATGTGCCTAAATTCTAAGAAAGTTATCTGAGGTTGTGAACAAAGAAATATAGACATAGCAAAAAACGTCATGCAAACTTAAAAGACACCGAGCACTAAAGACAATTTGTGCTTAGACTAATTAAATTACCTAATGAATATAATTTAATTACATATAGAAATTATCATAATAGGTGAAATTTGGTTATTTTTCTTTCTTTCCTACTTAGTTTTCTTTCTTTCTTACTAATATACTAATGATTGTACCACGATGCCTATGAAGTTTATCAAGCCACCTATTGCTTACTACTTTGCACGAGCGGTGAAGTCGCATACATAGACCGTTTTTCATGATAAAGAAAAGAGTTGCAAGAGAGTTTAATTAATCTGACGTGCTGAGAGCTAGGACAGGGGGGTTTGCGGAATGTCTTATGCCCCTGCCACTGCCACACACTCGTCGAGTGGCATGGGAAGTAGCGAGGAAAGGAGGCAGAGACGTAGTGTGGCAACGTTACTCGTCATGCCGCACGTCATGCTCCTCGTCTTGCCCACCGATCCATGCTTTGTCGGTTTTTAAGCGCGATTCAAAGAGCGGCAATATGAACGCGAGTCACCGGCCACATAATCGCGGGCAGACGCACTCCGAATCGAGCGCTCGCTATGGAAACACTTCACGCATACGCTTAATCATGCCGCCGGCCGCCGCGCCGACGGCTTTTTTAAATTGTAGTAAAATTGTTCATACTGCTTCTGTAACGAATGAATAAATAAAAGTATAAAACAACTAACTATATAATTAGTATTAACTAATTATATAAATGTTTGTTGCAAAAAAAAGTTTTGTCGTGCGACGCGAATTCTAAAATAAAAAGAAATTATCTTTTTTTTTTTATGTAAAGATCGGCACACAGGCCGACGGTCCACTTGATGGTAGGTGGCTACCGTCGCCTATAACACAAGCAACGCCAATATTCTTGAAACTATTTCACAGTGGAAGAATAAATGTTTGTGCACTCACCAAAGTCAGTGAAAGTTTCGGCTATATAATAGTTATTGAATTGTTCGTTTATAATTGTTATTTATTAATAATTATAAATATTAGAAGAAGTCTAAATAGTTAGTTATAATTTATTTGGTTAACACGTATTATTTATTTATTTACACAACACTAATACTTTTTTATATTTTTTTATTTTTCACTCTCTAACAACACCATAGCAACTGACATTTATTTTTTCCTTTTTTATTTTATATATTATATTGTCTATTGAAAGTGAAGTAGTATGTCAGTAATCAACCTACTTTAACAAATAATGTGCCAAGGAGATAGAGAAATGGGCTCTGGGATCCCTTACTCACTCACCGAAACACAACAGCACACGTGCTGTTGTTTCACGGTGGTCTTCTGTAAGGGGGTGGTTACTGCCGCCAGACGGGTTGCCCAAATGACTGCGAAAAACGCAGTGTGCCCTGCCACTACTTTCCAAATCCAGACAAGAGCTAAATTTGAAAAGTTCATTTTTCAAAGTTGACCCTGCCGAGAATCGAACCCGGGAACCGTAGAACAGAGCGTTAAGGCAAGCACTAATATATAAAATTCTAATATTATAAATAAGTAAAGTTTGTATGTATGAGGTAATCTTCGAAACTATATCCGATTTAAAAAATCTTTCGCCAATATTGATATATTGACCGCGCCGTGTAACTACAGAGGCAGTGCAAGATCAAGACACATACGCTACCACCGAGAAACAATCTGGATTCCACGCAGGCGTAGCCGCGGGCACAGCTAGTTAACAATAAAAGCGTAGCGTAGCGTGTCTTGATGTTGCACTGCATCTGTGGTACCCGGCGCAGTCGTGCTTTACAATTATATCGTAATATCTTTAACGATAAATGCAAAACAAATGCAGTAAAAATCACACGTATAAATACTTATGACGATAAACTTGCTGATTTTGATAAGGATTCATAATTTTGTTGATAATAAAATGTAATAATTTGTCGAGGACGACGACGACGACGTATATTTCTATAACATTTATAAAATTAGCTAAAAATGCATAGCGCGCACGCTCTCTCAATTTCCACGTCCATTCTGTTGCAAAAGCAAATGACCTAGTGCGGCGCGTCGCGATTAATCGCGCGAGTAGAGAAGCGTGTGGACAGAAGGGCAACATCGCGGCAGCGCGAGGAGCATAGTGTGGCAGAGGGGTTAGAGGACCATCGGGGGTTACCAAATCGCGCCCCTCCCCACATACATGTTTTTTACACTCCCATACAACCGTCCAGGATCTTTGAAAGCTCGTAGCTCCTCAACGGTGACAGCTATCGCTGCGGTCACTTTGTCGGATAACCATCGCCCACCGAGATCCGTCGTCCGGTACCGTCTCCCTCCTCCCACCCAAGAGAGGAATTCGCAACCCCGGCTTCGCAAGCCGGGTTACGGCACGGGGTCTGCCGGAGCGATGAAAAGCGAAAATTTTGCCACCCCCCCTCGAACCACCTCAGTCGTTACTCGGCAATGACGCGGCGCCAATTTTTTATCGGTAATATCTCAACAACGGCGCGTCGCAGACCCCCCGTGTTGGTACTCATTTAAGAGGTCTCGGGGAGACCAATTTTTCTGTTACGACGAAATTTGAAAATTGACATTTTTGAAAATATCTCGGAAGCGGTGCGTCGCATACCCCCGTGTCGGAACTCATTTAAGGGGTCTCGGGGAGACGAATTTTTTGCAATAGACCAAATATCAAAATTTTTCAGTACTCAGTAGACCGTGGGTAACCGTAGCAGGTAGGGTTTAGGTCCCATTCGCCCGCAAGATTCACCCGAATTATTATTTTTCCCAACTGTCCCGGAAAAGTATGTCCCATTCACCCGAAAATTAAATTGATGACTAATTTTCCCGACTCACCCGAATTAATAGGTCCCACTCACCCGCGTATATATTTTAATAGCGATAGCAGAAACATCGTACGTATTTAAGCTTAATTTGAATATTAATGGTTGAGGAATTCAGACCTTTTTTTTTTTTTTTTTGTCGAGGAGAAATCCATTTACGGATGCCCTACCGCTGGCTAGGCGATAGGGGTATGTGGGACTCACCCAGTCCTAAAGGGACTGGTCCTACCCACTAAAACTCCCCGGTGACCCCTTGAAGCCCTTGTGTGAGTTGGACCGGGCTCTGGCGAACCAACTACTCCGATCCAACTCCGGACAGCTCAGCCTGTTAGCCAAGCTGACGCCAAGGGGGAGATTGCCCGGGGCACCGAGACAATCCCCAGACGAGAGGACCTTTGGACGCGCGCACAGCGGCCAGGCCATGCGCGCAGGTCCTGGGCATTTGAAGGAGGGCGTCACACGCCCGTCTTCGCCTGCCCACTCATCTGCGTTAGGAGCGGCTGGAGCTTCCTCCGCCCGCTCCCTCTAATCTGAGATTATTGGCCCTGGGCCAAGTCCATGGGCTCCTCCCTTGCTGCCGGTGGAGCCCGTATGCATTCGGCTGGTGCGGCCGCGATGAGCCGACCTCTTACCGATGGGGGTTTGCAGCTTAACCCCCCCATTCTGTGGGTTGCTGGAAGGACTGCGTCACTACAGATGGCACACTTAAAAGTAGCCTCACATCTGCTGGCTTTATGCCCGTCCATTCCGCAGCGGTGGCACAATCCACTGCGGTCCTTGGTGGACGGACATCGGACCGCTGGATGCCCGAGCCCCATACACTTGAAGCAGCGCATGGGGCGCTGTTCCATTATCTGGATGGAGGCAAGGCTCCATCCTACTGCTATCCGACCAGCGCTCGCCAGCTTCCTAGCCGCCTCCACCGGACAGGACGTAAACGCCGAGTTTGGTTTGTTGGGACTCACTTGGACGGCACTAACCTTGATTTGTTCGGGAGTGCAGCCCGAACTTGATGCCAACTTGGCTCTGAGCTCCTCAGCCGACACCCTGTCATAGAGCCCGTTGACTCGGATGTCGGCTGATTTTGCAGGTCGGGTGACCTTTGCGGTATCACCTAGGACGGTACCAATTCCTGCCGCTAAACTGTCTGCTTGCGCGGCAGTGGTGTCCTTTGGCAACTCCATTATACGGGCTCCCGTGATGCCCACGCGGAATCTGGGTGGCCCTATGCCAAGGGCGTCCAGGGATACCAAGGCTTTAGCCCTAGTGATCGCCTCCCCGTAGGTGGCGCCCTTGGCAACCGCCTCAGGTTTTAAGGACACCACCACCGCAAGTGACTTTGGCTCTTTAGGGAGCTTGGTTTTCTTGGTATTTGGCGCCGCTACAGTGATGGGCCGCTTCTTTCTGCCCCGCACCACCTCCGACCACATTTCAGTAGTGCCGGAGGGGCCATCCTCAGTCTCCCTAGCAGGGTTCGTTGCTCTGGGCTCGGTCTTCCTGGCCACTTTGGCCGCTCTCACCGCCTTGGGCAAGTTAGCCGGCGGAGCGAGTGTCGTATTTTGGGAGGTTTGTGCCTTCTCCATGGTAGTGCCGCTGTGCGTCGTCATCTCATTTGATGGCCGTCGCTCCGGAAGGGGTCTCACTTCAGACTCCTGATTCGCGGAGCGGGAGATCAGGATGCTGTCTATGTGAGAGACCAGCTCTTCCTGCAAGGACCCAAATGTCTCCAGGAACTCCGCCCTGGTTAACATCTGGGTAGCGGCCATGGTCGATGGTGGCTCTCCCGATTACACAACTGGGCTGGGCCTTTCAATAAGTGCTCGTTTGAGTGACGATATTTCTGCTTCAAGCTTTTCTATCTGACCGCGGAGGCGCCCATTTTCCTCCCGCAGCCGTTTATAGCCTTCGGACCGGTCCTTCTGGCTTGACTCCGATTCTCCGTCAAAATCAAACTTGGACAGGATTCTATCGGTGAGTCCCTTGTACGATTGAGAATCGTCCGAGAGGGCTCCCATGTCCGACAGGTTCGAGTCGGACTCGTACTTGTCGTACTCCCTTAGTTCGCGTTTAGCACGCGAAAGGCCAACATCATGACTGAACGGTTTACCACAGCCGGTCTTGGCTTTTGTCACCTTCAGAGGGACCGGCTCCTCGACTATATTCGCCGCTTCCGCGCCCATTTTACCGGACCGCTTCCGCGCCCATTTTGGGCTCCACAGTGCCCTTGTCGCTTGATCCACTCGCCTCACCTAGCCTCCGCGGTACTGGCCTCGTCACAGCCGAGGAGTAAGAGAGCTTACGCCCCCCCCCTCCCCGATGGACGGGTCTCGCCAGCCCCTGATTCCTCAGACATTGACCAGTAGACAGCCCTGCCGACCACTGAGTCAGTCGGAGAATCCAGCTCTGGTTGGGTTACAACAATAATAAATAACAAAGAAAACAATCAACAACAATAACAATTAATAACGACAGTTTAACAAAGGAAACAACAAGAGGCAGCAGTAAGGAGTGCTCCGCAGTGGCCCTGAGAAGGGCCCTTTCAAACTGGAAGCAAATCCACAACGAAAAACCAAACGAAAAACTCCAATCCAAAAATTCCAAAAAACACATTAAAATCTACAACTCCCAAACTGATGGTGAAAACCATACTGTTCGACCTATCAAAATGTAGGTCTCGGCGAGACGCAACTTTCCCCCATAGACACCGAAGCAATCCAAGAGAAAAGTTGCAACAACAACAACCACCCTGAGGAATTCAGACCTAACACTAAGTAAAACAAAAACAAAAAAAATGCTAGCAAAAGTATGTTTGTGTTTCTTTTTGTAAACACTCATTTTTCAAAATATTTATTTATCAGTAGGTAAATATAATATAGTAACAATCGACTTAAGCAAGTAATTTCGCAGGTTAAAATGCTGTGACACATATTATAATTAAATATATTCTTAGAAAAAATAAAACGTGAAATAAGTATTTTCAAATATTTTATTAATTTGGACATTTTTCTTTATTTACAAACCTACGTAAATAGTAAAAAACAAACAAATATACGGTTCACTGTAGGTACACCATATAAGGAAAAATGAAAAATTATCGACAATGTTGCATAATTTTAAAGTAGGTATAAAACCAAATGTATGCAATTTGCAAATACTGAACGTTCACTGCATAGTGAACTGGAATTGAAAATCCAAATACACACTTGTCAAGTTAGATGTCCCAACAACTTCCAATTTCAATTGTCCATACATTCAAAAATCCAAAGTGTAACGCGCCGTCTTGGTCATACTGCGACACGCGCGCCCCAGGGCTCCGAAACGACGCGCGGCAAAACTAACCGATCACGCGGATATACGTTGATATATGGCATTGGAAAGTAACGGATTTCCCCGCGCGCCTATCGCCATTCGCCGCGCGCATTTCAGTCGTCTCCGCGTCGCCAATGCGAAAATACGTTGGACTATTATCTAAGTCTCGTCCTTCAGTGTCCCGCGCTTTTCATAGTAACGGACGTAACGGTCGTGTCCACCAAGGTTGTTTTCTCTTCTTTTCTGTAAAGGGATCTGTAGAAGTGACCTCCTTTTATAAAAGTAATAAAATCCTTAAACTATATTCTGAGTATGACGTTTTAACTGTTAGACAACTTTTCAATAAAGATACCATATTGCCTCAACATATAAAACTTCCCTATGACAATAACCTAACATTAAAGAGGCGTAAAGATAGGGTCTGTCCAGTTACTGTGTTTATTCTATTAATAAATTCCAACGTTATACATGCCCCTTATGCTTTATAACAAACTAAATAAAATTCTAGGATTATACCCATGTAACAAACCCGATGTTAAAAAAATAATTGTTGCGTGGCTGAAAAATAAAGCAAATGAAGAAATCGTAAACCTAATGACGACAATAATAATAAGATTTAATCAGATGTTTTATGTACATGTCCGCAGTTGCTTACACCTACCATCTATAAGACTACAACTTGACATATTTTTTAATAATATAATTACTAATGATTACATTTAGTCTTTTATTTCGAAATTATTCTAACTATCAAAAATGTAAATGAAAAATTACAAGAAAATTTAAAAAAAAAAAACTAATCTTAAGTTCAAATGAAATGAACAACTGAAGATAAAAAACTGTAACGTTGGGGTGGAGCTAAAACTACGAACACTTTTAAATTTTAAATTACCTATTTTTTATTTGCGTTGTTAAGGTGTAATCATGTTAAAGCAAGCATAATATCCAAATATTAAAATATTATGTCATCGGATGTGGCTTACATTTACAGGCTCAGCCTAGTTTATATGTAAGGATAGATAGATTTTGAAATAACAAGATTTAAAATTTAAGATCTTAGACTTAATATTTACTCCCTGTAATTTGCCGGAACAAATAAATATTACAATAATTATTATTATTATAGGTAACATCTAGTCAAATTACAATTTTTTTCCAAGCAATAAGCATCTATATCGAAAGTGAATTGTATACCTATCTATTTAATTTTTGTAACTTGCATTTGTATTTCATAAACACAACATATAAAATATGTCGAAATACCCAAAAACAAACAAATCAATTTAAAAGCACAATAGCACGCAAGAACATTCGAGTAGTCCCAAACGTGCCAATGAGGAAGCCCAATGGCAAATGCTGCGCCCTGATTGGCCCATTTGAATTGGATCTACAACTGTTTATACGCCAAAAAGGTAGATTTGTATAAAAAACCCTTAATTATTATTATTGCTCATCGTGACACTTGTGGCTCCGAACGGAGCTACATATTTATGGTCAGCTGGCACTGGATCAAGAAAAGGCGCCCGGATCAAAAAGTGAAAATGGATCAAAGAATAACTACCTATACGGCACGTCTGAGCCACAAAGTGCCCAAAGATATATTTATATATATATATATATATATATATATATATATATATATATTTTTTGTTTTTTAAAGACAGGTACCATACCATGCGCATTTTCGTCATTCAAAAGTCGATCAAAAGGTCGTAATACCATTCCAAGACAGAAATATAGCATTTAAAAAATAATAATAATTTAAATAGTGGTTATTAAAAAAAACAACTTAAATTTAAATGAGATGTTGTTCTTTTCAGGCGTCGACTGTGATGGTTCTAGGAGACCTATATATATCTATATCATATCATAAGACGTAGTAGTTAGTTAGTTTCATTTTCTCATTTGTTTGTGGAGCAATTTTTTTTTTTGTTTCGACTTTAGAAGCTAATGACGGAGTATAAAAAAATGAAGTGATTTTTTTTTCACCTTCGAAATGATGATCGTATTTCGACCAGTGGGCGATAACTAAGTAGTTAAGGTAAATAAGTGTGGCGCATTGCTTAAAATAACAAGTTATTCTTTTATTTTGAACCTTAGTACAAATGAGTTATGGTTAAGTATACAAATCAATGAACAGCAAAACTTATTTTATTTAAAACAGTAACTTAAACTCAACTTAGGAAATATTGAGATACTAAACACTTCAGTAACATTATTTACACTTCCTATTATCTTTTCCTAATAGTTCAGTTAAATTGTGTTTTTGATAGGAAAGTTTTGGGGTAGTTCTGATTTCTTTCATTCTATATGTATTTTGGGGTGCTGAATCCGAATATGAGGTT
>OU342539.1:15595000-15603170 GCA_910589475.2 Bembecia ichneumoniformis | reverse complement strand
TCGCGAGCATAACGCTCTGAGCGCTGTGTGTCCCGTGAGAGGAAAATGGGACGCTATCGCCCGTTCTGCCACTCAGTACTGCTAAGGGCGCCCTTGAGACTTGCCCAGCTTACGGGCTCTTGCAAGCAAATTTGCAGCGAAGCAAATTAGCTACCTCCGAGCTCTTAGTCGAGGCCGAGAAGAGAGGAGTGGCGATAGCGCTCCTTCAGGAGCCTTATGTGGGGGCGACTGGGACGGTTCGGGGTCGCAGGGGGGTGCGAGTGTTCCAAAACTCCGCTCCGGGAGAGGGTACTGTAAAGGCTGCTATATTAGTTTTCGATAGCAGCCTCAAAGTTATACAGTACCCAGAACTCACCACCAACAACATCGTGGTGGTGGGGATCCGGACCGGGCCTTGGAGCACGACGCTTACCTCCTTCTATTTCGAGCCGGACCGGCCACTCGAACCCTACGTGGGGCGCCTGAAGCGAGTCGAGGCCAGACTGGGAGCTGGAAGGTGGCTGATCGGCGGCGATGCGAATGCTAAGAGTCCGTGGTGGGGCAGTAACAAGGTCGACAAGAGAGGTGAGGAGTTTTCGGGTAGTCTGGAGGAGCTCAGCCTCCACGTCCTGAATCTTGGAGATACTCCGACCTTCGACACAATCCGGGGGGGACAGCGTTTCTGTAGTCATGTGGACGTAACAGCTTGTTCACATGACCTGTTGGACTTGGTGGACGACTGGAAAATCATCACTGATCTGACGGGCTCGGACCACAACGGCATCTCGCTAAAGTTGAGGCTGAAGCCCTCTCCAGGAATGGAAGTGGTCAGAACGACCCGAAAGTACAACACCAAAAAGGCAGACTGGAAAAAATTTGGCATCAAAATTAATGAACTAATTGAAAAATATGAAATTAAGGAAGGTGTTGTACTGAGCAAAGAGGAAACAATTTTGGCGGTTCAAAATTATACAAAATTAATAATCGAGGCGTCTGACTACTCCATTCCGAAGAGAGGGTCGAAGGAGAAACTGGCGTTGCCGTGGTGGTCCGAAGACCTGTCGATCATGAAGAGAGAGGTCGCCACCAGGAAAAACAGGATCAGGAACGCTGCACCCGTCCGGAGGTCTTGGGTCGTCGAGCAGTACCTCTCCAAGAAAGAGGAGTACGAGCAGGCGGTGAGGCGGGCTCAGACGGACTCCTGGAAACTCTTCTGTGAGCGGCAGGACGGCGAGAGCGTCTGGGATGGAATTTACAGGATTATAGGTAGAACGGCAGTCAGGGACGAGGACCCACCGTTGGAGAGAGAAGGGAGGGTTCTCGACGCGAAGGGATCGGTAGAGTGGCTTGCGGAAGTGTTCTACCCGTTAGACCACGCAACTTCGGATGAAGAAGTTCACCGCGAGATCAGGAAAGCGGCGGACGGAGTGAACGTTGGGGGACAAGACTCCCCTTGCGACCCTCCGTTCACTCTGACTGAGCTCCAGATGGCGGTGAGCTCCTTCAATCCGAAGAAGGCCCCCGGCTCCGACGGGCTCACTGCCGACATTTGTGGTCGGGCCATCGGCTGTAACCCTAAGCTATTCTTAGGGCTTATAAACAGCTGTATGGCCCACCACATCTTTCCAAAGATATGGAAAGAAGCGGCAGTGATAGTCCTTCGAAAGCCGGGGAGGGATAGTTACACTACCCCCAAGTCATTCAGACCCATTGGACTGCTGCCCGTGCTCGGCAAGGTCTATGAAAAGATGCTGGTGGCTCGTCTCAGATACCACATATTGCCGGGGATAAGCGCGCGCCAGTATGGCTTTGTGCCCCAGAAAAGCACAGAGGACTCCCTCTATGACCTTATGTCACACGTACACAAAAAACTTGATTGTAAGAAAATTGTAGTACTTGTGTCTTTGGACATAGAGGGAGCCTTCGACAGTGTCTGGTGGCCTGTGGTCAAAGTCAGACTGGCGGAAGCGGGATGCCCGGTAAATTTGAGGCGAGTCTTTGACAGCTACCTCGCCGACAGGACGGTCAACGTCAGGTACTGCGGTGAGGTACATAGTACTGAGACGAGCAGGGGTTGCATCCAGGGGTCTATTGCCGGCCCTCTGCTCTGGAATCTGACCCTCGATCCATTGCTGCGGAGCCTGGAGAGTAGAGGCGTCTACTGCCAGGCTTTCGCGGACGATGTGGTCCTCGTCTTTGATGGGGACAGGGCAATCCAGATAGAAGAAATTGCAAATGTCACTCTCGCGCATGTTTTGGAGTGGGGTGTCAAAAATAAGCTGAGGTTTGCACCAGGCAAAACCAATGCTATGGTGCTAACCAGGAAGCTTAAGTTTGACACGCCACGCCTCAGCATGGGTGGGATTGACATTGCCATGAAAGATAGCGTGAAACTTTTAGGGGTTACCATAGACAGGGGTCTCACGTTCAAGGAGCACGTGACGAATATCACTAAAAAGGCCATCGGGGTATATAAGCAGCTCGGGAGGGCGGCCAAGGTCAGCTGGGGCCTCCATCCCGAGGTGGTCCGCTCCATTTACGTCGCCGCGGTGGAACCAATAATTACCTACTCTGCGAGTGTGTGGGCACCCGCGACTCGTAGAGTGGGTATTATTAGGAGATTGAACGCTGTGCAAAGGGGTTTCGCACAGAAACTCTGTAGGGCCTACCGCACGGTGTCTCTTAACTCAGCCCTGTTATTGGCTGGGCTGCTCCCCCTTGACCTGCGAGTCCGCGAAGCGGCCTCGCTTTATGAGGCCAAGAGGGGAGTACCGCAGCCGGGGCTGGGGGATAGAGAGGTCGAGCGGATGGCTCCTGCGACGGGGGCTCCCCACCCCGCCGAGCTGGTCAGCCTCGAGTTCGGCAGTCTGGTGGACGAGGACGACGTACAACAAAACAGCGACTACCAGCTGCGCATATATACGGACGGCAGCAAGATTGACGGTCGGGTTGGGGCGGCGCTATCCCTATGGAATCGCGACGCCGAAACCAGGGCCGTCAAGCTTGGTCTGCCGTCGTATTGTACCGTCTACCAGGCGGAACTCTTGGCTGTGTGCGAAGCGACGAGGGTGATTCTCCGCCGTAGCGAAACTTCCTTTGCAATATACAGTGATTCGAGATCCGCCCTCCAGTCCATCGCGGCGAATAAATGTCTGCACCCTCTGGCAGCTGAGACTAGGAATAATATAAAATCTGGCATTAGAAGCAACAAAATAATTGATTTATTTTGGATCAAAGCCCACGCTGGCCTGGAGGGGAATGAGCGAGCGGATTGTCTCGCTAGGGAGGCCGCGCTTAAGACCAAGACCAAGCCGAAGTATGACCTGTGTCCGGTGTCATTCGTCAAGCGAAGCATTCGAATGCGATCGCTTGACGAGTGGGACCAAAGATACAGGGAGGGCACTTCGGCGGCGGT
Organism: Bembecia ichneumoniformis; assembly: GCA_910589475.2. Lineage (NCBI taxonomy): Eukaryota > Metazoa > Arthropoda > Insecta > Lepidoptera > Sesiidae > Bembecia > Bembecia ichneumoniformis. Next base: position 15,599,776 of record OU342539.1, on the reverse strand, counting down.
CACAAAGCTGTTCTTCCCTAGAGCCAAAACAGCTTATAGTACCCTGAGGAAGATCGCGCCTTGTAACGTGCTGACCCAAGTCCTGACGGGGCACGGTGGGTTCTCCGAGTACTTGCATCGCTTCAAGTGCAAGGAGAGCCCAGCGTGCATCTGTTCAGCGGATGCACCTGAAAGCGTCATGCATATTCTGGTGGATTGCCCTGCCTTCGCCAGGGAAAGACTAGAGGCAGAATATAATATAGGAATGAATATTAAATTAGATAACCTAAGAGAAATTATAAAAGGAGATAATAGAGATGCATTTATAAAATTTTGTAAAGAAATCGTTAATAAAGTAATTAAACGGAATAAGACATAAGTATTAATTGTAGGTGCAATTCTCTCTCAATTTTGTAATTAAATAAAGTATTGTTAAGTATTTGTATTTAGTTTTATAGGAAATGAAAATAAATTGTAAATAGTGCTACTAGAATAAAAAGATTATGTATTGAAATTATGTATACTAAATTTGAATTGGAAATAAATGAACAAAAAATAAAAGGTATGGTTAAACAAAGGTAATGGAGGGAGATGAAGAATTGAACCTATAATTGGAATATAAAAATAGATAGTAAGGCGGGCATCCCACCCGCACAGAATGAAAGATGATGAAAGATAGAAAGAACAAGTATGCAGAATGAATGTGCGAGAGGAAAGCTAGCGAGAACTGGTATGGAAGATTACGTAGACATAGGCTCCAATCACGTTGGAGGGATTAGCGTAAAAAAAAAAAAAAAAAAAAAAAAAAAAAAAAAAAAAAAAAAAAAAAAAAAAAAAAAAAAAAAAAAACCTAACCTAACCTAACCTAACCTAACCTAACCTAACCTAACCTAACCTAACCTAACCTAACCTAACCTAACCTAACCTAACCTAACCTAACCTAACCTAACCTAACCTAACCTAACCTAACCTAACCTAACCTAACCTAACCTAACCTAACCTAACCTAACCTAACCTAACCTAACCTAACCTAACCTAACCCAGTCGCGCGCGAGGTCCGGTAGCGAACGCACGCTCCCCCGCTCTAAAAATCACCAAATTCGGCCGCTCCGCGGCTGAAAAATCGTCGAAAATCGAAAACATGTGATTACAGTGCTGTGTTATATATCAATGGATGCGCCATTAAAATCCGCATGTCTCTGTGAAAAAATCAAGAAGATCGGACCATTTTTCGAAAAGTTATGAGCAAAAAACTCATTTTCCAACTTTTTAAATTTTCAACTCGCGATTTTTAAAAATTTTTATATGGAAACCCCAACTTTTTTTTCAGTGAAAGTGAAGTGTTATCCCATCCGCTACTAAATATCAAAAATCACGGAATTTCACCCATAAACAAATAAGTTACAAACAAAACTTTTTTCCGAAAAAAACTATGTTAAACTTTTCACTTTTAAAAAAACTTTTCCGTTACAATCTATGTACCAACTACTTGATAAATACCAGTGACTATCCCTACACATCATATAAAAAAACCAGATTTTTTCATCAGTAAACTTCAAAGATATAACGTAAAAACCATACGATTCCGGAAATTTCTCTGCAAGGAAAAATAGTGTATTCACTTACCACCCTACACAGACTTCAATTCAGTGCAGACCCCTATCATAGTCACATCACAGGATAGAGAATATCTTCAGCTACATCGGGGGGAAAAAACTGTACTCCCCCTCCCCAGGGTTGAACCGAGAAGGACCAAAAACCAACGGGCCACCTCTGAGGGGTCCCACTTCTGGGCCTCCTGGAACATCCGGACACGGGTGTCTGGAAGCGCCCACTCAAGACGCAACAAACAGTGAAAGAATCATCAAAATCGGTGAAGTGGTTCCTGAGATATTAATCGTTTTTGCAAACTAGTTTTTCACTGAGCAGTGCCAATTAATAGCTCGTACCTCTCCCATGTGAAATTCTACATAAAAATAGACATACCTATCTAGTGCGCAGTTTCAATAGCTATCAGTGGACACCTTAACCATCTCTCTAGACCCTGGAACAACCAGGATTTTAACCAATTTTTATAATCCTACTTGTGGACAAGGGAGCAGTTTCGTTTTAGGGTGTGTGGCAGCACCCCATCACCTTATATCACCCACCAGAAAACCAGCCAAATCGGTCTACTGGTTCCGAAGTTCCAGCGAATCAAAACAACCGCAACTTTGAAGCGTCACAGCTCGACCATCGTTCGCCGCACAGCGCTAGGACTACCACGAGAAACACCGCTATCTCAAGACCTATCCGACAACACCTCAACCATAATTTTCGGACTTTTAGAACAATAGTTACAGGAATAAAACTAACAGTAAGTCTCAGATTTTACCAAAAGTTGTAATGTTCACAAATATCTTTCATCTTTTAGGTAACATACTAGCGCTCTGACCCGGCTTTCACATTTGCAATTAAATTTCACAACTTTAAACCGTAATAACTTTTTAACCAGAAATGATAAAATTCTAAATCAAGCGCTATCGAATAGGTAATAATATCACCAATCTTATATACTATTAAGTTTTATTAAATTCACCATATTAATTAAGTTTGTGAAATTAATCAGATACTTTTTTTTCTCTTTATATCTCAATTTAATTATCTGCATCATTATTCTATAGTGACTGCAATTATGATAATTTTAATTTCACCATTTTAGGTTAATGAGTTTGTAAATAAATTTACTAGTTTACGTCCTTCCCTTACACTATACACAGTAATTTTTCCCTGTTTATATTTTTATTTTTTATTAAAAACCTTGCACTCAACCGGGACTCGAACCGCTTACACCTATCCAAAGTAGCTTCACCGCGCTCTCTATACTATCAGCCCGCCGGCCGATGATGTCACCGCCCCACCGTCATTAGGTACCCGGCGAGCATCAGGTGACATCACCGCCTCGCGTGTTTACCTTGGTACCGAGAAGCGACCGATCGACCAGTTATTTGACCCGCGCCATACCAAATCTCATATAAATAACCAGTGTATCAATATTAATAGACCCCTCACCAACCAGTTAACAAGACCTCCGTCATACATCATCTCATATAAATATCCAGTATATCACTATTGATTGACCCCTCAATTACCAGTTAATAAGACCTCCGCCATACATCATCTCTTACAAATAACCAGTATATCACTATTGATTGACCCCTCAAAAACCAGTTAATAGACCTCCACCATACATTTCTTTACATGATCCATCATAAGCAAGCAAGTAATAGACCCCTCACCTACATCTTGAAAACCAGTCAACTGATCCCCGCCATACATTTTTCTATGATAAACCATTACTAATTCTACCCCACTGACCCCGGCCACCCACCATTAACTAACCATACCTCTGTGTGCCTTCTATCTTCTATCACTATAAGGTTCAATCCGGCTTGAGGATTTGTGTTCCAAGAATCCTTGAAACACAAAACCTCACGTAACTCCGAAACCGCTACAGATAGGTCAATTCTGACCAAATTTTCAACAAACCTCAACTAAAAGACCTACCATACTCAATCCTCACAAATCCAACATATAGGAGCCCACACCCGACTTCACCTGCCTTTGCCTTATTCAAATTTCAATCAATCATAACTTCGGTTCTATTCATCGTATCAACACGTGCGATACGTCATTGGATAGGTCTCGACAAGGCCTATCCATTGGCATACCCCCCCATACTACATAATCTCCGTATCTACCCTGGATGCTCTTTTTACAAAATTTTATTTATATAGACGACTTCTTCGTTACCAATGCCGCTTGCCAGGTCCCCTCCACCGGTGGCCAGGCAGCGTTTTCTGTCCCCCGGGAATGAACACTCAACCCCCCCCTCAGGATCATCATTGCATAACCAACCCCTGCTTGACTTCATACCCCTTACCCCCACCACTCCTACCATCAAGGCGCAGCTTCCGGCTGCTGCCGAACTAGTGGTGGACCTCCAAAGTTACTTTTTTGCTACCAGTCGCCTTACTCGCTGCATCATCAACGCCATCAATGAAGGCAAATCTGTCACTAAACAAAACAAAAAACTTGTCAACCTAGCTGCACTTGAAATAAATCGCTGCTCAGTTAGACTACACACCTTAATAGCTCCCTCACCCCCACCTTTCGATCCCGATGTTATCAATTATGACACTCCCTCTGCGGCCCCAGCCCACATTCAAGACAGCACGCTCATTCATGCACCCTCTGATCCACCGACACAGAAAAATCCTGTTGAACCTCGGGTGACTATCTCTCCGCTCACTAAACCTTCCTCGACTGACCTAACTGAAGAGGCACGTGGCCGACATAACGCAGGTCACTCCCTACTTAACCAGGCGCGAAACATCCGTAATGACCTTAAAAAAGGAATCTCTGAAGTGCTTGATGAGTTATATGACCTTGTTAAACGAGCCGAGCATTCAAAAACACCCAATGAAACCCGATCAATTGCGTCACAAACTATCGACTCCCCTAACTTTATCGCACCAACTAATCTCGAAGTCACCCCCAACGATCCGGAACCCGCATCACCCACAGCAAACTCACTCAAAAACGAAATAATAAGTTGCGTTCGTGACGAATTATCGGTGTTTAAAGAACATATCAATCAGACCTTAAGCAAACATGGCGCTAGGCCAACCGCTCTATCTTACTCTCAAGCAGCTGCAGTTGGTCTTACCACTGTCAGCATCAATCCACGCTCCCCCCCGCGACCTCCCCCTACATGCTCTCTCCCCCATAATAAACCAGCCATTGTCATTACCCCCA